>APFE030348993.1:23233-53609 GCA_000404065.3 Pinus taeda
TGGAGGACTTATTCCGGGACCTGTGAGAAGTGACATAACCTGAAAACACTTGCATTGTATCCCCTTGAGTATGTACTTCATATGCCCTAAAGACACCTTCTGCAAAATACCCATAAAAATAGCCCTTTTTCCATTGGCGCGGTTCCACCGTGTATCACTCGTGCCAATGGGGGAAATCGTCCAAAGAGGGTGCGCCAGTTGGTGCTCTGTCTCAGAATCGCACTCACACCAACCCAGTTGGGTAAACTTTTTAACAAACAAACTTAGGAAGGTTCTTCCTAATCTATTAATGAACTATTCCATCTTCAGTTAGTTCAGTTGGGCTTCGAATCTCCATAGAAGGGAAGTTGTTTGCCACCTTCTCATGGAAGCCTCTTAGTGATAAAGCCAAACACATGAATGTTGTGGAAATCCTAACTCCTTCCCCTCTATCTATAAAAGCTTGTCCTTTTGCCTTTGACAAGCTAATCTCCAAGTTCCAAATTCTAAGTCCCAAAGTCTGAGAATTGCTAAGCTTATGCTACAAGAAGCCTTCTTCATTCCCATGAGGCTAAATCTTAAGTGAGGAGATTCTTGTCCAAGTAATCAAGGAGAGAGAGGCTTGTTCCCCATTCCCAACAAGCTTTGCAAGGCATGTGCTGCTGATCACCCAACCAAAGGAGGATTTAACGTCAAAACTATGGTTGTATTCTTCTTTGTTTGTCAATAATAATAGACAACTATCATTATGGTTCCACTCTTATTGTCTTTGTAATGATGATTGCGTTATATCCTTTTTGACTGATATATAGTTGCATCTGTTGGATTTTATGCTTGTATTTGTGTCGTTCTTTGCATGTGCAGGTGTCCGTTCACGAGGATCGTGGGGATTGTGACCAGCTGGAGCAAAGGAACGGGAGCGACGACTCTTCTATAAGTACTAGCGTTGGAATCCAGGTAGGCCCTCATCATTGGCCTTTGATTTGCAATTAGGAACCTACGTGTTAGCGTTGTTTGATTGTTTCTAGACCCCATTTGGGCTAGTAGGGATCGCCTCTGTCCGCAGAGGGGATTTACCTCCACAACAGCGCTCACTCCCTCAATATCCATAGTTACTCCCTGCAATTGCCCCATGGCTATGATTTTTTGTTGGTTCTCCATTCTTAGCTGAATCAGAGACCATTTTAGCACAGGTCTTCCCATTCACTTGCATGTTTCCTTTGGTAGAAAATTCACATTTGATCCCAAATCCAGAATGACTTGATCCATCTCATATTCTTCGATCTGCACAGTGAGTCTCATTTCATGCCCCGTCCTTGTTTTATGTTTTCCAATCTTCTGGACTACCGACGGTTCTCTTGGCGCAGTCCCAACGCATCTGTTGTTGAGTTCCTATAACCCTTTCACAGCCTTACTGTCACGCAGTACCTTCATACAGGTTTCAGAAAGTTGTGAGCATAGATGGGTCCATGTTTGGCTTAGGCTTATCTTTTCTTCCTGAAGTTGAGGCCTTAGTGAAGCTCTTCTTAGCTTCCATGAAGATTTCTCGAGCGTGCTCCAAATCAAACTCAGCTTCTTTCCTGGGGCTTTGTGAACCTAGGTATTGTCTCTTGGTTATTTCCCCTTGTCATCTCCCATTGCGATTCTAGTTCAGAGCACTATATTTACGTTCTGATCTTCCTCGCGCAGCTCGGACCTCATCATCTGCAGGTTCTGAGTCAGGGGAGGTGGTAGCACTCCTTTGTCATGGATCCTAGATATTAGCGTAGGACAATATTTGGTCTCATGATCAAACAACATGGAATACTTGCACGATAGGCATGTTGGATTAGTGCAATTGCGGGCATAGTGTCCTGACCCTCTGCAATTGTAGCAAATCAACTGTATGTGACTTCTACCAGGTCCTCCTCTGGCTCGACCTCTTCCGCGACCCTGAAATCTTGTCCATGCCATTCCAGCATTCTAGTCAAGGGGTCGCCTTTTGACCTGAACTCTGTAGGTAGACATTCTATCCATCATCAATTCATAGCTCCTACGGGTATGCTCGTCATGTCCCACCGACCTACAAAAGTTACAAAACAACTGTTTCGGAGTTTGCGTATACTTCTGTAACAAGTGGTAGTTATCTGTGGCATGTTTTTCGGCTACTTGACAAATAGAGCACCACAAAGCAGGCATCGCGTTAGGTCCTGCTTGAGTTTCCAATGTCAGAGGCATCGGTCCTCCTCCTACAAGGTAATTTGTGAAGACCAGGCAGTGGTCTTTGTCATGACCCTCACTCTTGCATTTCACGCACCATACTTCTTCGTGCACTTCTAGTCGAGCTACCCTATCCTACTTCAAACTTTGCACCTCAAGGCATAGATTCTTCAGTTGTGCATGAATTTGCTGAACTCCCAGATTAGGATCCTGCATTGCGGTCTCATGGCAATCTCTAGGGCCTCTCCATGAGTTGTTATCTTCTGCTGCGACAACAAACTTCTTAGGTGTGGTAGCAGCAAAGCTACAAACCACTCACAATGTTGTCCATCCGTCAGATTCATGTTTGCTTCGCAAATCATACATTTCAGCCTCTGATATATTTCCCAAGGCATCTCACCTGGTAGCATTGTGAATTCTTTGAATCCAATAATTGATTTCACTTCAAATTTAGTCCTACTAAATTCCCTATTCAGTGTTGCTTCTATTTTCGCTACTCTCACATACAGCTTATCATTGGAGTACTTAATATACCAGTTTAGCACGCGATCCTGCAAGGCACTAACTAGTGTTGCTTTATTTATATGGTCATCTGTAACACCTTCAGCTTCCCATACAGCCTTCACTATGAACCAAAATTGGTCTGGATCCTCATTTCCCAAGATTTTGAACAAAGGCAACTTCAATGTGCTCGCCATATTGAATCGTGATGGTGGTGGAGGTGGTATGGGTGAAGATGGAGGTGATGGAGGTGAAGCTAGTGGTGGTGTGGGAAGAGGTGCTATTCGCAGAATTCTTTGTCTTATTAGATGAATAGCACTTCATGGAGAGACCTTCATGAGCTCTTCCTCGTCCCCTCGCAGAGGTGAAATCAAGGGGCTACTTTCTGGACCCTTATTTCCTTCATTCTTATAAATCTTTCCGCTTCACGTAGCCCCAAACGTCAAGGTAACTGCATAACCCTCTTTTCACGCAACAACATTTTAATCCAAGTATTCAAAGACTTTATGTACTTACCTTGGGATCCTTTGAGAAAGCATCGATCTGCCTCGCTGTAGCTAAATGAGGTTTCAACCACGAACTGAGTAAAAAATCCTCCTATAATGTGATCGACCCAATGATCGTTGGTGTGCATGATCTTATCCTTCGATAATTCCAACCTTCGCACTAGCTCTGGGGTCCACACAATAGGACCGTCAAGTTTCCACCTTCCTTGGCTATTTGCTAGCTTCGCAATCCACTCGTATAGCTCAGTTGGGAAGGATGCAAAAAATATTTGGTGTATCTCTATATACAAGTAGCTATCTAACCACTATTCTTTTGACAGCCATGGGTTTTTCTTATCTTGCGCCACGAACTCACAAATTCTTCTGCCCAAACAACCTTCAATTTCTTTCTTAGTTGGATTCCAATGATACGACATCACACATCTCTTATGCAGATTCCAGTCCTGACAACAAAACAATTTGTTGGCTTAAGGGGGCCTTACCTAGGTTCAGTGTTAGTTGGCCAAACAAATCCCTACACTACTGGCCCTTTCAACATCAGCCCACGAAGCGCAGAATGAAGTCTCACCTGAAGCAGTATGGGGGCACGTTGGAATCAAGTTTCCATACCCTTGAGATGGTATGATTTTAGTTTATTCCAAATATTCATGCCTTCATGTAGGTAGCTTCGCTCTATTCTCTATTCTTTAGTACCTTCGTGAAGAGGTACAATTGGCTTCTGCGCAGCCCTAATTAGGGTTTGTAGTCATTTTGCGTTGCTAGAGCAATGATCTATGCTGTCTCTCAAACTAGGCTAAGTATCTTACTTATCTTATTATCAGATCTTAGTTAGCTTCACATAAATAGATGTTATTACTTGCGTTCACTTAACCAATACAATTGTACACATTCGCGCATCATATAGGCATTAGAAGTGGAATTCATACCCAATATAATAGATGCATAAACACAAAATAAGATGCATAATTTATAGGAAACTTCTCTTCATTAATACTTCCAGATGATTACGGACTCGACTTGCCCTGCGCACTTAGCTGTAGGGGTCCGTGCACTCAACAACGGACTTCTAGGCCTCTGTGCACTCAGTTGTAGAGCCTTTTCCTATGATACTACCCAAGACTTGGACTTACACTTCAGAGCTATCTTGCATACATTTTCATTGATTCTTTCTTCGATATTAGATGCCTTCGACTACTTAGAGATTTTCTCTATTTATACAATCCCATGGTCTGTGGACCATGGGTATATCTTCTGTAGCCGACATTACATTGTGAAAATAAGGGCGGACCACCCTATGACTCTTTAATAACTACACACTCCGTGCACACAAAATGTGGATTCGTTACATTGTAATTACAAAATTGGACCAAAATCTGGGCTCTAAGCCCCAAAACTACCCTTGGGGGATCCCACGCCCAAAAGTCATGATTATTTGTACATAGTTGTGGATAGGTTTAGCAAGATGTGCATATTAATACTTTGTAAAAAAACAAACTATTACTGAACAGACAACTTAATTTTTCTTTCAAAATGTATGGGTTCATTTTGGATTACCTACTTCTATTGTAAGTGATTGTGATTCCCAATTTGTTGGGAAGTTTTGGTCAAGTTTATGGAACTTGATTGACACGAAGTTTAAGAAAAGTACAGCCTTCCATCTACAAATAGATGGTCCAACTAAAGTGTTTAACAGATCAGTTATTCATTTGCTAAGAGGATAATTCAGCAAACATCCTAAGTTGTCGGATGAACAATTTCATTATATTCAGCATGATTAAAACCGAGCAAAACACTCTTCTACTCTAACTTCGCATTTTGAGGCATGTCTTGGTTATTTGCCTAAATCGCCTTTGGATTTCATCTTTGGGAAAGATGTAGCTATAGATGGACATAACGACATAGACAAAACAAAGAAATTCATTGAGCAAATTTAGTTGATTCACCAAATAGTTCAAGAACAACTAGAGAAGAGTCAAGGCAAGTATAAGGCAAGGCATGATATGCATCGTGTGGATCATCAGTTTCAATTCGATGATGAAGTTTGGATTTACATTAGCAAAGAAAGGCTTCAAGGTGAAGGTAAAAACATGAAACCAATCCATTATATTCCATTTAAAATTCTAGATAAGATTGGTAGTAATGCTTTCAAGCTTGATTTGCTTTCATATATGAAAATTTATTCTATTGTTAATGTTGAAATTTTGAGATTGTATGAGCCTCCTTCGATTGAAGATCAAGGAGAAAGTGTACATATTCCAACAATTAAAGCTTTTTCTCTAGAATTCCTTGATGAGCTTTAGCAAGACACCATACTTGACAAAAGAACGAGATCATCAAAGAGGAAAAATTTTGATTATCTTTGAGTGGGTCTCAAAGGTAAAAATCCATCAAAGGCTAAATGGATTAAAGAGGGGAAGGTGAGGGAATTGTACCCTCATCTGTTCAATAACTAAATATAATCTTTTGGAGTCCAAAAGGCTTCCCTTAGGAAGGAGTGATTAGGTGATCAAGTTTATGCTCAAAAATCAAATTATCAGAATATTGATAAGTTTAGCTTCAGATCGAAGAGCTCATCATTCTAAATCCAATGGTGTGAACGATAGTCAAATCTGAGTTCATATGCATAAGTTAGAACAAGCCAAAGTTCAATTTTGACTTGTCTACATGGCAGGATTGGATGACATGGAAAAACTATTCAGTGAATGAAGAGGTGCCAAGTGGTAGGCCGTCATTGGCTCTCACATATTTCATATCACAAGAAACAGGTGGATTGCATATCGCAATCGCATGTAAGGAGGAGTTAAGGTAACCGACCCTAACAAGGTTGGGAGTAGTGATGCGACGCAATCAAATATCACAATAGCAGTGGAAATAAGAATCACCCCTTAGACATTGTGATGTGATATCTTCCCAGATTGTGATGTGATAAACTACAATTGCATATCGTAATTTCACAGAGAACAAGCTCGTAGTTGATTATCGCTAGACATCGTCGATTGTGATTCGCAATCCAGCCAACAGGTTATGGCCCCACTAGGGGATTTTTGAGGTCTAAAATGGGTCTCCTAAGAAAAATGTACAACCAAAATAAACTTTATAAGGACCAATAGGATTCAGGATGATGATGTCAACCAGGGGGATGATTCACCATTTTTGGAGTATAAAAGTACAAGGATTAAAAAATAATAAAATAATAAAACTACTTTTTCAACTCATATTTTCAACTTATCCCCTAAGTTTTTACTCAAATTTCTAGCGAGAGTACTCGTTGAATGAAAAATTTAATTCCTCATCCAAAGAGTACCCTTATTTCATACTTTCGATGGACCCAACTACACGAAAAATGAGAAATGCATGATTTTCATGTATTTCTCATTTTTGTGTAGCAGGGTCAATTGAAAGTATGCAACATGGGTTCTCGTTGGATGAGGAATCAAATTATACATCCAACGAGTGTTTCTGCTCGAAATTTGAGTAAACCCATCTGAAGATAAGTTGAAAATACAAGTTGAAAAAATAGTTTTGTTTTTCTTCCCTCTAAAATTTGATGATGTAATCTAATCTTATTTTATTATTTCCACTGTTATTTTATAATTTCCTTAGGAGGCCCATTTTAGACCTGAAAAGTCCCCTAATGCACGGTGCGGAAAAAATCTCACTCACTTAGTTGATTTTGGAGCGAAAATGTGGTTTTCTACCATTTTTGGAGCATTTTGTGGAACAAATAGTGGGAGAACTGGGACAATTCATAACTTCTTTAGTTCTTATCCAAATGGAATGAAAAAATAGTTTAGATAGCATTTTTCAAGTATTCTAAACTCATTGAGATAGGTTTTAGAGGCATCTACACATTCTAAACATACTTTTGTTGTAATTTGAGCATAATTAGAGAGGCCCAAGCCATTGGAACCTAAACCAAGGAGACGTAGCCTAGGAGGGGTGAACTCCTTTATCATGTGCTTGTTGTGCGTTGTATTTTGATTTTATTTGCTATTATATTGTTGTTTTTCACGATATGTTTTATGTTAACTTGTTTCTAACATTTACATAAGAAACTCTCATGGGAATCAATTAATTAAGAAAAAATATTAGTCCTTAAGAACTTGCTAATAAAATGATAAGAATCTTGAGTTTTATTATGAATGGGGAATTAGCACAACATTACTAATTAGCTCCATTTCAGATCACCCTCTCCCAGGAATCTAGCCTTGTAATTCTCTACATTGGCATCTACAACATACCTGATCTTGTAGATCCATCTGGAACCTAACACTGATCTATCTTTGAGTCTAGGCACCACCTCCTTGTTTTGGAGAATTTGGTATCTACGGATAAAAACTAATTCCCTAGATAAGTAGCCATATCTAGAACAATAGTTTAAAGCACTTTAGCCTTTTCCTATAAGCAAAAGATAAGACAAAGAAGACTTACTTGTAGTTCCGCTTTCCTCTTGTCTCCTTTGTATCGATCCTGTTGCTCCTTCCCATACTTAACATGCTTGAGAACTATATGTAAACACAAACAAAAGACATAGAACCAATCAAAGAAAAAGATCTATTGAATACAGGTAAATGGAATCAGATACATTCACAGATATAAGCCTCATATATCAATACAAACATATGGAAAAAAGGTTCAAACACTTTATTAAATAATAGAAGAAATTACAACCATCATGTCTAATTTGAAGTCACACCTCCAGCTTGGATCCCATCCACATCACATCAAAATCATGACAAACTGGCAGCATAACGACACTTACAATAGTCTTAGTTCTCAAACTAGCATTATCTCCTTACAATTCATCAAAGTCCAGCCCCTGATCACTTAGATGAGTGTTCAATTTATAGGAGGATGAAGGAGGTTATATCATAAATGGGGTTATTGAAAGGCCTTCCATACTTAGAATTAGTTCCATGGAGGAAGGGATGAGAGGATAGGATGCATCTTAACTCATTCCTCATCCATTTTCAAGCTCATAGGAGTTGATAAGTGAGGGAAACTTCTAGATGACTCCAAGACATAAGAATATTCCCCAAACCCTACGTGAATTTCGCTCAATCTCGCCCAGCGCAGGTGAAATATGGCCTAAGCTCTCTATAGAGCACCTTGGCATGGACTCAACTGCTCTGCAGCACACCCTTACATGAGCCTACCTACGCTGGTCTCTTTAGAGGTCATTTTAGGATGTCTTCAAGTCATGAAGCTATCTGGGAAGGAGGAATTCAGAAGGGTGACTTGTTTAGGGCATGTAGCAACTCAAATTAGGGTTTGATGAGCCTTAAAACATTGATCTAGATGATGGGAGTGATGTGCCCAAATGGATATGTAACAGCTACCCCCTAAAGCATGAAGTTGAAAAATACAAATGTCAAATGAAATGCTTTACTATGTGATGAGGAGGTTTCGAAGTGGAAGGTGACCTGCATCAATTAAAATACATATATCATGATATTTTGATTTTACATGAATTGCTGAGGGAAGGCATACCCGTGCTTAACATATGAACTTTCATTACAAGTATTTAGATAGTTGTCTATGGATATAGATGCATGATCGAATGACTATCAATGTAAATCCATTGTATGGATGATTTGGTACATTTCCTGAAATCATAGCCCGGATGGATGAAACTAGATATGAGGTTTCCTAGCTCGTTCAATTGTTCACTCAAGTATGAGTCTAACCATGTGAATATGTGATTTGAAGTTGAACATGGGAAGACACCATCTGATTATCAACCAATGATGTAAGTCGTTAATAGACGCGAGAGAAATCACGGATAATGATAATGATCCTCAAGGTACTGCAGTACATTCTGCATGGTGTGAATGGATGATTTGATGTCGAGCACCATACAAAGTCTTTCGGTCGAAGGCCATTGATGTCAATCTATCGCCGGAAGTGAGAAACCTACCATTAATGTATGAAAGCCTCAAGGTACTAGAAGGGTGTTTCAAAGTCAGCTTCTTGGATAATGAGCTCATGTCAACAAGAAGCGGCTCGACACAGGAGGGCCTTGATGTATACCACATCAACAAAACAAAATGAGTGTAATGATTTTGGAGATGGAATTTGATTGACGACACAAGGTTTAGGAATGGCGATCATGAAAATGAAGGTTTATGAGTATTACAATGGACAAATTTTAATTTAATGACTTCTCTTGAACATATTGGCGACACTAAATGAATTGGCAGCATTGAACCAAAACCAAAGTAATGGATGGTGTGATAGACCATAGGTATGATAACCATCAAGAATATAACCCAACCCAAATTGTCTGAATGAACTGGTAGGATTGACCCAAAACCAAAAGTGATGGATTGTGTGATAGACCATAGGTATGATAACCATCAAGCAGATAACCCAACCCAAATAGTCACAGAGATGAAGTGAAAGTGTCATGTTCAAGAGCGACCTACTACCATAAAGTGGTTTACCCATTTTCCCCATTTTCTCGAGTCATTGCTGACCAGTACCTCTTTATTTTTAGTCAAGCTTAAGGAGGACAACATATGCTTGTTGTATAATTCCACCCTTCAAGTGAATCCATCGCTATGTGATTCTTTTAAAGAGTCTAGTGAAGGTGAAGCTCAGTCTTGTCTAGATGGACAAGTTTGTCGTTATTTGATGTTTTAATGAGTTTAATGACAAATATAACTCGGTCCTTTTCATGTTTAGAGAGTTTGAAAAGGGAAAAAAACAAAACTCCACAAGTTCTTTTTCTTTAATTTGTCTCTCAAGCCTGAAAAATCTTAAAGCAATACAAGAGAGAACCTATTGACCATGTTCAGTCAACGTATTCCTTTCTTGTAGTTGATATATCTTAGCCGAAAAATTGGATAAACTTATACTGAGCAGATGTCGATTCCAATCCATTAACGAGCTGAAAAGGACAAGCGCTTGACAATCTTTTCATGTTTAGAGCGTCTGAAAAGAGCTTAAAGAGGACTCCAATTTGAGGAACGAGTGGTGTCTAGGATAGCAACTGGTTCCAATGATGTTGGAACTTCTCAAAACATGTTGATTTATGTGAAGAGGCTAGCTAATAATACCACTCAAAAAAGGGTAAAGCAACCAAGTGAATGCATATAATCGGCCAAAGGGATGGTGGCGATGGGATGAAAATAACTAAGGCTCATCTATTGAAAAAGGCTGATAGAATTGCAATAACGAGGGTTAAAAATGGAAATGGGTTCATTTTTACACAAGCTTGACCCATTGGGAACTACGCTTGGATTTAGTTTCAGGTTTACACAAGCTTGAAATGAAAAACTATGCTTGGATTAAGTTTCAGTTTTACACAAGCTTGAAATGAAGAACTATGCTTGAGATTAGTTTACATGCCCCTAGCATGATGAAAGGGAGAGTCTCCTATAACTAGATGGAAGTTGCTGAGGTGAAGTAGGATGGTTATCCAACACCTTTTTGGCTTCGTCGAGATGGGGACTGTAATCACTCCAAAAAACTCTCCTAGGTTGCAGCTCGGAGATGCCTGGTAACATATAATCTTCAATATTGTTCTCAAAACTATTGGAATGGATGATGGTTTGGATCAAGTCAGATAACCATTTCAGCTCTATTCTCACTCAATATGTGCATGAAAACTCTCACCAATACAAGGATTTAGGGCACTAATGCTCAGTAATTTATATATTCAATGGATAGATGGAGAATACTGACTGTACCAATAGATTGCATACATAAACATAAATGAATGGCTAGCTATAGGAAGCAAAAGAGACTACTGACTGTATTGGCAGATGCATATATGACCACCTATGAATGGCTAGCTATAGGTAGTGAAGAAGCTTGCAAATCTAATCCATCCATGCAAAGATAAGATGACAGTTATTTGGCCTTAGAAACAAAAGAAAACATGAACAAATTGTTTAAGTGTAAGCATAGAACATCAAAGAGAATGAACATTGAACATATAATAGAAAAAGAAGCTTATATTGCTAGAATGAAGATGAGAAGCTTGAAGGAACAAAGGAGGAACAATCTACAAAAGTTGAACCCATATTATATCTTACTTTCAGCTATTTATAGCCTATTTACAATGTTCTTGAGCTCTAAGAGGATCGGAGTCTTAATCTTGTCTGATTTGTCCCTTAACTGTTTGATTCCCACTATGGGCAAGCATGGCTTGGAGGTTTTCACCTTCTGACAGAAGATTAACAGCTTTCAAATATTTTGGGTAGTTTGTTGCACTGTCTAGGAGTTCTCTGGTGCCAGAGATACCCCATAATTGATTATGTTGTTATGGATGAGCTACGTTGTCTGTTGATGCTCCATGACCACTTTGTCGATTTGGGGGTGAGTTGTGCATGCTATGGCTCTTTCTATTCCCCTTTTGGCCTTTGTTAGATGATGGAAAGAGCCTTTGGGCCTGTGTAATCCCTTAAACATTTATAAATCACTGTTTTTCTATTATATGTAGAAAACACTGCATATAGAAAAAAACCCGCCTTCTTTGTGTATTTTGGACTTGAAAAGTCCTCAAAAAAGTTTATTAATATCTTGGGTCCATCATTGGGGTTATCGCAAGTCGCATTCAGCCCGCTCCCTTTGTATTTCGTTAAACAACGAAAATACATAAAAACTACGAAAAAACATTGAAAATGGCCTTATATGGACTTCAAATTTTATGTATTTCACTTCCCAGACACTCTCAATTTTGGGCTTCATCATAGTTGATGTTGCCCCAAGGTTCCTTTGTATTTTGTTATATAATGAAATATATGAAAAATGCATTAAAACTAGCTTTGGCGCGGACCTGAAATCTTATGAAACATTGTTTATAATACCATCGGGTTTGCAAAATCAGGTCAAGCACATATACATGTAAACGCCCCACCCCTTGGTTTCCACTGATATCAATCCGGTGATGTAACATGGGCTGTCGATCTGTGCGCATGATCGACGCTCCATGTTTAATCGTCGATTATAATCACTCCTTCCCCCTAGTCTGTGCCGATAATGCCGACTCACCTTCGCTAATTGTGACCCGCCGATCCTATCATCGGTGATTGCTGATCGGCAGTGTCCAGTGCTGATTACCACTACCTGCAACCATCGGTTTGTGATTTTCCACTTAGATCTAGGCCGTTGATTAGCTAGAGCTAATGGCTGCTATACATTCTTGAGTTTTAAGCTTGCAATAATGGTTTTTGACTATTTAAATGTGTTTTTTGCCTCTCAATAGTGCATTTCTACCCTACGAAGGGCTCTATTCCCTTGCTTGTTTCGATCTTTCGATGATCTTAAGCGCTTTTGAAGACTTAGGGAGTGCTTTGGAGCATATTTGGATCCATTTTGCATGATTTTAAGCAAACTTTGGAGACTTTGGGAGTGTTTTGGATCCATTTTTGGGCCAAACACCAACAAAGCTAACACTGGCTCCTTCTGGGGATGAAGGCCTCCCTGTGAGGTTTCAAGAACTACAGAGCAATGCCTTTCCTATAAAAAACAAGATCAAATCTTCCTCCTAGTGTTGCATTGGGCGGGGAGTCTATTTAGCATGAAATAAAACTTGAAAACAACATATTTACAATATCAAGGCTTGAAAGCCTTAACTGAAATAAATTTCGAAGAACAACCCATTGACTGGGCCATCAAAAACATATCTTTCCTTTAATGCATCCCTTTTGAGAAAACAATCGCCAAACTAAAAATTGACCCTTTTTACCTTTCTATCAAAGGTTGCTTTCTCTTGGTGAATGTGCATATCAGGCAATTCATCAAAGACTTGCAAAAGCCTATTGATTTGATCCTCTACTTCCAAAAATTTCCAGCATTTGACATTATCAGGCAGAGACGGTCTATATTTCACCTCATCTCTATATGCTTTCAGCCTTGGATGTTTCTCTTGGAAGGTTTTGTACACCTGCTGAGTGATAAGGTCTGCTTCATACTCTGTTGTGTCATTTCTGACTTGAAAAGTTAATATAAAATATGAATCAATGCATTCTTGTGTGGGGGACACAAGGACTTCACTTTTTCCTGCAACTTCCTTAGAGCAAGCCCCATCAAAGAACTTGTCCCAAATATGTGGGCCTTCTACATTTGTGATTTGGAAAACTAGTTTTTTAAGATGCGTAGAGGCCAATAGATAAGGCTTGGTAATGTCAAGACCGAGCTTATCCATGATAGCCTTTGGCATTGGATTATGGATGGCTCCAGTGTCCAAAAGGAAACTATGAAGGATTTTATTATGAATAGTCAGAGAGACATAGAATTATGGGGAGCTGTCTTCACAATTTTCAATCATTGGGCTGAGAATAACAACTGGTTGGTCATCTTGCAGATTTACATAGTCAGCGGAAGCTTGGATGGCATTAGGCTCAAGATCCTCAAGGTTGGATGCTTTGAAGGACTCATTCTTCATTAGTTCAATCAGAGGCATAGGTATTCTTGGCTTTTGAATTTCTGATTGAAAATAGAAAGAAGAAGGGGACTTGTCAAGGCCTCTTACCTATGGCTGGAGCTTTGAGGATGATAGGATCAACTGCTGGTTGCTTCTACTTATTAGCTTGTTGTTCTGCAGGGACAATAGCTTTATGTGTGGGAGTTTCCTTGACATTATTCATATTTGACTTCAGATTATATCTTTGTTGATCTTCAGTTTGTAGAACAGCTTCACCATCCCATTCTTGGTTGATCTGGTCATTGAATAATGACTTCTCATAGGCAGCTTTGGTTCAAAAAGTGGCATTACCTTTGTCTTCCATAGAATGGATCTCATCATCTTCTTCAAACTTCTCTTCTTCCATGACTGCATTTTGAAAAGGGGTCTTCACCCTTTGGTCTTCATTATCATCTTTGTTTCTTTACAAAATCTGCAATTGCTCATTTTCTCTTCTATATGGATTTGGATTTGGAGGAGCAAAGGTATTAGGAACCCTTCCATTCCCAGAACACTGTTCAACCTTTAATTTTGAAATTTCAGAGGCTAATGACTCTATCATCTTGGCCATTTTATCGATCTTGGGATCTGAAGATGATGAAGGCTCGCCCCTCTGTCTCCTTCTATTGGCATTACCTTTGAGCTTTTCTGTAGCCATGATGTCTGATTATACTTCCAGGGCTGCATCTTGCATATCAGCCAAAGAAGCACATCACCTCTCCCTCAATAGTAAACAAAAGTCAGAATCAAAGGCGCTGGCATAAATGAGTCTAGCAAAGGTAGTGGTGGGTTTCACTTCAACTGGTATCTTGTTGTACATGCAATTAAATCTCTTATTAAAATCAAATAGTAGCTCACCATTTTCCCTCTGTAAGTTCCCAAACTTAGTGTGGTAGTAAAGGAGATCCTTCTTATCCCCCCAATGCTTTAGGAATGCATCATCTAAGGCCTCAATATCTGCTATAGATGTTGGGGTCAGTTCCCGAAACCATTTTCTAGCCTCTCCATCTAGGCTTTGGACAAAGACTCTCATCCAGACATCATCTTCACTAATGTCCGGGTTATCAACATAGCTATAGAATGACTTAATATTTTCTTCAGGTAAAACACCTTTAGTTCCAATGAACTTAGGCATATAATTTTGATATTCTCCAGTAGGCATAACATTCAAAGGAGTGGGCAGCATTAGAGGTCCATACATAGCAGCTATGATTCTTTCCATTTTGGTAGGTGCTTGTGGACATGCCAAGCAGTGGTGGCTAATAAGACTAAAGGAGTATGATGGATAGGAGGTACGGTTTCCTTTGGGCATACAACAAAAGGAAAACCTAGAGAATAAGGAGCTTTATGAATCTTTAAGAGTTTTTCTTCGCTGCTAGTATTAGAAGCTATACTCTGATCATGCATTTTTCCTATTATAGTCCTTTCTTGAAGAGATATAGGAGATTGTTTAGGCTTACCTAAACCTAATGCTCCTTTCTACAATGCCTTTTTTTCTTTGATGATCTTTTCAGGATCAAGTATTGGGTTAGCTTGTGACTTCTGAGGATTTCTTCGAGTATGCCTCACAAACTGAGCTAGAACAATGATGTGGAGTCGCCAAGAGGTTCAGCCTCTAGTAGAGTCACCGGATAGATTATTACAACTAAAAATGTGCCCAGACTTTGTCTATCATCAAAGCTAGATCTGTGTTGTTTCCCAGGGAAGTTGAGCTTCAGTTTCCTCTCCCCAACAACAATGCCAATTATGTTATCACTCCAGGAAACTCTCCTACATTGCAACTCAGAGATAACTGGTAACATATAATCTTCAATATTGCTCTCAGAACTATTGGAATGGATGATGGTTTGGATCAAGTTAGATAACCATTTCAGCTCTATTCTCACTCAAGACATGCATGAACACTCTCACCAACACAAGGCTTTAGACCACTAATGCTCAATAATTTATAGATTCAATGGATAGATGGAGAATACTAGTTGTACTAGCAGATTGCATACATAAACATAAATGAAAGGCTAGCTACAGGCAGCAAAAGAGAATATTTACTGTACCGGAAGATGCATATATGACCACCTATGAATTTCTAGCTATAGGCAGTGAAGAATCTTGCAAATCTAATTCATCAAAGTAGAGATAGTATGATAGTTATCTAGCCTTAGACACAAAAGGAAACGTGAACAAATTGTTCAAGTGCAAGCATAGAACAACAAAGAGAATGAACCTTGAACATATAATAGAAAAAGAAGCTTATATTGCGAGAATGAAGATGAGAAGCTTGAAGGAACATAGGAGGACCAATCTATAGAAGTTGAACTCATATTACATCTTACTTTCAGCTATTTATAGCCTGTTTACAATGCTCCTTAGCTATAAGAGGCTTGGAGTCTTAATCTTGTCTGATCTGTCCCTTAACTATTTGATTCCCACTATGGGAAAGCATGGCTCGAAGGTTTTCACCTTCTGACAGAAGAGTAACAAATTTAAGATATTTTGGGTGGTTTGTTGCGCTATCTGGGAGTTCCCCCATGCCAGAGATACCCCATAATTGATTTTGTTGTTATGGATGAGTTGCGTTGTCTGTTGATGCTCCATGACCGCTTTATCAGTTTGGGGGTGTGCTGCACATGATGTGGCTCTTTCTATTCCCCTTTTGGCCTCTTTCCCTATCTCTCGGCCTCTGTTAGATAGGAAAGGGCCTTCGGGCCTGTGTAATCCCTTAAACATTTATAAATGATTGTTTTTCTGTTATATATAGAAAACATTGCATATAGCAAAAAACCCGCCTTTTCTGTGTATTTTGGACTTCAAAAGTCCTCAAAAATAGTTTATTAATCTCTTGGGTCTGCCATTGGGGTTATTTCAAGTTGCATTAAGCCTGCTCCCTCTGTATTTCATTAAACAACGAAAATACATAAGAAAAAATGCGAAAAACATTGGAAATGGGCCTTCCGCGGACTTCAAATTTTATGTATTTCACTTCCCAGACCCTTTTGGGTCCAGGCTTCATCGCAATCGGTGTTGCCCCAAGGTTCCTTTGTATTTCATTATATATCAAAACATACGAAAAATGCATTAAAACTGGCTTTGGCGTGGACCTGAAATCTTATGAAACATTTTTTATAATACCGTCAGGTCTGCAAAATTGAGTCACACACATATACATGTAAAGGCCCCACCCCTTGGTTTCTGCCGATAGTGGTCCGGCGATGTAACATGGGTCATTGATCTGCATGTGCAATCGATGGTCCATGTTTAATCACCAATCGCAATCACTCCTTCCCCCTAGTCTGCAACGATAACACTGAATTGCCTCCACTGATTACGACCTGTCGATCCGATCATCGATGATCATTGATCGGTGTTGTCCAATGCTGATTGTCACTACCTATGACCACTGATTTGTAGTTTTCCTCTTAGATCTAGGCTGTTGATCGGCCATATCTAACGACTGTTATGCATTCTTGAGTTTTAAGCCTGCGATAAGCGTTTTTTACTGTTTAAATGCATTTTTTGCCTCCTGATAGTGCATTTCTACCCTTCCAAGGGCTCTCCTCCCTTGCTTGTTTCAATATTTGTATGATCTTAAGCCCTTATGAATAGTTTGGGAGCATTTTGGATCCATTTTTGGGCCAATTGCAAACATAGCTAAAAGGAACAAGGTGAATGGGGTGATTCCTTTCACATAACCTATAGGGAAACTTAATGTTACCACTAGGTGCATGCCCCCCAAGTTTCATTACATTCATCTAAGTAGAATACTGGGATGAAGGTTTGTTTACGAGATCAAGTGAAGACTCGACTAGGAATTTACGAGATCTACTCAAAGACTTGAATTGGAACTTTGCTCTAGGGGACCTTGTTTCATTTTTTAATGAGCTTGACACAAGACAAGGAACTCTGCTCCGATTTATTATTTCATGTTTTAATGAGCTTGACACAAGACAAGGAACCATGCTCATACTCCTTGTTTCATTTTTTAATGAGCTTGACACAAGACAAGGTACATTCCTCATATCCTTGGTTTCATTTTTTAATGAGGTTGACACAAGACAAGGAACTACCCTCATATCCTTGGTTTCATTTTTTAACGAAGTTGAAAAAAGACAAGGAACTATCCTCATGGACCTACTTCATTTTTTAATGAGATTGACACAGTAAAAGAAATATCCTCATATCCTTTGTTTCTTTTTTTAACGAGGTTGACACAAGACAAGGAACTACCCTCATGGACCTATTTCATTTTTTAACGATGTTGACACTGTAAAATAACTATCCTCATATCCTTTGTTTCATTTTTTAGTGAGGTTGACACAAGACAAGGAACTACCCTCATATCCTTGGTTTCATTTTTTAACGAGGTTGACATAAGACAAGGAACTACCCTCATATTCCTTGTCTCATTTTCTAACAAGCTTGACACAAGACAAGGAACTACGCTCAAATTCCTTGTTTCACAACCCATAAGAGGTCATGACTTCAAAGACGTTCTCATCAGATGGGAGAACAATACCTTGGAAGGGATCTGTAGCAAGGAATCAATTAGAGAGATCTAGTTCCAATGCCCCCAGTACATAATGCACAACATCACTGAATTGATCATCATTGATGTAGGCATGGGATGGGTTGCCACATAATTAACTCATGGTGGGGATGATACCATTGGTACAAAAGGACCATTTAGGGAAGATGGTTGATTGGAAGCCATATTTGGACCAGGAAATGAAAGCTAGTCAACGGTGACAATTCTGCGTTCATGAGGGAAACAAATCACTCGAAGGAGAGTTGAAACAATAGTTTCCTTGTCATAAACATAGTCACACCCAAGAAGTAAATTTTAATATAAAGGGACTAGGACTACCATCACATTCAGATAAATGATTTTTCCTCCCAAAGTAATAGGGAACTAAGGTAACATGCACAAGTGGTGGCAAACCAAGTGCTTGCCAAGCAGTAGAGGAAAGGATACTCACAGATACGCCTTCATTTATAATAGTTCCAAGTACAATCATATTACAAACATGTACTATGATCTAGAAAGGCATATAAGAAGGAAGACAACATCCTACCAATTGATTCCAATCAAAGGAAGTGACCAGACTACTTGGAGGGGGTATTGTGGTATGAAATCGGGTCAATGTTTTCCTCGACCTATGATTGATCAGGTATAGACTCATGGGATTCACAGTAAGAGAGAGTGGGTTTGACCGCAATTGATTTGGGTCAGTCACTTTATCAACTATTGAAGGATTAAGGGAGAGTCTCCTGTAACCAGATGGAAGTCACTACGGAGAAGCAGGACGGTTATCCAACACTTTTTTGACTTCATCCAGATAGGGACAAAGGTGAATGGGGTAATTCCCTTCACATAACTTATAGGGAAACTTAACTTTACCCTTCTTTCCATGAACTTTACTACCACTAGTTGATGGTGTGTCACTAGCATGATCTACAGAAGGTGATGACACAGGATGATGTGAACGAGAAGACCATTCTTCTAAGATCTAAGGAATACTAGAACAATTTTGAAGAAGATGGTCTTCCACAAAAAGTTTGCATGGATATCAAACTTTGTGATGCTTGACAGATGGTTTCTCATCAAATGTTGCATTCAAATCAATGGTTGCTTGGTTGCCCCTCTGCTGAATTTTCTTCTTCTTCTTCTTCTTCTTAACCACCTAGTTACTAGTACGAATACTTTCACTAGGCGGAGAGGAAGAAGAGGAGGAAGAAACAATTGAGGAAGAAGGCAAAGGGTCAACTTTAGGATCAACTGGAGGTTGATTTTGTCTAGTTGGAGGTGTACTCGATTGCGGAGAAATTACGACATTTTGAACCAAGGAGGTTGAAAACAACCATACTAGTAAGCCA
Source organism: Pinus taeda (assembly GCA_000404065.3). Taxonomy (NCBI): domain Eukaryota; kingdom Viridiplantae; phylum Streptophyta; class Pinopsida; order Pinales; family Pinaceae; genus Pinus; species Pinus taeda. The sequence goes on from APFE030348993.1 coordinate 42,701, forward strand.
ATGGTAAACCTCGGTAGGGATAATGTAGCCATTAAGTAGCACCAACATTTCCGAAAGGAGGAAAAGGACTAGGATTCCCATCAAAAGGAATTCGTTGATCAGTGGACTTTGGATTTTTGACATATGTTTCAACCTAAGATCAAATAAGGATTGACCGTGGAGGATGTTATTCAAGGTCAATTAATTTTATTTTAATCAAAGTAACATAACAAAACAAAAGAGGGATAATCTAAGAAAAATGTTTACCAAGCAATTGTGAATAGTTGCAGAATACCTCCCGACGAACCGAAAAGTATGAGCAGACAATCTCCCTGAATGTTGTGTTTGGTGTATCACAATGTACAAGGCAGCGGAATCAGTTACCTAAGGATGGATAAAAACCTAGTGTTGTCCTCCCATATATACCCGAAAGTATGTGGAGGCCCAATCGGTATTAGCACTTTCTAATGCAAAATAGCACGGTGAGATCATTCCCATATACTTTACGTACTGTAACACCACCCTATATACCCAAAGGTACATGGACGAGCTACGATATACTCATGTATGTAGAATGAGATATCACACTTGGGATGTATTGCATACAAGTTAGTGACAATTGCTATGTTTTATGACGTTGGAACACGTCTCTAACCTATAACCTCTAAATGTTATTCATTAGGTGACAATGCTCCATTAGGTAAATTTAGATAAATTTTAAGTTGATCTTCTTTAGAATTTGCCTTTCAAGGTTCACCACGTGATGTATGTTTGCAATTCCTAAAATGCAACTAATATCATAAGCATTATTTTTAGTCAATTGAATAATGAAAACCTTAGCTAGTAGGGATAGAGCAATCATATCTTTGATGAAGAGAAAAGAGCACATCTAATGCAATTTCCCTAGCTATTCCTTCCAAGCATTCACAAACAACAATATGAATGATGCAAGTTTTTCTTTTCAAATCCCTTAATGTTATGATGAACAAAAAGGAAACTAATGCACATACAATCAATCAATCTTTTTATAAGAACGAAGACTTTACGATAGTTCAGTTTTGAAGGAAAAGAAGAATTTTATGACACTTTCTTTCGAACAAAGATTAATAGACCATAATCTAACTTGGACGATGAATCGATATTGACAAAGAAATCATTTAAGAAACATTAATCAACCAAGTCAAAGTAGGGGTGGAAATAGGAAATACAAGTTGATTTCAGAGACATACTACAATCATTCATCTTTCAACAAGCATAAACAGAAGGAAATTTGGAGAAAAACCCAATCCAAAGGTGAAAATTTTCGCTAAGGTGGATCAAAACAGGTTAAAGAGGGCCTAACTGCACTGCAGAGCACTGTCCCCTGACCAAGACTACGCTGATTCTTGAGAGGCCATTCAAGAGTCATCTAACCTTAATTTTTGACCAAATAACACTTCAACAAGGCTGAAATACAATCAATGAGAGGAAGTAAGGTCTTCTAGAGTGTCCTAGGATGTAGATAAGCTACTTGGAATGATGGTAGTCCCCAACAGAGTCACCAATTTGTTTTGGAGAATTTGGTATCTATGGATAAATACTAATTCCCTAGATAAGTAGCCATATCTAGAACAACAATTTAAAGGACTTTAGCCTTTTCCTATAAGAAATAGATAAGACAAAGAAGATGAAAAGACCTACTTGTAGTTTCACTTTCCTTTTGTCTCCTTTGTATCGATCCTGTCACTCCTTCCTATACTTAACACACTTGAGAAGTACTTGTAAAGATAAATATAAGACAAAGAACCGATCAAAGCAAAGGATCTATTGAATACAAGTAAATGGAATTGGATACATTCACACATATAAGAATCATATATCAATATAAACATATGGGAAAAAGGTTCAAATACTTTATTGAATATAAGAAGGAATTACAGCCAACATGTCTGATTCAAAGTCACTCCTCTAGCTTGGATCCCATCTACATCACATCAAAAGCATGGAAAACTTGCAGCATAATGACACTTACAATAGTCTCAATTCTCAAACTAATATTATCTCCTTACAATTCATCAAAGTCCAACCCCTGATCACTTAGATGGGTGTTCAATTTATAGGAGGATGAAGGAGGTTATGTCATAAATGGGGGTATTGAATGGCCTTCCATACTTAGAATTAGTTCCATGGAGGAAGGGATGAGAGGGTAGGATGCATCTTAACTCATTCGTCATCCATTTTCAAGCTCATAGGAGTTGATAAGTGAGGGAAAATTCTAGATGACTCAAAGACATAAGGATATTCCCCAAATCCTATGTGAATTTCGCTCAATTTCACCCAATGCAGATGAATGAGGGCCTAAGTTCTCTGTAGAGCACCCTGGCATGGACTCAACTACTCTGTAGTGCAACCTTACATGGGCCTACCTGTGCTGGTCCCTCTAGAGGTCATTTCAGGATGTCTTCAAGTCATGAAACTATCTGGGAAGGAGGCATTCAAAAGGGTGAATTGTTTAGGGTATGTAGCAACTGAAAGTAGGGTTTGATGGGCCCTAAAACACTGATCTAGATGATGGTAGTGATGTGACCAAATGGATCTATAATAGCTTCCCCCTAAAGCATGAAGTTGAAAAATACAAATGTCAAATGAAATGCTTTACGATGTGATGAGGAGGTTTCGAAGTGGAAGGTGACCTACATCAATTACAATACATATATCATGGTATTTTTATTTTTACATGAATCACTGAGGGAATGCATACCCATGCTCAACATATAAAATTTCATTACAAGTACATAGATAGTCATCTACAGATATAGACCCATGATTGGATGACTATCAACGTAAAGCCATTGTACATATGATTTAGTACATTTCCTGAAATTGCAACCCGAATGGATGAAACTAGATCTGGGGTATTCTATCTCATTCAATTGTTCACTCAAGTATGAGTCTAACCATGCAAATATGTGATCTGATGTTGAACATGGGAATACACCATTTGATTACCAGCTAATGATGTAAGCCATTAACAGATGCGAGAGAAATCACCGATAATGATAATGATCCTCAAAGTAATGTAGTACATTCTGCATGGTGTGAATGGATAATTTGATATTGAACACCATACAAAGTCTTTCAGTCAAAGGCCATTGATGTCAACCTATCGCCCGAAGCGAGAAACCTACTGTTAGTTCCAGTCTTCGCAGCCTGTCACCAGGGATCAACATGAGCTCTTACTATGTCTGGTTTGTTAGATGTTTTGCACATGATGTTCAACACAAAACATGTCACAAGTGTGTCCATAAGAATAAGCTCAAAGAAATATTTCCAATGGTATATCAGACTCCCGTAACCGGTTCCTGGATTAGAAGAAATGAATGAGTAATTCTTGGTTCTACATGTTTTGAGGTCAGTTGCTACACAAAATGACAAGTTCAGTACAAAATCAGTTTCTGAAATAATGGTAAGTAATTTGTCAAAAGTGAAAGAGGTTTTTGTTCATCGCATACAAAATACCAAAAACCTCCTTCAGTATATGCACAGATGCTACTATGTGGGAGATATATAGTGATATTTGGAGCCTACATTAAAATAAAGCAAACTTTTCATATTTTTTTTTTTTCTGTTTTAGTCATTTTAGTGAGGTGCCATTTTACAACAGATGGAAAGTAATTTTGCAAACTCCAAGGAGGTTTTTGTTAAGCACGAGCCATATAACAAAAAGTCTTTCAGTTTATTCACAGGTGTCATCGATTAGGATATGTGACTATATCTTTACAACTCATTTTCACAAATTTAAATTTTTAATGATTTTCTGTTTTAGAGATGATTTTGTGGAACAGATTGCGAGAAATTGGAAATGAATTTCCCAAATTTGAGAGAGGTTTTTCTCCATCATGACCTTATCTACAAAACCACTTTCAGTTTTGTAACAGGTGCTATGGTTTAGGAGATACGAGTTCATCTTCAACACCCATTTTCAGAAATTTGGCCCAAGTTTAATGTAACTAATTCTATTTTGAAGAAAATGGTTGAGCTCAATCCCTTAGTACAAGGATGAGAAAATGTAAATATTTTATGAACTTCATAGTGTATGGGTTGGATTTTGGTAGAAGGTTGGACACTTGGGATTGGTTGGCACTTCATTGTACATTTGATTTCTGCATTTTTGGCAAAGGAATGACCAGGGTTTTGCAGCACTTGTTGGGATCCTTGTGGCTCTGTGTTTTGATGGTGTTTTTCTTCATGTAATTGTAAGTTCATTGATGTTTTATGTATGCCATTTCCCTTCTCTTTGCTTCTAAAATTAAACAAATCGAGTGACAAAGGTAGAATTCATGAGTTTGTTGTGCTCTGCCTTTTAGTTTTGTTTAATTCTCAATGTTTTCTTCAGTCTTTTCTATCCATTCATTAAATCTAAAGCATCAAAACTACTGCCTACCTTGCCCCAACTTGAAAATTTGCAAAAATTTGGCCTCATCCCCAGAACCAAATTTTCCTTTCCCTTTTTCCAACAAAAACCCCCAAAAACTCAAATCAAATCCTTACACTACATACCTAGTCTAAGATTAGTTGTTAAATCAGTCATCTGAAGCCCCATTTGATTATATTTTGCTAAGATTGACCCGGAGAGAGCCCTCTCCTGTCCTTGTAGGGCTAGCTACAAGGCTGAGCATGGTTTGATGTGGACCTAGAATCTTACCTTTTCAGCCTGAGGTAAATCTAGGCTCTGACACCTACCATTGATGTATGCAAGCCTCAAGGTACTGGAAGGGTGTTTCTAAGTCAACTTCTTGGATAATGAGCTGATGTCGACAAGTGACTCATTGTTTGAGGGACTTGATGTATCCCACATCAACGACACAAAACGAGTGTAATGGTTTTGGAGACAAAAATTGAATGACGACACAAGGTTCAGGAATGGTGGTCATGAAAATGAAGGTTTATGACTATTGCAAAGGATGAATTTTATCTAAATGATTTCTTTTGAACATATCGGTGACACTGAATGAATTCACAACATTCAACCAAATCCAAAGTAATGGATGGTGTGATAGACCATAGGTATGATAACCATCAAGCAAATAACCCAACCCAAATAGTCTGAATGAATTGGCGGCATTGACCTAAAACCAAAAGTGATGGATGGTGTAATAGACCATAGGTATGATAATCATCATGCAGATAAGCCAACCCAAATAGTCACGGATATGAAGTGAATGTGTCAAGTTCAAGAGTGACTTGCTACCATAAAGTGGTTTACCCGTTTTTCCCATTTTCCCCAGTCATTGCTGACTAGTACCTCTTTATTTTTAATCAAGCTTGAGGAGGATAACATATGCTTGTTGTATAATTCCACCCTTCGGGTGAATGCATCGCTATGTGATGTTTTAACAAGTCTAGTGAAGGTGAAACTCGGTCTTGTCTAGATGGACAAGTTTGTTGCTATTTGATGTTTTAACGAGTCTAACAATAAAGATAACTCAGTCCTTTTCATGTTTAGAGAGTTTGAAAAGGGAAAAAACAAAAACTCCACAAGCTCTTTTTTGTTGATTTGTCTCTCAAGCTCAAAAAACATAAGACAATATGAGAGAGAACCTATTGACCATGTTCGGTCAACATATTCCTTTTTCATGGTTAATCTATCTCAACCTGAAAAATGGTTAAACTTATACTGAGTAGATGTTTTTTCCAATCTGTTAATGAGTTGAAAAGGACAAGCACTTGAAAATATTTTCATGTTTAGAGAGTCTGAAAAGAGCTTAAAGAGGACTCCAATTTGAGGAACGAGTGGTGTCTAGGATAGCAACTGGTTCCGGTGATGCTGGAACTTCTCAAAAAGTGTTGATTTATGTGAAGAGGCTGGCTAATAAGACCACTCATTGCAACTGTTCCCCAAGAAAGGGTAAAACAACCAAGTGAAAGCGTATGATTGGCCAAAGGGATGGTGGTGATGGGATGAAAACAACCAAGGCTCATCTAATGAAAAAGGCTGATAGAATGGCAATCATGAGGGTTAAAAATGGAAATGGGTTCATTTTTACACAAGCTTGAACCATAGGGAACTATGGTTGGATTGAGTTTCATGTTTACACAAGCTTGAAATGAAAAACTATGCTTGGATTTTGTTTCATTTTTACACAAGCTTAAAATGAAGAGCTATGGTTGAGATTATTTTACATGCCACCAACATGATGAAAGGGAGAGTCTTCTATAATGAGATGGAAGTTATTGCAGTGAAGCAGGATGATTATCCAACACCTTTTTGGCTTTGTCCAGATAGGGACAAAGGTGAATGGGGTGATTCCCTTCACATAACCTACAAGGAAACTTAACTTTACCACTATGTGACAATCTACAATGTAGTTGATCTTGTAGATCCATCTGGAACCTAATACTAATCTATCTTTGGGTCTTGGCACCACCTCCCAAACATCATTTTTCATGATAGAAGCATACTCTTCTACCATGGCATCTACCCACACCTAATGTTGTGCAACTTCCTGAAAACTGGAGGGTTATACAAGCTGAGCTACCAAGGCTCGATATCTATCTAATTTCATGCACTACCTCTTATTGGTTCTAGGAGCTCTGAAAAACTCTTCTGTGTCCTTTAAATTCTAGCACACTTCCCTACTGGTCCTACCAATAGTGGTGGGAGATTCAATCTGTTCCTCTACCTGCTACTGCAACTCTATCTGTTGAGAAATTCCTAGATCTCTTGCTACTAAGGAGATGCTAGTACTAGTCACTGTACTCGAATCCTATGATTGTCCCCCTACATGATCTCCTTATGGTCCCTACTACTGCTAAATTAATGGAACCTCTGATGACTGATCTCTTGCAAGCATATTATGAAAGCTTTGTCTTCCACGAAATTTACATCTATCCTTACAACAATCTTCCTCCTGCCAAGAACATAGATTCTGTATGTTTTTGAGGTCAGGCAATACACTACAAGATACCCATTTTCTATAGTCTGATCCAATTACTATGCTTTTCATATGGAATGTGACAATAGGCTACACTCCCCAATATTCTCAAATGAATTACCTCGGGTTTCTTCCAATGAAAACTCCCTCTGGCATTTTCTTCCCCAAAGCCTTCTGGGGTGTCCTATTTTTAATCTACATTGTTGTGTTGCATGATTCTGCCCACATAAATCTAGGTAGATCCTAATCATACAACATGTCCTTTATTGCCTCGAATATAGTTCTATTCTTCCGTTTCGCTTCTCCATTTTGTTGTGGATTGTAGGGAGTTGTCCACTCTCTTTTGATACCTTCCTTTGCATAGAAATATGTGAAGTCTCTAGCTGTGTATTCTCTACCATTATTTGAACACAATACCTTGATATTTTTCCCTGTCATGTTTTCTACAAGAGCCTTGAACTCTCAAAACCGATCAAAGACCTCATATTTGGTCTATAAGAAGTAGATCCAGGTTTCTTTGGAATGGTCATCAATAAAGGTGACGAAATACTCACCACTACTAAGATATCTAGTGGACATAGGGCCACAAATATCTGAGTGTATCAATCCTAGAATGCTTTTGGATCTGTTGTCACTTATAGGAAACACTTCTTTTGCATACTTCTCTCGTACACATCCTCGACATAGATTGTCATGCTCATTGCTAAGAGATGGAACTCTTGTTACAGTCTCTCTGAGCATCCTAAGTAATCCATGGTGCAAGTGCCCCATCCTCTTGTGCCATAGTTCATTCAACTCCTTCTTATTATTGTTATCACTACCTATCAATGCCATTGGAGAATCAATCTGAAACCAATATAGTCTGTTGCTTCAAGCTCCAATCTATCTCACCTTCTTCCAAGTGGGATGCTTGACATATACTTTCTTTCCCACAAAGTACACACCATATCCCTTGTCCTGTAACTGGGACACTGAAATTAGGTTCGTACCCAATCCTAGCACATGCAACACATTTGTGGCGCTAGTGCTGGTTCCTGTTTATGTGTGAAAATCTATGTTGCCTATCCCTACTAGGGTACATTCAGTCGTGTTGACCATAGTGATCTGGAAGTCCATTTGCTTCTCCTGATCACTCGAGAAATATTTCCTTACACCAATAATATGAGTTGAAGCTCCACTATCAATATACCAAACACCAACTATTGGCTTATATGGGCCTGATCTAGGTTCAGAATAATTACTTAGTCAAACAAATCCCACAGCTACTGGCCCTTTCGGCAACAGTCTATGAAGCACAGGCTGAGGTCTCACCCAAGGTAGCAGGGGAGGGTGCTGGAACAAGGTTTCACACCCTTGGGATGTCTAGATGTGGTCTATGGGGTTCGCACACCATGTCGTAGCCTCACGCTACTTTGCTTCTGCGTAGATCTGGATCCAGGTTAATTCGTAATATTAATTACTTGTTGAGGTATTATAAATCAAATCTACTTATCAAGGTCTTTAAGCAAAAATTTATCAGATTTAACCAGTTCGTGCACTTAGAATAAACTTAGATTCCCATACATTCATAACATAAACATATGCACATAGATCAAACAGTTATTTTAACCATACAAAAAGCTAGATCCATGATAATTCAGATTTAATACAGAATTATAGAAGCAACTTATCTTTATTTCCACTTTATCACTAATACATCTAGATCTGCCCTACACACTTAGCTGTAAGGGTCCGTGCACATAGCTGCGGACTCTTCCAGGCGTCTGTGCACACAGCTACAAAGCCTCTATCCCCTCCCAATACCCTTGACTTGGACTTACAGATGCTTTCAGACTTTTCTCCTCAAAAACCCATCACAATTCAGATCCAAGATCATCCCAAAAGAACTGACTTCTCCCCATAGAGCCACGCTCTATTTATACCTTCCTATGGTCCGCGGACCGACTTACTTCCTATTATTCTATATTGCTTCTTGGGTCGACAACCCTTTGACTCGACTTTTTACCTTTCGCGCTCCGCATATGTCGAAGGTTTACAATATTTTTATCCTAACTTCTAGGCTATCAGACCCAAAACTGTTACGCGGGACCTCTGCTACCCAACAGTCCCCCAACACAATCACCATGACTCGTCCCGAGTCACTCGTTGGTGGAGCATAACACGATGCCTTGGCTTCATGGTTCACCTCCCTCTAAGTGACGGTCATCATCCTACTGCTTCTTTGTTGTCTCCTACAACGCTTCATCTAGCTCCTGCTTCATTGTTTCTACCAAGTCTTGCGACCGATAATTCTCATTCCACTCTACTCAGTTAACACAGAACACCTGCTCATAGGATTTTAGCTCGAGCGAGGGAGCCGCATATAGGACCTCCTTGTACCACCACAGCCACTTCCGACCTTTGTATCTGCTCTTCCCACTGTCTGCTGTAGATTGTGTCGCAATTTTGCAAGACCTTTGCTACTATCCGTGAAGTCCCAATCCTCAAGGTACCTCAAAGACAACGTATGAACTGCATCCAGTGGTCATGGAAAATTTTAGGGGCGAATGTTCACCCTTTGGCAAAATTAAAGGGTTTTAAATTTTTAGTGGGCGAATATTTTGTATCATAGTACATTTTTACAAATCACCTCAAATAGCCCACCTTATTTTAAGGGAGAGGGTAAAAAAGGTAAATTTAGCCCTTGAAATTAGGAGTTACAACCTTCCATTCACCCATTTTCAAGAATAGGTATTATTTAAGTGAATCCTATGGGCCAAATACGATATTTATAAAAGAGGTATGGTAAATTAATAAAAATATAAATACATGAGAGGTATGGTAAATAAATAAAACATTTTTTATATTTACTCCATAAGTCACCTTATATACATGCAAGGGTGTAAACAAATAAAAATATAAGTGGAGGTATGGTAAATTAATAAAAATATAAATAAACAAGAGGTATGGTAAACAAATAAAACATTTTTTTATATTTACTCCATAAGTCACCTAATATTTACGAACGATCAAACAATGTGTTATATTTAGGTGAAACCTATGGGCAAAATACTATACGGACAAATACCATGGACTAGATTGTTATTAATACCAAGCAAAAAAACATTATTAACCCTAATATTAGTAATAAAAATAAAAATGGCACATGGTATTGACCCATGGTATTCACCTGGAATGTAGCCTATTTAAATGGGAGAATTAAACCAGCATAGATCCATCTTTACTTTGGATGTACTAACCGCGAGAGGTATCAAATATTGTGATATGCAAACTAGCATAGAGTGAAAAAATATTTGATCGGGCTTGGTGGATCAAGAGTAAAAATGTATGTTTTAATTTAATGTATAAAAATCATTTTAGCTTGGTTGAAATAAAAATAAAATAAAAATCAACTATTAATTTTATTAATTTTTATAAATTACTAATAGTAATTTTTAAGCTCCAGGTTTATGATAACCCATGGTATTGACCCGTGGTAATACCATGGTATTCATGTGAGCATAGACTATTTAAAGGCAAAATTCTATCATCTTAGATCCATCTTAATTCTGGGCCTACCAAGTGCAGAGGGATAAATAGATTTCATCCCCCTAAGAGTGGTAGATGTGGAGTTAAGATGGATGTAGGTTGGTTTTTATGATAATGAAGATATTAAATAGAATTAGGAAATTATATTGTAAAAGCATCTTAAGGTGAATGGTTAAAGCATAGATATTGGACGAGTATATTTGTATACTTTTGTTTTAAACTGAAACAAATCTAGGGCTAAAAGGAATGGATTGATTGCACTAGTCATCCTTCTATAACTTTCCAACATATGTTGGAGTAAACAGATTGTAATTTGGGTAATTTTTCTAACTGCAAACAGAACATACTTATGTATTGGCAGGGTGGTTAAGAGGTCCCTAGAAGTGATGAATTTGAATTTTTCTTGGTTTTATGTATAGTATTCGGTTTTTTCTCATGCTTTCTGTGAATGACACGGGTGAATTTTATCCTACACCCACTAGGTTATC
>APFE030348993.1:54132-71190 GCA_000404065.3 Pinus taeda
CATGTGCCCCCACTTCAAGAGAATAGTAAAGTCATGTAGGACTTAGAGAAGCTATCTTTAAGCTTTTAGTGTTGATTGGAAAAATGTCTGGGTTCAATAACACCCAGTCGAGCATTAAGCTTCCAATAATGCTATATTTTAACTTGGAGCACTTTTGTGATTTGGAGGATATGCCCCCTCGTATTTGTGACACATCTTCAGTTGTGAATTGGACTATTACTAACTGTCATTTCCTTTGATGTTACCTGATGACTTGGGGAACCTCAACTCTTTAATAATGTTAAGGAAGGAAAGAAAGTACATTACGCTAAGTTCTCTTATGCTTTTCAAGTTTTTCTTGGATATCTACAACGTTTCGAGTAGGAAAGTACATTCTATTAATGAAAATTTGTCTTGATAGAAAGGCCAAATTTCAAATTCTAATGCTTTCAAAAAACATTGTATAACTGTAATGTTTCTAAAAGGAAAGCATATTTTTTCAATTTAAGTATCATGATCCCATATTCCAACTTATTTTTCAGTAACCCATTAGGCTTTGTAGCTTTGAATAAATCCATGTCTTTTGATAAGATCCTCTTCCAAATTAGAACACAGTTTCCTTTTGGAAATAACCACATACAATGTCTTGATTTTGTTATTGAGAAAATAGAGGTTGTTAAACAAGCTTGTACCATACAAGGACTTGATTCATTGATTATGTATCAATTATGGCTCTTGATGTAACAATGTCTTGATTTTGTTGTTTGAAAATAGAGGTTACGCTCTACTATTTCATAGAATTTCTTACAATCTTTCCATAAGTATTGATTTTTAATCTTAGTCACTGAGGGACGACAATGATGACAAAGGTAATATTCCATGGTTTGAAGTTACCCTCTTACTAAATATTTAAATATATCACCACAATTTAATTGTTAGTTAAAGGAATTGTATTTGATTTGAAAACAATTCATTGCTTGATTTATAGATTTTGATTTTTTCCCTTTTTTATTTTTTTCTCAAATTTGGTATGAGATATCTTCCAATCTTTGGGTTCTCTACTTTCCCCACCATAGCTACGAGGTTCAGATGCCATCATTAAATATTCTCGGAACGTTACAACTTTTGCAGTAAGTGTGCTTTGAAACATTGTTGTTGCTTTTCCATGGTGTTAATGCAAATAAGCACTACAACTAGTGCCATTATTTAGATTAAGTGCCGAAATCTAGGTGGTCTTGTAATGATGGAGTGATTGTTTTCTAGCTACTAAGGCCATATGAATTTTTATCACTTATGTTGTCCTGAGATATTCAAATTCAGAATAAGAATTGAGGTCTCGTTTCCACTGTAGATTGCAGTCAGTTTCTTGAACATAATATATAGCAGATTATATTTTACTAATTAACTGTGGATGTGATCCCTCGCAGGAAATGAAATTCAAAGTGACTTTGATTTCACATTGCTTTGTCAAAACTTCCACATAGGAAAGGAGATTCAAAGTGACACTAATTTCACATTAATTTGTGAAAATGGAGGCAAGAGAAAAAGAAACTTTGTATTCAACAATGCTCTTAATTTCATATGTACATGCACAGACATATTAGTAGAAAATATTGAAGGGTTTCCTAAGTAATATTTTCCATTCCACTACATTCTTTACAACTTGTAAATAAATAACTCGGAACAATTCATTACACTACTTGTTATTCTTTATTAATCAGTGGTTAAGATTTTGATATTGAACTGGCTAAGATTTTTCTTCCTTCTATGAAATTGTGTGCTCTATAATGCTTCTTTCCATTCACTATGTATAGCATATAAAGTGTGTCTAATGGAGTATGAAGATTGGAAAGTCTTGTGATCCTTGAACTATGTTACAAGGCAGAAACCCAATGGGGCAGGGTAGGTGCATACCCACAAAGGGGTCACAAATACCAAAGTTGGTATTGGCTAGTGCCTTGAGCTAGAAAATTTCCTTTACCCTTGTATTAACAGTGAACCTGGAGAGGATTCTAATATTATCTTTATAAGATTTATATACGTTAAGATTGATGAATAAAATTTATGAGACATGAGCTAGGATGTCCTTGCAAGGTGGTTGTTGATTATTGGAAGCTATGATGGCCATTATGTCAGGCCAGGTGGTCGCACTCCCTTGATCGTGAGCACGATTATGATCAAGATGGAAGACTTCATAATCTAGATTGATTGTTTAGCAGTGATAATTAGTGGGCTCATTCAAAAAAGCTTCTATTTCACTAATCCTTTTTATAGAGTTGTCAGATTCAATTTCCAAAGGTTTTAATTACACTATGTATTTGAGTTCTGAGAGAGTTGTGATTCACAGTGTTAAGTATAGCAGCTATGGCACTTGAATGGAGACAAGCATAGTAGATGTATCAGACTCTGTTATAAACTCACTTGCATATTATAAGGGACTTGGTTGGCTTGTTTATAATTTTATAAACAAGTTCCATGTTGTGGAAATGTGAAAAAAAACAGTGATATTGCCACCATGTGGCTCTTGTCATATATGGTTTTATACTTTTTCAAAAAATTATCTAAGAGTTCACAATGCTAAGATTCACTAGAATGTTACAAAGTTTTATTATTTAGTGAAAGACTTGCCAAGATCTTACAATATTTTATAATTGAGTAAAATATTCGCCATACCTAGTGAGAGATTCGCCAAGAAATTATATATACATATTATATTGTTGATAAAATCGCCTTCCATTTTTCCTATATACCATGGAGATTCACCCATTTATTATACATATAAATTTAGGGGGGTTCTTAAAATTTTCCCTGCCAGTGGTCTCCATCTTTCCATCCTTTCTCTGTTTTGTTGTAGCTCGCCGGCCTATTCCCGGGTGGGGCGATGACATCCAGACCAATTTTGCTTCGTGTCTCCCCTTTTCCAGTACATCCCCTATGGTTGATGTTGCACTCTGTGGGATGCCCACAGCTATCAACACCATGTTCCTTAGAGAGTCTTGCCTTTCCATCGGCCATATAACCACCCTCGGGCTTACTCCTTATGCATAGATAATGAAAAGTTCCATATCGATAACCAACATATGTTTTCCAGAAGGGTAGATCACCCGGTGGATGCCCCTCGGTGATTTATAAGTGATTCAAATTTAAAGTTTACTGGTTCCCGCCTGGTCTGGTGTCCTCATGTAAAATCTATGGCAGCTGGTTCCATATCCGGCTTGTACTCCTTCTCTTAATTGCCCACTTCCCGCTCCGTCTCACCATAATGCAAACATCTTATCACAAATAGTGACAGGAATGGTCACCTCTCCTCTTAGTAACGCATCAACGCACTTCTTACCACGCAACCGCACCTGTGGTGATGGGAAAAATCGACGCGTATCCTGGAAATCGCGCGTCTTTCCACTAGACTGCTTTACTATCCCATGCTCTCCTTCAACTAGTTGGAGCGGTGAGACTGCCCCTTGAATGGTTAGTCAGGCGGGCGGCCCGCCCGTGTAGAGCTTCAGGAAACTACCATTCACTCGGCCCGAGAAGGGGTCTCCATTGAGTTTGGAAAGCTAAATCGTGCCTCCATCGGTAACTTCTTTGATGACATAGGGTCTCAACCAATGCATTTGGTGTTTGCCAGGGAATTTCTCGAACTTACTGTCGTATAGAAATACTAGATCATTCTCCCTAAATGTGTGCACCTTGATATGGTGATCATGCCACGCTTTCTCATTCTATTTCTATATGTGTTGATGGAATCTGACCAAAAATTGTTCCTCCTCCAATTCTTCTAGCTGCACGAGCCATTCCTCCAAAGCCCCCCGATCAGCCATTCCTACTATTGCCACGATTCATAGACTAGGCACAATATATTCCATAGGCATAACATCCTCCTTGCCATAGACTAACTAAAAAGGTGTCTGGTCCGTTAGCTTTTTGCATGTGGTTTGGTATGCCCATAGCACAACAGGGATGCACAAGTCCCAGTCATTTCGTTGCGCATTACAGACCTTGGTCAACATGGTCTCCAAGATTTTGTTGAATGCCTCAATGGTCCCATTCACTTGTGGGTGGTATGGCATACTCTGCTGGTGATATATCTGGAATTCCACAGTGAGTGTGTTGATCGTTTCATTTAGAAAATGTGTTCCCCAATTGTTCATGAGAATTTTGGGAAACCCAAACCTTGTCAGTATGTTCTCGAACAAAAACTTCGCAGCTGTCGCAGCCTTTCAGTCCTTAACCGGTTGTGCCTCTACCCATTGGCTCAAACATTCTATCACAGTGATGATATAGTGTGCACCCGTCTTCCCTCACAGCTCAATAGGTCCTACGAAGTCGATTTCCCACTTATCGAATGGCTATAGCATCATCTATGGCTAGAGCGGCATTTCATCTCTTCACGAGGGTTTCCCCATCCATT
The DNA here is from genome assembly GCA_000404065.3 of Pinus taeda. Taxonomy (NCBI): domain Eukaryota; kingdom Viridiplantae; phylum Streptophyta; class Pinopsida; order Pinales; family Pinaceae; genus Pinus; species Pinus taeda. The sequence goes on from APFE030348993.1 coordinate 58,523, forward strand.
GACATATGTCGCAGGCTCGGCAGTATGCTTTCAAATCTTGATGCAGAGTGGGCCACCATAATCCTGCACGAAGAATCTTCTGGGTTGTGGCGTGACCCGCATAATGTCCGCCAGCAACCCCCCCCATGTGCTTCGGCCAGGATCTGTCCTCTCTTGAACTCTGGAACATACCTATGTAATATTTCATCGTTGCCCATTTTATAGAGGTGTCCTGCGATCACGGAGAAGTCTTCTACATGTATCACCAATTCCTTCTTCTGCTGAATAAAATATCCTTGTAGCATAGTTCCTGTAGTTAAGAAATGGATTATATCCTCAAAATGGCCATTCGCTACGCACACTGCATATAGCTGTGCATTCGGAAATTCATCCTCCAAATTTGTGGGCTCCTCGTCGGTCTCAATTTGGGATAGGTGATTTAGGCCTACGTTTAGACATCCCAGCTTCACGACGACCTCGAAGTCATATTCCTAGAATAGTAGCAACCATCTACAAATGCGTCCCCACAACATAGGCTTATTTACTAGGTATTTTAACGCAGAGTCATCGATGTACATCCTAAACTGGCCTCCAAGCAGATAGTGGCATAATTTTTGAAGTGTGTATACCATCACTAATCCCTCTCACTTGGTAGTGGAGTAATTCTTCTCAACTTTTGACAACTGGTGACTTGCAAACACAATTGGATGGTCAATTCCCTCCGCTTTTGGTTGAGTAAGTACCGCCCCCAACGCGATACATGATGCATCAACATGCACATGAATTTGACATCCCATTTAGGAAAGACTAATATAGGCGTGGATCCCATCTTTTCCTTAAGCATCTCCAAACTTTTTGTTGCATTCCTCATTCTAGCAATAAGTAGCATCCTTCTTCAGCAATTGTTCCATTGGAGCCGTGATCTGGGCATAGCTTTTGATGAACTTCCAATAGTAGCTCATGTGTCCCAGTGTGGCGCCTAGTTGTTTGACACTTCGCAACACTTGTAGATTGAGTATGACAATGATCTTTGCTGGATCCACCATCAGGCCTTGCTTACAGACCACATGGCCTAGTAGGTTCCCAAATGGGACAAGGAGAGTACACTTCTTTAGGTTTAGTGTAATCTAGTGTCGGCGACAAGTATCCAGCATTAAACGTAAGCTCCCTATGTGTCTCTTAACTAGTCCAAACATGGTCCAATCATCAAGATAGACCTCTAAGAACTTGTGTATAAATTCCTTGAATTCCGCTACCACTATTCGTGAAAATATCGCTGGCATGTTCTTCAGTCCAAAGGGCATCAACATATGCTAAAATCAACCCCATTTGGTGGTGAACGTTGTTTTACTTCTGTCCTCTGGCACGATATTGATCTGGTGGTATCCTAAGAACCAAACCTGGGGCAGGCCCATATAAGCCAACAAATCCCGCAGCTACTGGCCCTTTCGGCAACAGTCTGCGGAGCGTGGACTAAGGTCTCACCTGAGGTAGTAGGGAAGGGTGCTGGAACCAAGTTTCCACACCCTTGGGATGTCTAGATATGGTGTGGGGGTTCGCATGCTGTGCCACAGCCTCGCACTGCTTTGTTTCAGCGTAGATCCGAATCCGAGTTAATTCATAATATTAATTACTTGTTGAGGTATTATAAATTAGATCTACCTAATAGAGTCTTCAAGCAAACATTTATTAGATTTAACCAGTTCACGCACTTAGAATAAACTCAGATTCCCATACATTCATAACATAAGAATATGCGCATAGATAAAATAGTTACTTTAACAATACAAAAAGCGAGATCCGCAATAATTCAGATTTAATACAGAATTACAGAAGCAACTTATCTTTATTTCCACTTTATCACCAATACATCTAGATCTGCCCTGCGTACTTAGCTGTAGGGGTCTCTCACATAGCTATGGACTCTTCCAGGCCCCTGCGCACATAGCTGCAGAGCCTCTATCCCCTCCCGAATACCCTCGACTCGGACTTATAGACGCTTTCAGACTTTTCTCCTCAAAAACCCATTACAATTTAGATCCAAGATCATCTCAAAAGAACTACCTTCTCCCCATAGAGCCACACTCTATTTATACCTTCCTATGGTCCGCGGACCGACTTACTTCCTATTATTCTATATTATTTCTTAGGCAGATAACCCTTTGACTCGACTTTTTACATTTTGCGCTCCACATATTTCAGAGGTTTACAATATTTTTATCCTAACTTCTAGGCTATCAGACCCAAAACTGTTACATGGGACCTCCGCTACCCAACACCAACTAATGTTGATCTTGATAGACATGCAAACTCATATTCCAACCTAGAAGATAATTTTGATACTTATTGGTTATCCATAACTTCCTATGTTATTATCCTTTCTTCTAACATTGATCTTCCAGTAATTGTTGAAAATACTGCGTCCCAGTTGAAAATATTCTCTGCAAGGAAACTACATTTCTCCCTTCTGTGTCTGGAAAGATTCGATATGGAGAATCAAATTTCTCTGTTGACTCACTTAGAGAATCAATCTCACTCAAAAGTTCGACCTCCTTGGCATAAGGACTACACTGCCTCTCGAATTTCAAACTGCTGCCAAGGGAAGATTTCAAACCCCCTTCTTCCTTTTTGCTTTAATCTCTCTTGCTCAAGATATGTGCTCTGATACCATGTGAAAATTTGGTGATCCCGAATCCTATTGCAGCAACTGATAATATTTCTTCTATTTGTAAAATTACTTAAACAAATTATTTGCAGTTTTCTACGACAAACATCAAAATATATATACTATAGTCTTCACAAATCAAATTTTGTAGAAAGTAAATACAAGGAAAATACTAGCATACATTTAACCATAGCGACACAATTATTTTTAGACAATTGTCCCGAAAACACCCAATGTGGGAAAACTGGTACAATGGATAAGAGTTTGTTTTATTAATCTTCAACAATAATTTTTTTACAAGACAAAATAAAGGAAGGATCATTGAAAGAAATTTACTGGTGATTTTATCTCACTCCACAACGTTTTCTGAATCAAAAGAGGACTTCTTGCGTCTTTCACTGGCTCTTCTGCATCACCCTTTGTGCAGTGACAACATAGGCCCTGTGTCAACCCTTTTGCGTCTCTCCTCTGCGTTGCCTCCTCGAGATTTGTACTGCACTCTCTGACAATGCTGATGCCCTCTCTCTCCCACCTGCAACTCACTCTACAATTTTATTTTCTCTCGTTGAACTTCAGCTAGTGAGAAAATTGATTTGCTTGAGGAAGTGAGTATCGTCTTTGGTGTACTCTCCATCTACCTATCGACTTGTTCTTATAGTATTATTCTGGAGTGTTAACAACAAAGATTAAAAAATAATCAATGGCTAAGATTAACTAGAAATCGATCCATGACTTCGTCTAGAATATTTTCACTTGATTTAATTAATACCCTTTAATTAACCAAATTTCATAAGTTTAGACATAGGGAACCATAAAAAAAGTTAATTATTTTAATTAAATCATCTCTAGGTGGAATTTTCCCAAACAATTTTTGGGTGTTGGAAAATGCATGTGTCTTAGCCTCTCTACAAGATCTCGAGGAATGAGCACATCTGATGCTACAAAAATCAATAGTATATGGAAGCTTCAAGTCGTACATGTGCAGAATGTGCATGATCATCCTGTCGATGATCTCTGTGTGGCCATCAATTTGGGGGTGGAAAGTTGCAGACTTAGTGAGCTTGGTGTCCAAAAATGACTAGAGGATTCACCATAACGTACTTAAGACACTATTATCATGATCTAAGATAATGGCTTATGGCTTTTGTTATGATGCTCTTCATGCAGGCTGCGAGACTAACCATCTTAGAGAAATTTTTGACAACCACGAAAACAAAGTCATTTCCATGCTTGGTAGAAGGAAGTCCCGACATGTAATCCATGGAGATGGATTCCCAGGGCTGACTAGGAGTAGGTAGACAAGTATACATGCCTTTCTTCTTGATTGTAGGTTTTGCAATGGCATTGGAAGTATAGGATCAGATGTACTTCCCAAAATCCTGTCAAAGGTTCGGCCAATAAAAATACTTCCACAACACTACCACTATCTTTTCTACCCCAAAAGGTCCAATGACCCGACTATAATGTGCTTCCAAATCATGTTGGTATGCTCACTTGAAGAAACACATAGGTGTCCCAAGTTGCATAACAATGTGCCCTCGAGGTGAAAGTCTAGAATTTTCTTACCTTATAGGAGCATCTGGTATGTGGCGCTGAATTTTGAACCACTCTTGTAAAGATTCAGCCATCCTGAAGTCTTGTGTTCATAATATTTGAACATAGTGGTTGGCACCATAACCTGCGGTCGACTGAGGTAGTCTACAACATTATTGGTGTTTCCCTTCTTGTACATAATTTTCAAATGGAATTGTTGCAGATATTGGGACCATTATTTATGGCAATCATTCTACAACTTTCCTTGTGTCTGTATGAACTACATGGGTCGATGGTCCGTGTGGATGACTGTTTCATTCCCTGGAATGTAATGATCCCATTGTCGACATGAGTGCATAATGGAATACATCTCTTTTTCATAGGTGGGATACTTTTGGGTTGTCTCTAAAAGTGTCTCATTATAATAAGCCACCGGATGTCACACCAACAACATAATAGGAGGCATCTGTCTCAATTTCAAATGGTTGCCACAAGTCTGTTAATATGAGAAATTGTGCAGAGCAAAGGCGATGCTTCAACTCAGGAAACACCTAGTGGGAGTCATACCAAAATAACTTTTCTTTTACTCCGCCCTTGGTGACTTGAATCAAGGGCAAAGCGATATGAGAGAATCTCAACAGAAGCCTACGATAGAAATTTGCAAGGCCTAGAAATTTTTGGAGCTCTGTTAGAGTGGTTGGGGCTAGCCAATCCCTAATAACTTGTATCTTGACTAGGTCCACATGCACACCCCACTCATGCTTGATGTATCACATATATTGAACATGGGTCATACCCAAAGTGCATTTCTCCAAATTGGCACACAATTTGTGTTGTCATAGGGTTTAGAGGACCTGTTGAATATGGTGTATGTGCTCTTCCCAAGTTTGGGTGAAGATCATGATGTCGTCCAGATATACTACCACGAACGAGTTGGTGAAGGGCCGTAAGATGTCATCCATTAGTCACATGAAGGTTATGGGGGAATTTTTCAACTCGAAAGGAATGACCAACTAATAATGTTGCTTAGAGTAGTAATGAAGGTTCCCCAAATAAGCGGAAGACCATGAAGAGTTACCACCTCCAACTCTCTATCATAAATTTTTGCAATTGATACATTAGGAAAGATACTCTCATCATATAGGATTGTATGAATCCCCCCTTGTTCATATTCATCTCTTTGAGGTTATTTTTCTAGGAGAGGATGTGATTCACGTTGTTGACTTCATACATTCCAATCAACTTGTCATAAATATCCTTAGACTTCTTCATGCTACCAACATAAATAAGTAAATGATCTTGCAAACCATCAATGAGAATTTTTCTTGGCTTTGAGCTCACCTTTCTTGTACTTGGATTTGGCAATAATGATAGCATTTTCCAGAGGGATAGGAACTTTTCCTTCCACATATTGAAAAACATCACTTTCATCCAATATCACTTTCAACTTGATCTTCCAAGCAAAAAAGTTTGATGAGTCACCCAACTTCTCAGGATCCTTGAAGTAAGAGGTAGACATCTTTCCCAAATCAAATAGGTTCCTCTAGCTTCTTTCAAGAATGATTTCTCTTGTCCCTTGTCTCCTTTGGCTTGTCTTCACCTTAGATTTGATTCCATGTTAATTTTTCATTATTCTATGCTATTACAATCACTTTAGCCCAATTCTTATCTTCAATTAGAAATATTTCAGAATAATTTAATCTTCCAATGATCAACACGAATTGTAGATAGAATATTAAATGCAATGTATAGTAGAAGACAATCATGAATAACGAGAGAGACACTAGAATTGGTCAAAGACCAGGAAAAACCCCACAAGCGGGAAAACCCTTTCAAATTTTTATTCTTATTAGATTGTCATAAAATGTTTAGAAAAGAGAGTACAATGATCCTATTTGCCAATCATGATTCAAGGCCAATCCTTTGACTATTCAAAAAAACCAACCAAACAACATCCGAGAGATGAGGTTAGTAGACAACTTTGATCGAAGTCAAAGTCTCCAAAGACTTGGGTCGATAGTCAATAAAATTTTAGGTCACAGCCATAGGGACCTAGTGACCATTAGTGAAATTCTATCCCTTCAGTTGTAGGGATCATCCTATCAACTGAGGAGCTATAACTGAATTTTCCTTGATCCCTTATGGCTCCAGATTGATTTCTTCTCTTTGCATGTGTGAGCTCATACCATGCAATTTTAGACCTGTACGAACCAAGTTCAAACCCTTATGAACCAATCCACAGAAGAGAGAGAAGACAATGCTTGGTGATGATGCCCAAATGAGGTTGACTTGTCTTGTACTTATATACTTCCAAGGGGTGCCTAGTTTCTCTTTAAAGTCAACATGAAATTTTGTGCACATGTGGGTTTTCACCTTAAAACTACATTTTTCCTTAACCAAATTAAATTCTTCCAAGGGCTATGAGGGGTCTTCCTTGATGAGGAAGGATATCCAAATAAGAGAATTTGCCCCCGAGTTACCAAATTAAGATGAATCATGATCATCGCAAAACACTTTTAAACTTGCATAAATTGAATCAATTCACAACAAATAGATCAAACTAAAAAGGTGACAATAACCTTAAGAAAATAATTCCACAAATATTATTATAGTTAGAGTTAAATGGACTAAAGCACAATTACAAACTTCATTAACACTTGGAGAAAAATAGTAATGAACAAATCTGAAAGTGACTTTATTCTCTGCAGAAAAAAGTCATACAAAACTTTTAGGTCAACCCTCAAGAGTCACTCATAATTGTTTCCCAAATGACAATAATCTATCAGATGTTGGCTGCTTCTCTATTCTTACTCCTTTTTTTTTTTTTATTCAGGTGGCTTCAGACACACTCAAAATTTAGCAGTGGCTTGAAATAACTCAAAAATCAAAGTCCTAAGATTGAAGTGAAACTATAGCCATATTGTAGTTCTTGTTGCCTTGATTCCAGTGGTGTGAACGTAACTCAAATCCGAGTTCGTATGTTCAAGATATAGTTGGTCAAAATTCTAGTCAAACTTGACAAAGTGATTGTTTTAATGAAACAACAATGTGGCAACGACCCAACGTGTAGAATCGAGAGGGAAACAAACTAATTTATTGTCTACTTAATTTTCCAATAATAATGCTTACAAACCGATCAAATAAGTCAAATATTTATAAATAGTTGTTTTATTAAAGATGAAAATGAAAAACAAAGCCACTGCAAAAACAAAGCTTGCATGTAATTATTCAAGGGTTGTTTTGGATTCAGCACCCTGAAAAACCCTGGGACCCTTTGATTGTGCAGAAACTAGCTATCAAACTTGGGATTCCAATAAATTGCTGCCGGATTTTGACCAAAAAAATCAGCCAGAAAGGCTTTCAAAAGGTCTCATTATAGACAACTGCGCTAGTATTTGCCACTGCAAAAACAAAGCTTGCATGTAATTAATTATTTCAAACCAAGTATATAATTGGACCTTTGAAAATATAAGCTAAATGCGTGATAGTTGTTTAATTAAAATCGCTCCACGCAAATATGTATTAATGTGGAAAGAACCTCACAATGTATAACACAATGATGGCTTTTTTGTTTATATATGTAGGTGTAAGTTCATAAATGTTTCATGCGTTGTGCAATTTACTGGCTTTTCTGTATGCTTGAGGATTTGCATGGAGTGATATGGCGATAAACAATGCTTGTAAAAAGCCAAGGGAAAATATATTGACGAAATTATGGTATGTCGCCATTTAATAACTCTGCATTCACCAGTTTCCCTCATGCAGATGTATTTATTTCGCTTGGCACCTTTTGTTATATATATATATATATGACATTTGTTCCACGTTTGGTGTTTTGCGTGATTTCCTCTTAAATTGTAGCATTAATACGTTTCATTCGACCCTCAATAGTTACGTGTGTATACTCCATTCGCTCCTTCGTACCATTAAAACTATATATACATTGATTAACCGTTGTGTTAATTCATAAACATGTAACTATGTCTCAAAGTACGATAATGTAAGTTTTATAAAGATTTCATGCAAGGGCTTAAAATAACCATAGTAAAACATGCTTGGATAAATAATGAAAATCTTATATTAATACATCAATACAATACTTTTGTATTATATATTCACTAATGAGTAGACTATGTGTTTTAATGTTTTACAAGTTTTTGTAATATACATACACACGCTATAAAAAGCATGATAACGAAGATCATATATATATATATATATATATGAAATGAGATTCTTGTTATCATGCTTTTTATAGCGTTGTGTTGTATATTAACTTGTTTTATTACTTGCAAACGGGAAAGAAATAGATTTATATATATATATATATATATATATATAATATATTTATATTTATTTTTTAATTTTTTATTTAACATTTAAAGAGTTAAGTATCATGAATTAGTTATGTAGAGATTGATTAAAGTTAAAATTCATCAAACATGAAATCGTCAAAGCAAGATGTTATAATGATAAAGGTAATTAAATCTCGTAATAGTCAGTAAATGTGTTAAGATATGTTTGAAAGAAGCTAATCAAATATATGATCACGAATATTGTGAAAGAGGTGAACCTAATAGGGTAATTAAGACCAATATGCAAAAATTAGGCAAGGCATAGCAATCAAAGCAACAACCCCAATGATCATAATGAAGAGAAGTGGAAAATCATGATCAAACCCAAAAGGATTTAAAAAAAAACTAAGTAGCCAAACTATGAGGTAAGAGGAAACATCAACCACCAATGTGTTAGTAAAAAGGGGAATTTTCCAAAATTTATAATGGGGGCCTCATCCTTTTGTGCCAAAATGGATGGGTGTTGTTGGCAGGCCAACAAAAAGTAAATGGTTAAATTGGCTAGAAATCAGAACCACAAAAGAAGAAAGCGACATGCAAGAAAATTGAGTAGTTACATTGGAACTCGTCAAAGTTTTGTAAGAAGGGTTGAGCTACTAAAGTTGAAGAGAACAAGTAATTGTGGACCAAGTAGATAGATCTTGTCAAGCTGGTTAAAGTGGACCATATCAAATAAGTACAAACAAGATCTAAGAGGTATATATATAATATATTATTTATATAATGGAGCAAGTTCTAGAGAAAGATGTCAGAGAAGGTTGTCAGCAAAAACCTGATTTTTGCAACAATATTCTATTGTAATTTCGATATAATTTGAGTTTGTAATGAGATTTCAGATGGAGTTATGAAAGATCCTACAAAGTCTATGGATTTATAATGTAATGTAATTGGCCTTAATATATATAATAAGATATTGTTGTTGGGATCCACATCTACGTTTATGAATGAATGTGATTGTATTGCATGTCTCCTTTAAAAATTTTAAAGTGTTCTGTTAAGGTCACGGTTATGCATTTATTTATTTTTGTGCAAAGAGTTATTCAGTTGATATGTAAATGATTATGAGTTTATTGTGTATTTCAATTAAAAAAGGGAATCTTGTCAATGTCGAAAACCCCATCCATCACTTTTAAGACATGGCATGCCTTGGATGGGACCTTCTTCCCTTGTGAAATATTGAAAATGTTGATGACACACTGACTACCTTGGGCCCTTTGATGGAAACCTGCGGTCGAACCATAGGTCATCATAATAAAAAAATTCATCAATAGTCGGCGAGGAGAAGATGTCTCTATATTATTCCATGATCTTAGTCACTTGCTACTCTTGAAGGATCCCATTGTGTAGGCCATGGATGTGGCCACAATATTCCCATTGCTTTGAGAGTGAATCAAGAGGATGACAAATTTCCTCATTTGGGATATGATCTTATTTCATTTCTTAGTAGATTTCAAACAAATGGAAGTAGGCCAGGATACCTCTCATATTATCTATAGTTGTCTATTCAAATTAATAATAACACTATGAGGTCTAGACTCATACATAAAATGTCACTTCCACAAATATGGTTGGTCTAACAAAACATCACAAGCTTCAGGATAGTAACATCACATAATATCTCATATGTGAAAGGCTTGATGTTGTAGGGAAAACGACATTGTTGGATTCCTAGAGATTTTTGGGTTGTGTTATATTCTTTCCACGACTAGCCCACGTAGTTAACAAGAGGTTAGAAGGGGAGCGGAGCCCCCCTTTCGTTGCACTGATTACGTAGCAGGGGGAGTCATAGGGGGTTTGAGGGGTGCAGGTAACCCCACTCTATGGGGTATGGGGTAGTGCCCCAGAAAAAATTGTTTTTGGACCCTATATTAGGTTGGACAGACCTACCTATGGTTTTGTGCATGATTTTGCGCACAGGGTTTTGGACGCGATGGTTTTTGGTCCATGGTTTTGGACATGATGGTTTTCGGTCCATGGTATTGGATGCTTTGGCATGTATAAATATGTATTGTAACATTAAAAGGAACATAATGAAAAATCAAGATGGTAGTCCCAGTTTTGGGATCCAAGGGAAAATCTCTATTTATATGTGTTTTATGTGTTATGCTCTTGCATTGTTTATCTTTTGTGTTTTAGAATTCGTGTGCAGGTAATTTCTGTACGGGGTTAAAACCTACATTTGGTATTAGAGTAGTTTTGGCTTCAAGGGGACACCATTATTGCCAAGGGTTTCGCTCGAGCCTGTGGTAGACCCTATTCAGTGGGAGATCTGTGGGATCGATTTTGGTAGTGAAAGAAGATGGAAACCAGTGGAAAGATAGAAATCGAGAAATTTAATGGTCAGAGTTTTGAGTTGCGAAAACTCAAGATGGAAGATCTGTTGGTGGATAAAGATCAGTGGATCACGGTAGATCTAGGTACTAAACCAATGGGAGTGTTTGATTTAGAATGGAAGAAGTTGGATTGGAAGGCAAAGAGCACAATATGATTGTGTGTCTCAGATTCAGTATTTGTTGAATGTATCAGAGGAAGCTATGATGAAGGTTTTGTGGGACAAGTTAGGGACTTGGTACCAATCTATGTCTCTAGTGAATAAACTGTTTCGATGGAAAAAGCTGTATAACCTGAGGATGAAATATGGAGAGTCGGTGACAAAGCATCTGAATGCATTTAATACTGTGGTAAGTCAGTTATCATTTGTTGATATCAAAATTTTAGACGAAGAAAATTGCATCAGTTTGTTGTGCTTTCTACTAGATTCATGGCATAGTGTAGTTGTTGCAATAGGTAGCAATACAACTACGTTGTAGTTTGATGAAATAGTCTCATCCTTGCTGATGGAGGATATGAGATGAAAAATATGGAAAGCCAGAATGGTGATGCCTTCTCTATGCAAGGACAGTCCTAGAACGGAAACAAAATAAGTCATCGAGTGGGAGATCTAAATCTAGAGGGAGATCTAAATATCCAACAAAAATTGTAAAGGTGGTGCATTGGAAATGTAGAAAGGAAGGGCACTACAAAAGAGACTATAAATATAAAGCTCTTGATAAAAGAAAGGGATCTAATGATGCTCCTTCTATAGAGGGGAAAACCACCTCAGATGAAGGTGGGGATGTGTACTTGGTTTCTTTAAGTACACATGTAGATCATGAGGCATGGTTGATTGGCTTAGGTGCATCCTTTCACTTCACTCCCCATCGAGAGTGGTTCTGCGAGTATGAGAAATATGATGGTGGTGATGTGTTCTTAGGGGATGATAGGAAGACTAGAATCATTGGCTGTGGAAAAGTGAAGTTGAAGTTTCAAGGTGGAAGGGTTAGAACACTTCCGAGTGTTCTGCATATTCCTGCCTTGGCCAGAAATTTGATTTCCGTAAGCAAGCTGGATGATGCAGGTGTAAAAACAGTGTTCGAGAAGGATACCTGCAAGATGGTTTGGGAAGCACTAGTATTGATGCAGGGAGTTTGGATTGGAACTTTGTACAAGCTACAAGGTAAGGCTGTTGTTGATGGGTGCAACAGTTATGTGGCTCCTAAAAGTGGGGCAGAAAATCTAGTGATCTCTGGAGAGAAGACCATGCTGTGGCATCAAACGCTTGGATATATTAGAGAGAATGGCCTTCAAATACTTCATGGTAAAGGTATGGTAGAAGGTATGAGTAATAGCTCTCTGGATTTTGATTTATGTGAAAATTGTGTATATGGGAAGTAGAATCAGGTGAGTTTCCCCTTTGGTGGTAAGAGGGAGAAACATATATTAGAGCTTTTGCACAATGATGTGTTTGGACCTGCGAAGGTTCCATCACTGGGTAAGTCTATGTACTATGTATCATTTATAGATGACTTCTCAAGGAATACATGGATATATTTCCTTAAGTATAAATTTGAAGTCTTTGACATGTTTAAAGAATTTAAGGCTCTGGTGGAAAACCAGACATAAAAGAAGATAAAGGTGTTGAGGACAAATAATGGTGGAGAGTTTTGCAATAAGGAATTTGAAGAATTCTGTAAGAAGTGTGGTATAGCATGACAGAAGACTACTCCATATACACCTCAACAAAATGGAGTTGAAGAAAGAATGAACAAGACGTTGATGGAAAGGGAAAGAAGCATGCTCAGTGGTGCCAGATTAGG
>APFE030348993.1:73475-97604 GCA_000404065.3 Pinus taeda
GAGGGGTGTAGGTAACCCCACTCTATGGGGTCTAGGGCAGCACCCCAGAAAATTTTGTTTTTGGACCCTATATTAGGATGGGTGGACCTACCTATGGTTTTGTGCATGATTTTTCACATATGGTTATTCAAAGAGTTATTTAGTTGATATGTAAATCATTATGAGTTTATTGTGCATTTTAGTTAAAGAAGAGAATCTTGTCACTGTCAAAAACCCCATCCATCACTTATAAGACTTGTCATGCCTTGGATGGGACCTTCTTCCCTTGTGAAATATTGAAAATGCTGATGACACACTAGACTACCATGGGCTCTTTGTTGGAAACCAGCAGTTGAATCGTAGGCCATCATAATAAAAAAATTTCATCAATAGTCGGTGAGGAGAAGATGTCTCTATATTATTCCATGATCTTAGTCACTTGATACTCTTGGAGGATCCCATTGTGTAGGTCATGGATGTGGCCACAATCTTCCCATTGCTTTGAGAGTGAATCAAGAGGATGACAAATTTCATAATTCGGGATATAATCTTATTTCATTTCTTAGTAGAGTTCAAACAAATGGAAGTAGGCTAGGATATCTCTCATATTATGTATAGTTGTCTATTCAAATTAATAATAACACTATGAGGTCTAGACTCATACATAACATGTCACTTCCACAAATATGGTTGGTCTAACAAAACATCAGAAACTTCAAGGGTAGTAACATCACATAATAGCTCATCTGTGAAAATCTTGATTGTTGGATGCCTAGAGATCCCATCCTTTGTGGTGCCACTCAATGGTGTATGACTATGAGTGTGGTATGTTGACATGCCCAACTACTTAATGAACCCTATTGAGTTGATGTTATTTTGATTCTCTCTATCAAAAATGAAATGTAGTGGAGCACCCTTCACCCATATTCATGATTTGAAAAGTCATTCACCTTCCTTTGGATCTTTAAGCACTCTTTGTTGGACCCCAACAATGGAACAATGGCATTGGGTTCTGCATTGTTGTTGCAAAAACAGTAACAGGTTTGAGACCCCAGGTTCAGGCACAATGGCCAACAAAGCTCCGCTGTAGTCTAGCTCAACATTGACATTTTCATCTTACCCATAATGCATAAGGAGTCTCACCTGAGGCATGACGCAACCTTAGTTAGATGAGGATCATGATCCAATATCGGGAGGAATCACATGAGAGAGATAAGAATAAAAGAAAACTAAATCATATGACGCAAAAGTCTGATCACAACAAGTCATGCATACATGTCAAGGAAACACTACTTAGATACACATATATACAAAATTCAAAGAATCATATAATCATTCAACTAAAATAAAATTTTCCCAATAAGTATTCTTCATCATTAATTTATGCGACAACATCATTACACTGGGCTCAAGAGCCTCTTTTCCATAGTACGGACTCACAAGATAAATGAATAGATAATCATATAAAATAATGGATATAAAGTATCTCTACTAGCTCCACAATAATATTTTAGTATCCTATTTTTCTTCCTTCCCACTCGTCCTTCCTTATCTTTACGTGTCAACCTAGACTACTAGTTCTTTCTCATGGCCTCCATCTTCTTCCTTCCTCAGTTGTTCCTATTGCTCGAATGTCAATTTTCTTTTCTTGCTCAGTTGTGGATGCTTCTTTCCATCATTCCTCGACAAATGCTAATCCTCAATGAGTTCCTTCCTCTTTCCTGGTTGTCTCTCCTGCAACTTTCCAATGGCTATCTCTGCCACTTATCATTGGCCTTCTAACGTATCACCAAAACTCCTTAGTTCCTAAAGGTTGAAGGCCCCAATAGGCCCCAAATACAGTCCATTGACTCGTCCCCAAGTCAATCCTTCACCAACGTTGTTGGTGTGGCTGATCCTTCTATTGCTACTTCCTAAATTACTTCTCCCTGGTTGCTTTCTTCAAAGGAAGGCCCCAACTCAAGGAGAGAGGTGATGGTCATATGTCTAAGCTGATTGTATGCATTAAGCACTTCTTACCATGTGCTTGTGAGTGAAACTTCTTGGCCGATGAACTTAGGTGTATTATCAAATGTAGGTTGGACTGGTCATGTCATCAATAGAGAATTCCACTGCATGTTTGTGTCATCGCTAAGCTACTTTAGTTTTTCTAAATGTGCTTCCTTTGGATGTCAGAGGTCCTAAAGTATTTTCTTAGATTTTTCCAACTCAGCTTCAATCTGTTGAATTTGGGCCTCAAGAATGTTTAGCTTTGTTAGGATCACCTTCCGTGGGTTCTTGTCCTTGTTGCTCCTGGCCTCACTAAATAGTTGGTTGACACAGGTTGGGAGGGTGTAGATAGGTTGGTTCTTTTTTGCTAGGCAGCCGGCCAATCATGAACCTATTGTAGGAGGGTGTTGGCTTCCTCTGCAGCATTGATGATGGAGTCTTTGAGGTTGGTTTCATCTTCCATTTTCTGTTTGATCTCAACTGAATACGTTGTGGCAGGGTTTACAAACGCCTTTTTTGTTGTAGCAAGGGTCTGCGTGATCTCATGGTTGGTTGAAATTAAACCATGACATTGTTTGGATGTGGTCACAACATTTGACAAGTGTATAAGTTGAGAAGTCCTCTGGGGAATTAGGCACAACATCTGAGACTAAATACCATAATACCTAGATTTTTTTGTGATATGTTCTAGCTAACGCTGAAGATGTTTCTTTTCTTGGCACAGCTGATCACATTTTATAGTAAGTGTGAGAATCTGTTGTCACTGTTTTTCATCCTCAACCATCAAATTATTGTGTAACTCCTCTACTCGGCATACGAATATTTGAATAAAATTAAATAATTGGGGTGAGGACCAGCCTTGGAGATCATCTTGGCCCATGGTGGATGGTTCCAGAAACTAAATTTTGTAATGACTACCCACTAGTGAAGGACTTCTTTGAATGTTTGTGGAGTGATGTAGCCTATTGTGACAGTTTGATTAATGGAGGACTGTTGTGTATGGAAATGGGGAGGGGTGAAATTGAAGGAGAAGGGTGAAGGGGTAATGATACATGATGTGTGGTAGTGGCAAGGGGATCAATAATTATCATTTTGGTGACCGTTAGTGGATCTGACTCAAACAATAAGGGAAACATATATTTAGGGGCAACTTTTGCGCTAGTAACTTCCATGATGGACTAGATAACATAGTTGACCTCCATTTCAATTTCTGTTCCTAGCAGTGTTCCAAAGGGTATGGTATCTGAATTGGTAGTGGATGTGGAAGCGGTGTGTGATGATGGATTGTGTGAACTAGGTGATGCAATGGAAGTGGAGGATGGAATTTATTTGATAATGGGTGATGTTGTTTGTGATTGGGGTTTTTCAAGAGTGAGATTGAAAATTTAGATAGCAGGGGTTGTTTTCTTCTTTTTAGACCCATCTAGAGGTTTTGTAGCCTTCGACCGTCAGGATTTTGGGATTATTTGTTTAGACTGGGAATGGGTCCCTACAACCAAAAGTGCAACAACTAGGGGAGTACTAACTATAGACTCATGCTACCTTGAATACTAAAATTTAGAAAAAGTAGGGAACAAACTTGTCGATACTCCGATATTGGTGATAGTTTTCTTAAGAGAGTGCATTTGTTTCTCGAGTTTCTAGATGACAGGTTACAGCTCTTATTCAACCAACTTCTTCCTTGAATCCGTAGGTGTCTCTTCGGGTAGTGGTTGGGGCACCATCCCTCCAAAGAAATATATGTTCTTTCCTTCGTGAACCTCCCCTATAATGCCTGGCCACAAGCTGACCTCTATATGGAACGCTTCTTCGGTCAGCATAAAATTTTTAGGTTTGTTCCAGAATGTGTGAGAATGGACACAATGTGGCCTTATCCATCTATTTCCTTGACTAACACCAAACCATAATTCTGATGAATAATCATCGAGGAGTAGCTTCAGGATTCTTTCCACAACCTTGATGACCTCTAACATTTTCCTGTACCATGTGATGAGGGAAGCCTAATTAATTTCCTTACTCCTTGGGTCCCCCAAGGTTTGTCAAGGAATGTACCTTAGAGCAAGAGGTTGGTCTTTTGTGATTGGAGCCAACTTCCGACCTTCTGGTGGGCACCATTTCAACATAGTCGGAGTAACAAAAAGGTATCCATAAATGAAATTGGTCACTCACTTGTAAATGCCCTCATAGGCCTCAAACATTTCTTGAAGTAGGAAACTACACCAGTTCAGCTGTGCACCCTGTACACTATGCTCCACAGCTAAAATATTATCCAGTTTGCACTCATTCCTAGAAAAATGGTGCATGAGAGTTCCTGCAATGATATGGCATGTGAACTTGATATTGGGGGTAGTTGATTGGCTCTATGAGAGTGCCCTTGCCTCCTCTCTAGGTGTCATACTTGTTGCAGTAATTGTCATTTTTGGTCTTCTTCGCCTACTTGGAGGCTGTACGGAATGCAGTGTATACAAAATTTCCAGTCGCCAATAAGACTATGAGCCTCTAGATGCCAATTGTGTGAATTGGATGTTCCTTTTGAAGTGAGAGTGATCCTCCATGGATTCTGTTGATAAATAGCTTCGTGCACTACATGGAGACCCCAGTCATTCCAAACATAAGTAGACTCCTCCAATTCAACAATGTTGACCTTTCAATTCCTCTAAAATTGTTTGTGACTTTGATGGATATACTTCCATCATCCTTAATCATTGGTTTAGTATAGACCTCATGCTTTAGGGTTGAAAATTGGAAGGAGTCTGAGAGGTCATTATCAACCAGCACTACTTTATCATAGTTTTCATAAATTGGCTCTATTTTCATGATTATGTCATCAAATTCAAACTTTGGAACATATAGCATAGTATTCGTCATTATGGAATGAATATGATAGACATGAGACATAGGGGGCTTGGAATTGAGCCTGGGATTAAGGAAATTGGGGACATATTGCAAACTTAGCAATTCTACCACCTTGGCTTCAGACTCTGAAGAACTTGACATTTCCATGAAGATTAATTAGAAAAGCTTGACACGATGTTTCTAACGAGACCTCCTAACTAATTACTATGAAAAATTTCCTTATGCATTCTCAATCATGTTAACACTGTCATCAATTGAGCTGGGCTTGAATCAAATGATACAAAACTGAAAAAGAAAAGGTGGATTTAATGGGTAATTATGGTATCATGATGGGAGGTGCTTAGGAATTTACTATGGGTATTATGGGAAATATTTAAGAGAAATTTGAGCTGACACTAGACGTTATTTCCTAATTATTACAGTAATGACACCTAACACGTGTGAGTCTTCCCTAACCACAAGCAGTTGTGGTGGGGTGAAAATATATCTGCAACTGGAAGATCCCTCACGGAAGGTTTATTAATAACTAACTATAACATAAATAAGTGACTAACCAAAGGAACTGAAACGACTAATGACTGACCAAACTAAATGACTCTTATCTACTCCTAGCCATGGTCTCCTTTCAGAGGTGTAATCAATTTTGAGTGACATTTTTGATCCCTAGAATGATTTCAGGAATGCGCCATTCACCCATCCTAGTACTAGAACACCATCTAGTTGTGGAAGCTTGACTGCACCCAATTCCTTCACTTCTGCAACAATAAATTCCCTAAAAAATGTATCTCTAGCCTCCCTAGGAACTTAAAAATTTTTCTATCATATAGCAGAACATGTCCTCCAATTGTGAATGATTTTCTCTTAATGTGTTTGTCATGCCATGTCTTTTTCCTTTGCTTTTCGACCATTTGATGGAAATCTCCCATGAACAAAACCTCATCTAGGTCTAAAAGTTCCTCCAACCTCTACATAATTGACTCTTCCTCCTTCATATGAGTGGCCTGTGCAATGAAAAGGTTATTAGTAACAAATTTTGTGGGTACCACAACCTCCCATCCATATACTTGTTGGAAAAACATATTATTATTTAAGCATTTAACAATTGTGTGATAGGCCCCTAGAGTCACTAGTACCCACACATCCCAATCGTTCCTGTTGGCTGAGAATATCATGGTCAAATCCCTTTCTAAGATCTCATTAAAAGCCTCCTCCATAACATTTGCTTGAGGGTGATATGGGTTGCTCCTATGGTGTTGCATCATGAAGTTATGAAGTGATGAGGCAATTGTTTCATTTATAAAATGGTTCCCATGATCACTAGTGAGAATCGAGGGGCACCAAAATTTGGAGATGATGTTCGCAAAAATAAATATGGCGACGGTATCCATAGTATAATCCTTAACTAGTGTAGCCTCCACCCATTTGGTAAGGTACTCTATGGCAGTGATGATATGTCTGGCATCATAGTGGCATGCTAGTGGATTAATAGCTCCAATAAAGTCAACTACCCATTTCATAAATATCTGCAGTGTGTTGCAAGGGAAGTTCATCTTAGTGTGATGGTTTCCCAATCCTTTGGAAAATGTCACACCTTCTAGCATATTCCTTCACATCTCTAAAAATTGTGGGCCACCAGAGCCCTACCTGGAGTACATTCCTTGTGGTGAGCTTTCCCCTAACATGGCCTTCAGCAACCCTTGAATGAAACTCCCATAATTAAATGGTCTTGTTGGGTATACGACCAATAGTCCCACATTGACTAGAAGTGGGGAGGATCATGGGTATATAAGGATGGACAAATATCTCCATTGGTATGAGGCCTTTTGGGGTAAGTCCAAAAGCAAATCCATGAGGGCTTAGGCCCAAAGTGGACAATATCATACCATTGTGGAGATATGTGGTGTCCAGAATCCTTACAGGTCTCTCATTGTTGAGGACATAGCTACACAACACTTGATCAAGGCCTAATTTGTACAGTTATCTCGCTATTAATTGATAATTTGCAACTCGGATGACCATATGCCTTTGTTGTGTTGTTGTGTATTCCTCCAGACATTTACCTGTAGCTAGAAATCCTTCTATATCCTCTAAGTAGTGTAGTACGCTTCAATTCGAAATAGATTGACGTCTGGTAGCTAATCATCAATGGATCCCCCACCTTTTCCGGAAGCTAGCCATGAGAGGTGATTGGGCCCCACATTTATTCAACCATGATTAATAATTACTTCAAATGTGAATTCTTGGAATAACAAAAGCCATATACAAATTCTACCTTCAACTACAGGTTTGTTCACTAAATACTTCAAGGAAAAAAGATCAGTGAAAAACTGAACGAACCACCAAACAGGTAATGTCAGAACTTTCAAAGTGAATATACCATTGTAAGTGCCTCGCGCTTAGTTGTGGTATAGTTTTTCTCTACCATAGATAAATTTCTTCTAGTAAAATAAATGGGGTGATTGAGGTTTCCCTCCCTGACCTTAGCCAAGACGACTCCTAATGTAATGCTTGAGGCGTCAATGTGAACATGAAATTGTTTGTTCTAATCTAGATAAAATAGGATTGGTGCACTTGCCAATTTATCTTTTAGTATATTAAGTGTAGCATCGCATTCTTCTGACCACATGAACCATTCAATCTTCTTTAACAACTTCTCCATTGGTGCAGTAATCAAGGCATAGTTGTGGATGAACCTCATATAGTACCTTGTGTGGCCCAACATGGATCTAAGTTGTTTTACACTTGTGGGTAGATCCATTCTCACAATTGCAGGAACCTTAGCAAGGTCTACACACACTCCTTCCTTGCATACTATATGGCCCAAGAGCATGCTAAAAGGGACCGCAAATTTGCACTTCTTCAATTTTAATGAGATCTGCAACTATCTACATCGATAAAAAATGTTCCTAAATAAAATGGAGTGTTTCTTCAACAAAATATAAATTGTCCAATCATCCATATAAACTTCTAAGAACCTATGGATATAATCTCTAAAATAAGAAATCACAATCCTTGAGAACAGTGTGGGTGCATTCTTGAGTCCGAACAACATAACATGATATGCATAGGACCCCCATTCCATGGTAAACATGGTTTTCTTCTTATCCTCCTATACAATCCTAATTTTGTGATAATCAGAGAATCTGTTTGTAGTAGAATAGGCTTCATTCTATGCCAAATTGTCTAAAAATTCATCACTGAATGGAGTGGGAAGAGGATCATGAACAAAATCATTGTTTGGATTGCAGTAATCGAGGCATAGTTGTGGATGAACCTGATATAGTACCCTGTGTGTCCCAACATGGATCTGAGTTATTTTACACTTGTGGGTGGATCCATGCTCACGATTGCGGGAACCTTAGCAGGGTCTACACACACTGCTTGCTTGCATACTATATGGCCCAAGAACATGCCGAAAGGGACCACAAATATGAACTTATTCAATTTTAATGAGATTTGCAAATGTCTACATCGATAAAACATGATCTTAAATAAAATGGAGTGTTTCTCCATAAAATTATAAATTGTCCGATCATCCATATAAACTTCCAAGAACCTATGGATATAATCTCTAAAAGAAGCAATCACAATCCTTGAGAACACTACGGGTGCATTTTTTAGTCTGAATGGCATAACTTGATATGCATAGGACCCCTATTCCATGGTAAACATGGCTTTCTTCTTATCCTCCTCTGCGATCCTAACTTTGTGATAATAGGAGAATCCGTTTGTAAAAGAATAAGCTTCATTCCCTGCTACATTGTCTAAAAATTCATCACTGAATGGAGTGGGAAAAGGATCATGAACAAAAGCATTGTTTAGACTATGGTAGTCCACACAAACCCTTATTTATGTAACATCATTCTTATTATGTATAACAATCAGGCTTACCCACTCTACTTCATCAACTAGGAATATAATCCCTACTGCTAACATCTTATCTATCTGTTCTTTCACTTTCTCCTTAACTCTCAGGTTCATTCTATATGGTCGATGATTTACTAGCTTTGCATCTTGTTTAAGCATGATCTTCATTTCCACTAACTCCCCCTTAATTCCCTTTAGTTCCGTACTAGACGAGGGGAACAAATATTCATGTTCTTTCAAGAGATCTAAGATCTCATTTATAGTTTGTGCATCGCAATAATCTCCAATTGAGGCTACCTTCAGCTTGTCATCAATCCTGATGTTACTTTTCTGCAAATTCAAGGGTTGTAGGTGCGAAGCATCAATCACATACCCATCCTTGATGTCTCGTTCCCCATCAGTTTCATTGAATGCCAGATGTCGTAACTCCTAAAAATGTTAGGATATTCCGACACATAGGAAATAGTTAAGTATAAATTGGTCTAGTGTAGAGTTAGGTAAAGTGTGTTTCTTTACTATGTACTTTTGTAACTTACAATCTGATGGTCATGATATGTTCTAGACATGGAGTGATCTGACAGTTCATTCTCTCCTTGGTATTATCGACACTTGATCCGCATCTTAACACCCCATTGGTTCATGAGCTCTATTTAAACAGCATGGAGGGTCATTTGTAGGGTGACCATTCATGAGAGAAGCTTATGTAAATTTTCTTTATTTTATTAATAAATTGCTTGAAATGGACACGTGGGCTTAGGCCATGGACTATTTCCCTCTTTGAGAGTTTTAACCATGTCAAGAGTACTGGTGTATTGATCTGTGATCTATTTGTGAGCAGTGTCCTTTGGTGTTCTATCTCAATAACTTACCCTATAAATTCCTACATGCTATCAGAGCTATTTGAGGGCCACATCCATTAGTGATATAAATCCAAAGTTGGTACAACTACATCTAGTTATTGTTTCCTAGATCTACTATTTCTGATTGCTTTCGGGCCAAGAGGACCACTCTATTATGTTAGGATCATTTGTTCCAATGAAGAACCCCCTTCGTTTCAAGAGAAAAGGTTTTTGGTAGCCCAAGCTACATCATTTTTAAGATCTGGAGGTATACAATCTTTATTTGCAGTTTTAGTTATTCAACTATCGATTTATTTTGATTTTATTGAGCTCTTTGTTTTTTATTACTAGATTTATACCTTTGATTTCTGTGTATGCTCTTTTCCCTATGACTTTGTGTGATCTGGGAAAATCAGAAACAAAATGGAAGGATTTTTCTCATGTGTATGCTCTTTTCCGTCGAGCTTTAGTGTGATCTCGGAAAATCAGAAATGTTGAGGAAAATATTTAGTTTCTAGCGAAAGCTAACTTCAAGCCATAAGGTTTGGTTTTGTTTTTCATGTTCGTGTTGGGTTGTGTGGTTTTTTGTTTTGTAGGCAAAAAGGGATTTTTCAAGTAAGCACGCACTCCAAAGCTTCAATAACAAAACAAACAAACAAACAAACAAAAACCCTTCCTTCCTCTTTTCCAAAAATTACTAACCTTTTAAACTAGCTCACTTGGTCCAAAGTTACTTTATGAGAGTAGAGGTCTTGGGTTGAAGTTTTTATTTTTGTTGAGTTACTTTTTCAAAAGCACATGTAACTTATGTTTTAAAATTACTTTATGTAAAAGTGTTCTCACCCATTATAAAAAGTGAGTCACTTATGATTTTAAAGTCTCTTTATCTTTTATTTAAGTTACAATTTAGTGGGTAGCTCATAAAGTACCATTGTAAAAGTGACTCTCACTTATTTATAAAAGTGGGTCACATATTTTTTTTTAAATTGACCTAATTAGATTAATTTTGGAAAGGGGGGATTTTTTTAAAATATAACATTATCATTCACTCCCACACATTCACGTACTCCATCGACATCTTCAACAACTTTTCTTCAAAAAGCCATAACTTCTTCATTCGAAAGTCATTTTCAGAACCGTTTTTTTAATCAGCCTAATTTTTCGATTAAAATGGAAAGTCCATTCCAAGTTATCCTTGACAGCACCAACTACTTCCAATGGTTATTCTACATTGTGGATTTACTTATAAGTAAAGGTATTTATAAAATAGCCTCAGGCCAAGAATCTAAACCTAAAGATGAAAATAATACAGCCAAATGGGAAAATAGGAAAGATCAAGCACGTGGGTTGATAGGGATGTATATTTCTCCAGACCTTAGATTTCATATCACATAACTTGATACCCCTTACAAAGCAATGAAACAGCTCAGTAAAGTTTTTGCAATTAAAAATGAAATTAAAGCCCATCATTTTGAAAATGAGTTGCTTAGTTGGACCCCAATAATTTTTCTTCCATTGAATATTTTTTGTCCAAGTTCAAGACCCTTAGAATTCTCTTGGAAGGTGTTAAGGTTAAGAAAGAAGATGGTAGCCTTATCTATTCCATTCTCACAAAGTTAGGACGAGCATACTCTGTGTTTGTTTCCACCTTCCATTCTACTAGAGAAGCCTTTATTTCTCAAGGACAAGCCCACAATTCCCCCGCTTGTGATGCCTTTTGTGATTCTTTAATAAGAGAACAAGAAAAGCAATTACATCTTGGTCTTCTTAATATTGGAAACTCTTCTAAGAAAGCCTTAGCCGCCCAACAAAAACCAAGTTCAAAGAATCCTAAGAAGAAACATGCTAAAAAAATGGTCCTAGACCAACCAAGGGTACTAAGCACTTTTTGTCTCAAAATGAAAAATCATTCAACAATTTGATAGGGAAAATAAAAACAAAGGAAGAAGACTGATAGACATTGTAACTTTTGTAATTGAGATGGCCACATATAATCCAAATGCTTTAAGAAGATGGATGACTTGGAAGAAGCTATGAAGAAGCATAACATACATTTGGAGCACTCTTCAACTTCAACTTCATCTTCAGGAATAACACTTTTTGCATGTGGTTGTCAAGCATCTCGGTCTGGTTACGCACTAAATGTATCTTCTTCTTCTCATTCTCATGAGTGACTTATTGATTCTAGAGCTTCTTATCACATGGCCAAAAACAAAGCTATGTTTTCTTCTTTAAATGATTGTAACACCAAAAATATATATGTTGGTGATGATAGATCTCTTAATGTTGTAGGGACTAGAGCTATTCATCTATACAATTGTCAATTTAATGATGTATTATGTGTTCTTACCTTAGCGTCCAACCTTCTATAAATATATCAGATAACTCATTTAGGTGAAGGTAAAACCTTTGAAATTTTACCTCATGATGTTGTAATTAAGGACCTCAGAGATGCTACACAGATTTTAGCTATTGGAATTATTGATGATTCTACAAGGTTGAATAAGTTTAACAAATTTGGGTCATCAACTCTTCCCTCAATATTTGTTGCTCATAATGATGAAGTGAGCAAACTTTGGCATGAGAGATTTGGTCACTTAGACTATCGCTTCCTTCAAAATCTATGTAAAGAACATATGGTGATAGGTCTTCCTATGGTATCTTGTAGAGATGGTTTTTGTTCTAGATGTGTACTTGGAAAACATCATCGAGATAGTTGTGAAAAACATGCCTCTTGGCATGCCTCAACCACTTTATGACTTGTGCATAGTGATTTATGTGGTCCACTTCTAGTCATTTCGTTCTCTGGCTACAAGTATTTCTTAAATTTCGTTGCTAATTTCTCCAGATGCACTTAGGTATACTTCTTAAAACTCAAGAGTGAAGTATTTAACATGTTCTTGGCCTTTAAGGTCTTTGTTGAGAAATAATCTGGACATCAAATTCTTAAGCTAATATCTGATAATTGTGGAGAATATGTTAACGAAAAATTACTGAGCATGGAATTCAAATGCAACATATTGTTCCATATAATTCACAACAAAATGGTGTCGCTGAAAGGAAGAATCACACCTTAAAATAAATCGCTAATTGTATGCTTCAATCTAAAGGACTTAGTCTTAATTTTTGGGCAGAAGAAATTAACTGTGTAAATTACGTAGTAAATCACACTAATACTAAGGTTTTAAAGAATATCACTCCAGAAGAAGCATGAAACTCAATTAAACTAGATGTAAGTCACTTTTGTGTTTTTGGAAGTAAAGCATGGGCCCATATTCCCAATGAGAAACATAAAGCCTTAGAACCTAAGAGTGAAAAATATATTTTTGTTGGATATGTTGGAGATGTCAAAGAATATATACTTCTTTCACCTAAATCCAAAAATGTTATCATTAGAAGAGATGTAAAGTTCTCTGAAAATATATCGTCCTATGAGCCTAGTTCATTGGGTGTGCCACCTCTCTCGATCCCTTCTA
The DNA here is from genome assembly GCA_000404065.3 of Pinus taeda. NCBI lineage: Eukaryota > Viridiplantae > Streptophyta > Pinopsida > Pinales > Pinaceae > Pinus > Pinus taeda. Next base: position 86,482 of record APFE030348993.1, read on the forward strand.
CTGCTGAAAATATCTCTTCTTCAGATGATGACATTGAGGATGACAATCCTCTCCCACCTCCTCAAGATCCTCCTTCAACTCCTCAACTTCCAAAATGAATCTGCTCTACTTAGGATGCAATAGGTTCTCTTGCAGGTGATCCTACAGATCAACGACGTACACAGTCTCAGTTCAATAGAGCCTCTTCTTTACTAGATCAAGTTTCATCAAATTATGATCTTGACACCCTTGCAGAAGCTTCAGGCCATCCAGATTGGAATGTAGCTATGAATGAAGAATATTGTTCATTATTGGAAAATGATACATGAGATCTTGTTCCTCTTCCAAAGGGAGGAAAATTTGTTAGAAACAAATGGGTTTACAGAACCAAGTTTGGACCAGATGGAAAATTTGATAAACATAAAGCTTGTCTTGTTGGTAAGGGATTTTCACAAGTTGAAGGCATTGACTATACTGAATCCTTCTCCCCTATTACCAAAATGAACTCTATCTGCCTTGTTCTTTCCCTTGCTACCTCTTTCAATTGGGAAGTCCATCAGATGGATGTTAAATCTACCTTCTTGCATGGGGACTTGCATGAAGAAATCTATATGGAACAACCTCCTATCTTTATAAAAATAGACTATAGCCTTATATGTCATCTTAAGAAATCTCTTTATGGTCTCAAACAAGCCCCTCGGGCTTCGTATGCCAAAATGGATAACTTGCTTTTAGATATTGGCTTTTCTAGGTGTCAATCTGACAATACTATCTACATGAAGAAATTTGGAAAATATCTTATCATTCTTGTTCTTTATGTTGATGATCTTTTCCTTACTAGTACTGATCCCAACCTTATAAATCATGTGAAGTCTAGCCTTGAAAGGAAATTTGACATGAAAACTTAGGACACTTGCATTATTTTCTTGGTCTTCAAGTCTTGCAATCCAAGAAAGGTATTTCACTTTCCCAGTCCAAGTATTCCTATGATCTTCTATGCTACTTTCTCATGTAATAATGTATGCCAACCCCTTCTCCCTTTCAGTCGAGAGCCAAACTTTTAGGCATTTGTACTTCCGCTGAATTTGATGATACCTTATACTGTCAGCTTGTTGGAAAAATTTTGTATCTGACCCATACACATCCTGACCTTTCCTTTGTTGTTGGCCTTATTTCTCAGTTTATGCAAAACCCACATGAAAGTAATTGGAAAGAAACTAAAATAATACTTTGTTATGTTTGAGGTACAATTCAGTTTGGGATTCATTATTATGTAGAAGCATCTCCCCTATTGGTCGGTTTAACTAATTCCAATTGGGGTGGTGACCCTGATAATCAGAAGTCTACTGCAGGTTATATCTTCACTCTTGGTTCTTGAACTATTAAATGGGCTTGCAAGAAGCAAAGTTCCATTTCTCTTTCTTTAGCAAAAGCAAAGTATCGTGGCATCAAAGAAGCTAGTAAGGAGGCCCCGTGGCTTTGTTAGATCCTATCAGAGTTTGGTTTTAAATAGCAGCATCCAACTACACTTTGGTGTGATAATCAAAGTTCCCAACTATGCAAAGATCCATTCCAACATCAGCAAAAAAAACACATTGAACTACACATGCACTTGATCAGAAAGCTCATTCATGACCATGTTCTTGAAGTGCAATATTGTTCAATAGATGATCAAGTTGCAGACATCTTTACAAAGGTTCTCACAGAGGTGAAGTTTACTAAACTTTGATTTATGGTTGGAGTTTAGGAAGTTTCCACTAAGGGGATATAGGCTCTAATACCTCCTTCCTTCTCCCATTGTGTCATATTTGTACATCCTTCAATCCTATCCCAAGTTTTTCTTAAGGGGGGATGTTAGGATATTCCGATGCATAGGAAATAGTTAAGTATAACTTGGTCTAGTGTAGAGTTAGGTAAAGTGTGTTTCTTTACTATGTACTTTTGTAACATACAATCTGATGGTCATCATATGTTCTAGACATGAAGTGATCTGACGGTTCATTCTCTCCTCGATATTATCGACACTTGATCTATGGCTTAACACCTGATTGGTCCATGATCTTTATTTAAGGAGCATGGAGGTTCATTTGTAGAGTGAACGTTCATGAGAGAATCTCATATAAATTTTCTTTATTTTATTAATAAATTTCTTGAAGTGGACATGTTGGCTTGGGCCATGGACTATTTCTCTCTTTGAGGGTTTTAACCACGTCAAGAATACAATTGTATTGATATGTGATCTATTTGTGAGCAGTGTCCTTTGGTGTTATATCGGATGAACTTACCTTGTAAATTCCTACAACATATCAACTTCATTCGATTTTATATCCATGTTCCCATAGGATACAACCTCATGATATATAGACTCATATATATGCTCTAGAGTGCTCTAACTATGCATCCCTCCATTAGTTAGCCTATTGTAAGAAGAAATCACTTGATAATGTGCAATGCCTCGATCATCCTTTCATCACTATCTGAGAAGGAAAAGTTGATGACAAAATGATCAACCATGTGATCCCAGTCTCTAGTCTATCTCCTTGTTTCTTCCTTTACATACCATGCCTTTGGAAAGGTCCCCAAGGTGTGTATAAAACCATGCACCCAAAACCCCTTTGGAATGCCTTCACTATTCCATATGTCCTTACATTATTGCAAATGTTGTTGAGGGTTAGAGCCCCACTTGTACTTCACAAAATCCTAAGGGTACTCCCCTACCTATCGAAACCTGACTTCCATTGTTGTTTTGATCTTCTCCCATTCTCTGAGATGGTTTCGATGAACTCCACACCACCTTGCCAGTGTTACTTGTAATGTGACATTCAGTAGAGACACTTTTTGTTCTTCAAGAAAAATTGTGTCAACTTTCTTGATAAAAGAATTGATTGAATCTATACCATTGAAAATAGGTATTTCTTGTTCCTTAGTGCCGATCCAGTTGATCTAATGGATGGTAGCACAATGCCTAATGCTTATTTCATATCCATCCTACTACCAATCATCCCAAGTGACATCCAAGCTGACCTCTAAATTCTAAATTATCTGCTAGATGATGGACCCTTCTGCTATTGGGTTGATGTAATCCTCCCTTCTTCCTGTTGTTAGTCTACATAGCTGATCCAACAATTCTTGGTCTTCCTTGTCATCTATCATTTTTGTGAACCTTGGTCCTTGATAAGAGTCTAGGGTTTGGATCAATATAATCCATTCTACTTCAAAATTCATCAGTTCCTTCTTTAAATAAATTATGGCATAGTTATCAAAATCCCCATGTATCCCAAGAAACATTGGGTAGGGCTCCTTGTCCCCCATGATGTCTATCACTTCAAGGTTTTCATAGGTATTCACCCCTGCTATATCAACTTCTACATTTATAACAGTCTAATTAGGAGGATACACTATTGATTTTCCATACACATCTAGATTGGTGAAAACTTTAGCTTAGGCCTTCCCAGGTCTTCCCAAGTCTCTCTTGGAAAAATGTTGACATCTGAGCATAGATCTAACATGGTGTACTTAATTTTGAAACTCACAATTTGAGCACCAGTTTGAAACTCATTTCCCATTCTCTTCTCGTTCCTCTGCACCCTCCTAGAGTGTCTTTTGGGTATTTTGGCAGAGACAATTTTTCCCTCAGCCACCCCATTTGTGATAATAGATTTCAAACTTTTTTGCAATTGTCCCAACATTGTTTATGATTTGCAGAAATAATCAAAACAATTCTTTGATTTTTCAAGCATTGGATTGCAGTGGGTCTATGCTCTTAGCTTTAAGGGATTTTGGATGCTCCTCTTCCGGTCCTCTAGTTTAGGGAAAAAGTCCCCTAGGGTCTTGGGTCGATACCCTAGTAGATCAGGGGTTATCTACAAAGAAAAACAAGAATTCCACACAACCATGATACTAATATAAACAAACTACATGAAGAGAGGTGCACCTGGGGGTCCTTCATTTGGGTAGATCTAGCTAGGGTCCAAACCCTCTTAGAGCTCCTTTCGATCCTTCAACCTGCAAAACAATCAATTCAAGAAAGCATAGTAGTATATGGACCAAGAATCATAAAGAAATCAACTTCATAGCATATTGAAAAGTAGTTAGTTGTACAATTGTAACAACCATTCATATGTAAATCATAACATTGATATCATAAGCATGAAGAAGATTAATATCAGGAACAAGACAAGTGTTTCTTTTATTATAGATAACTAAAATACAGAAAGGAATGATTTCACCTAAGTCTTCCTTTCACAGGCTCCAAGTAGAATTGTCCTTCAGATTAAGGAGATTTAATTTTTTTAAGTGTTTTAAGACATATACACAGGTTGGGTATATGAAAACCCGCTATTATAGACATATTTGGGCACTGCAACCCCAATCTTATATGTCGATAAACCAAGGGCTCTTTAACCCCTAAAAGTGTTGTTTCATACCCTAAAGGATCATAGTCAACTGATTACATCATTCCCCAGAAGTTCCACCTAAAACACCACTCAGAACTGGCCAAAACTAGACCATACTAACTGCACCACTGTCAAGGTGCTATGCATACTAACTACTACACTAGCCAGGTGTGATGCATACTAAAGAAGCCTTCTGTGGTGTGTAATGAGCGATAATGGACAAATGTCTGAGATAGCTTGCTAAATGGAGACTCATGGAATCTTCTAGAAACTTCCTCTATAACACTTGCCTCTCTGAATTCGCCCAGGGATGAGTAAGAGATCCAAGAAATCTCCAAGTTGAACCAAGAACTACAAGTGGAATGACACTAATAAAAAACCCCTAGATGACTCACACCTCTGTAAATGATCCAGGTGGATGTTGGTGGCCACCCACCTATCCCATTTGGACCGCCACAATTGTCTCTTTCAGCTTTTTCAGTTTCCTAAATTGTAGCACAGTTTACTATTTTTAGCAGTTTTTCGGGTCCTGAACTTCCGGAGCCGTTTTGAGGCCCTAAATGACGTTTTTTTGGGAAATCTGGGGGCAACATGGGTCCATGGACCGATGTTGCCCTTCCCTAAGTGGTAGTTCTCGGATAGATCTTTCTAACGAGCTATCATACGCGTCAAACGGAGATCGTATGCCAAAGTTACGACCCCGGGAAATTGATGTACCAATTTACCCAGAACGGGGCCCACAATTTGGCGTTTCATCTTCTAAGGGTCGGTTTTGGAATGTGAAGGGTTTTCCATTGTTTCTCAATAATAAATAGGCCTTCGAGCCTCATTGTAACACGAGTTCGGAACAGTTCAGAGACATGTAGCCGCACATCTCTTCTCAGAGATAAGCTACCATAGTCCTAGCTGGGTTATTTCCAATTCTGGTTTTAAGCATATTTCGGTATTTTCCATTAATGAAATGAAGTATTATTTCCGCTGCATCTCTTTATTTATGGTTATCGCATCTCTGTATTTATGGTTATCTCTGTAATCTACTGCGTTCCTATTTAAATCCGGATCAGTAAACATCTATAAATGGATCCCTCATCTGAGAGATCTAGAGGCTAGAATTTTGTAATTTGTAAGGAAGTGCTTATAGTTTATCTTTGAGAAGAAGCATTGCATTGTTGAGTGATCTTGCTTTTCATGAGGTGAAGAGGGCTTCGATGCTAGGAGGATGATGCTGGATCAGACAACTGGGTTGTAATTCCCCCTTTTATTTTAATAAAGTTATTTGAGTTTTCCTCCATGCAATTGTGTACTTGTGAATCTTGTTATTTGTAAATGCAATTGTATGTTCAATGTATTTCTGATTCTGCATTGTTTATGATATTATAGATCGAGATGCTTTGATGGTGTTTTGTTACTTTGTGTCTACAAGTATTCTCTAAGTGGGACAAGTAGGAGAGGAGTTGTAAGCTCTATCAAGGGAGAGAGATATCAAGCAACGAGTCAAGCAAAAGATCTAGGTTGGTCCCTTTGCTTCTCCCTTATCTATCATATATAAAGGAAATCAAAAAGTGCTTTGATTTGTTCGTTTCTAAGATAGCTTCCAATCTTAGTGGGAATAATAGATCGAAAAGACACTAGTTTTCCCAGAAATAAAATGGCAACTCCATTGGGGATTGAATAGTTTTTGTTTGCTATTGTTGTTTTCTTTATAAACTACAGATGGAGCCTAAAGTTAGAAAGATAGCCTTCAAACTGATCTTGCTATGCAATTGCAAAGTAGATGAATGATGCTTCAGTCAATCTCCAGGTTAGTTTATGAACTGAACATCTGACTTACAAGCATTCTAAATGTCCTTGCGGTAGCTCAATAACCTCCTAAGATTATACCCCTGTACTTTTCTTTTTTACTATCCATCATAGCTCAGCTTAAATCATTGAACTCAGCTGCAAATTTGAGTAAAAACCCACCTTAGTTTCACTCCTTGGCCCATTGCACTGTTCATCTCTGGAAGCCAGTATACATCGCACCTCCTATGTGTAGTAGGTGAGATGCATCCCTGTTTCTGTGAAGCACAGATGTGATGACTGAGTAATCCTATTTTTGTCCTTGAAATTTGGGTTTTTTGTCTTTGTTTTTAGGTCTTTTCAGTTGTTTTGTTGGTTATGATCAGTATCTCATTGTTGAAGCCTCCTTCCCTTATATATTTCAACCTCCATTGATTAGGATTAGTAAATGTTTTTATGTATTTTTCCATCATTTACGATCCTTTGTCAAAAATTAGCCTAATTGAACTGTCGTTTTGATACAAAAAGTGTCGTAATTGTCATTTCTAGTAAAAAAAGAAGTGTCATAAAGTCTTCGTCCTCTAGATAGTTGATTGTACTTTTTGTCATGTATTTGATTTGAATTGTTAATATTTGAAGTGTCAAAAGCATTTCTCTATTCGAAATCGAAAAGTTTCATTTTAGTCTTCCTTTCATTTTGAAAAGAAATCGTCGAAATGTCGCTTTGAAGAAAATAGTTCAGATCTGTACTTAGTTTTCCTTTTTTGCATTCTTCACATTAAAGGGAACAAAAAACAAATACATGCATTTGCATTTGCATTTAGACTGTGTGCAGAAAATGATTTAGGAAAACTGAATTTAGTGTGTGCTCTTTGTTCTTTGTTCGAAAGAAATCATAATCTTCTTTCCTTAGTAGCTAGGATTTTCATTGCTAAAAGTAAACAACGACTGTTTATCATTTTAGATTGCATATTTAGGAATTTTACATCTACATCACATGTGAACCTTGAAAGGAAAATTTCTAAGCAAGATCAACTCTAAAATAAATTTCAATGAACTTAACAACGCTTTGGAACCTAACGCAACACATCTAGAGGTCTAGGCTAGAAACGTGTTCCCGCGTCGTAAAATCTAGTAACTATCATTTTCATCAAAGGTTGGATGATTCCTCCTCTTTGATATGACAAGTGCTAGTACTAACTTGTTCTCCCTGTACTGTCGAGTATATATTGGGAGACCATAATAGGCTTATATCCTTTATCCATAGGAAGTCGTGTCTGCCACCCTATAGATCGCAATGCACTAAACACAACATTCGGGAAGATTGACTGCCATACACAAATCCTTGGTAATTTCTCTTTAATTTATCACCAAGGTGTATATTACAGTTTTGTGATTGGTTTGGTAATCCCTCTATCTAGATTTCCAGAGTAGTCACTTTCGTTCCTTTTCGACTCCTTAAAAGAAAAGGTCCATCTGAGAACTTGTCACCTTAGGCTCATTAAAAATCGAAGGGGACTAGAGTCATCTTTATCTTTTTCTTGACTCTTAAAAATTGAAAAAGAAAAGTTGTGTCAAAGCATCATTAAAATTTATTTAATTCGGAATAACATCCCCATTCCTTCATTGATATTAGGTTGAGATAATGGAGTCCACCAGTCAAGGAATCCCTCTTGGGGGGAATCCTAGTCCTTTCTCTTCTTGGGGAGAAATTGGTGCTCTGTATATGGCTACATTGTCCCTTCCGGGAATCACAATTGGCCGGCCAATATGGCTATTCTCAATCTCTATCATTCAAAACACCATGATTCCTAAGTAATCAAATCAGCAACCATTTGATACTAAAGTTGACCCTTCACCTTCTACTTCATTTGTTTCTCCCTCCCCTTCTTCCTCTTTGTTTGGTGAAAATAGTGATACTAATAACCAAGTGGCTGAGAAGAAGAAGAAAGGGAAGGAGAAGAAGGAGAAGAAGTTAGTTAAGCAAAGGGGAAACCATGAATCATTTGGTGAAAATCCACACATAAACGCTCGTAAATATCCTTGTCTAATTTGCAAAGGAAACCATTTTCATCGAGATTGTCCTTACATTATGCGGATCTTGAGAGAATGGTCTCCCCGTTTGCACCGTCTGGTGTCATCAACCTCTGGTGATCATGTTCATAGCACACCATCAACTAGTGAAAATGAAATTCTTGGACAGAAAGGAAAGGTCAGAATTCCATGTCAATTGTGTGAAGGAGACCATCGCCTTCCCGGTTGTCCTTTTTTGTATGAGGCCAAGAGAATCTTGCATAACCATCCTCCTTCGTCGCAACAATTTCCACCTGGATACAAGAAACTCTCACCAAGTCCTTCGCTAGTTGAAAATCCGACTGACGTAACTCAATTGTCGGTTGAAATGCCTATCGTTGAGAGTGAACTTTCTGAGTCCATAATGGACCAAAGTTAGCAGGTCGAGATGGTAGTCAACCCAGTCTTTCCTTCAGAAGGTTCACCTTCAGATGATACTATTTCCAAAGAGAATGAAAATGATACCATTCAAATTCTTTTTGTTAACACAAAGTCTAATGAACTTCGGGGAAATCCACCCATTCCATTACATGAGGAGTAAAATTCCCCAGTTCAAGGGTTTCGTTGAACCATTTATCCGATACCCCCTCCAAGCAGTCTAGTCATTTTCTTCGATTGGAATCAACTTGCAAGACCCCGCCTTCCATCTGATATACCATTCTAGATCATAGTACAAGTGTACAAAATGGTTGTGTCTGGCACTATCATAGATGAAGGGGCTTCAGTGAGTATCCTTTCCTGAATTACTTGGAAAGTGCTTGGTTCACCATCGCTTATGCCTGTGACACAAAAGTTGTCAAGATTTAACAAAGAAACCAGTCGACCATTAGGGATTCTTTCGAAGTTACCGATAACTTTGAGAAGGAAAACTGTTCACTTGAACGTGATGGTAGTCCAAGGACCATTAGATTATAATCTACTTCTTGGACGTGACTATATATATAGTTTGGAAGCTATTGTTTCCACACTCTTTCGAGTAATGTGTTTCCCACACAAAGGAAAAATGGTACAGCTTATTGACCAACTTTCATTTCCCAGTTCAAACACAGCTGCAAGTCAAACATCATCCCTAAGTGGTCTATTTGCATCAAGAATGCCTCTTCAACCTTCATTCCATCCACCTGATTGCGGGGAGTAGCCCGGTGAATGTAACAAAGCTTAGGCGACATGTACCCTGGTCTGCTTCGGCGGACGAATCCAACTGAAAAAAATAGGTTTCCTTGATGGTTATGTGATTGGAAGTTCCAACCCACACCATTCACATTTTTCTGCTCCGTGGACAAAGCCAAGGAAGTGTTTTGTCAAACTGCTGACGAAGCCATCCTACCATATGTATTTTCTTGTAAGCTAAGTGATTGGTCTGACTCACCATTCACCTTTGTCTACGCTACATACAAAGCCAAGGGAATGTTTTATCTGCTCTACGGATGAAACAATCCTACTTAACCATAGAAATTTCCACACGGTTACTGGAAACTCTCCTTTTCTCGATGCCTGGGGGTATGCAGATCTTTTTATGCAAGCAAAAAGCAACCATTTTCATTTCTTAGATTTTTAGTTTTTTTAACTTTTTAGTTTTGCAACTTCTCAAGTTAGGTGATTAGTTTGACCCACCATTCATCCTTGTCCATGCCACAGATGAGGCAAAGGAAATGTTTTTGTCTAGACAGAAGACAAAACCATTCTACCTAACCTCAGTGGTTCCCTAGCTTTCTAGTTTTTTTAGCTTTTTAGTTTGGTCGTTTCTAGCTTACATAAAAAGAAAGTTGAGCATATGTTATCATAGAGTTCAAGCTCAATAAAAAAATGAACCTACCAATGAGAGACATCTTTAACTACTGGTATGAGCAATGTTTCCACAAGGTTCAAGCTCGTTAAAAAATAAACCCGCTTATGAGTAATGTTTCCGCAAGGTTCAAGCTCATTAAAAAATAAACCTGCTTATGAGCAATGTTTCCGCAAGGTTCAAGCTCATTAAAAAATAAACCTGCTTCTGAGCATATGTTAACATAAGGTTCAATCTCATTAAAAAAATAAACCCACCTTCAGTAAATAACCTCTGTGGTTGCCATGCTATCAACCTTTTGAGCCTTGGTTGTGTTCCTACCATCACCTCCATTCTTTTGGCCAATCATATGCTTCCACTTGATTATTTACCTTTTTAATCTATAGCTGCGATGAATGGTTTTATTAGCCACCCTCTTCACATCACCATGTTTTGAGAAGTTCCAAGCTTACCCAGAACAAGTTGCTACCCTAAAACACCACTCACTCCTTATAAACGAGTCTCTTTTAAGTTGTTTTTAGACTCGTTAAATATGAAAATATTGCCAAGCTATTGGCATTTCCAGCTCGTTAAAGTAAGGGGAAGTGCCATCCCTCTTGTACATTTTAATCTTTTTGGACCTGAGGGATTATCCCACAAAAAGATCGAGCGCTTGTCTTTTTTGGCTCGCTAAAGTGATCGAAAAGTTATCCCATTCATATTATTTTATACTTTTTCAAACTTAAGGGATCATGCTATGAAAAAGGACTGTTGGAGTTTCCTTTTCACCCCTTTCAAACTCTCTAAATATGAAAAGGACTGAGTTATCCTTGTCATTAAACTAATTAAAACAATAGCGACAAATTTATCCACCCAGACAAGAATGAGTTTCACTGTCGCTAGGCTCGCTAAAACATAGCAGCAGGTTTGCCCGGAGGGAAAATTATAGAACAAGCACATGTTATCCTCCTCAAGCTTGACAAAAATAAAGAGGTACTAGTCAACAATGACTGGGGAAAAAGGGAAGAAAACTTGAAGAACTTTATTGGTAGCAGGTCAGGGAAAATTTTAAGAACCCCCCCTAAATTTACATGTATAATAAATGGGCGAATCTCCATGGTATATAGGAA
>APFE030349000.1:0-10782 GCA_000404065.3 Pinus taeda
CAACTAAGGTTGAATCGAAAGGAGAGAGCCCTCTCCGATTGCAGGTGGGCTAGAACCTGCAATCAGAAGATTGGTTTGTGGTTACCTCGACCGTATCCCTACTAGGAGCCTAGGGACAACCTGAGTGATAACATGTTCAATCCTTCTCCTCTTTCTCTGCTGGCTCACTACTGCTCTACGTTTCAGACTGTAAAATACGTCCAGAGGAGGAATCTCCTCAATATTGAGAACGACCTCAGAGGTCAGAAAAACTGGGATGATTTCCAAATCATCACTGTCCATAGTTTCCTTAGAAGGCTCAATGGTGAATGAGCTCTTCTTAGTGATGACAGAAGTCTGAGCAATTTGTGTTTGCGACAAATTTTTTTGTTTTTTAGGGTCACTCTCTTTAATAAACTATTCCCAAAACCCATCCAGACTTTGTTATATCGCTACCTTCTCTACCTTTGATTCATTAGCTACTAATGTTTCAGTTACATGAATTGCATCTTGACTCTGAGATGTGCTTGCTCCCGTGTGTTGTTCCGTGGTCTGGTGATTTAGATTCAAAATTTCACTGGCAAATGGGAAATCCTTTTAACCTTGTATTGATGAAGATACACTAATTCCTTGGGGCTGCGCTATCTTGTTGCTTCTCTTTCAACCTCTAAATAATTTAACACCGATTGAAAAAAATCATCAAATTTATTAGGCTCGTTTGTAAACTGCCTGATCTTTACCTATCTTGTAATATTTTTCGTAGTATCTACTGGATCATATTGCCGATTTGGAATGGTTGGAAAGTTCATCAGTTGGATTTCCTCCATCTCCTTAGTAGCATGTTTGAAATTATATAAAGAATAGAATCTGCATTGATACGAAAAAACATGCCACATTGTCTTTTTGCTTTCTTTTATGACCTTAGACAGGCCATTTCCCAGAATCTGGTAGGCTATTTCTCGAGCTAGGAGCTTATTGGGGACATACAAGGGCAACACATGAGGTTGTGCAAGGCTGCCAAAAACTCAAACATAGGCAAACAATTCCTCCCCAAACCATCTTCCAACTGATAACAGGTCAATATTGGTTTCAACGGAGATTCGATGGCACTTCTCATTGAAAACAAACTGGTAAAAAGGAAGGACAACACCATGGCTAATCTTGTAAAAAAGGGGTCGGTATTTTGACTCCCATAGAATATCATGGTAAATGTGAATAGGAAAAGGGTCTTCAATAGTCCATTTCCATCCCATGGATGGAAAATCTAAAGTGAAACAAATACTATCCATAATGTAGGCACTCATGTAGAATGGGACAACACCAATTTCAGTAAACGTACGCTTTTTCCTATATTATAGGATTACATTGCTTAGGTTGTTGGACATAATAGTTCCTGAGTCCATTACATAACCATCGAAGGTAGCTTCAATTAGGGGTGCCCATTGGTCTGAAAACTTCTGGGTATTCTCATAGCCAAACAATCTACACATCACTGCATCGACAAAACAATAAGCTGCATTAATAGAGGCTATAACATACATACCCTTGTCCTCCTGCTTATGCTTGCTAGCATCTCTTCTCCATCCTCGAATGGCCTCAGATTGGTGTTCATTTTCTTGCATGAACTTCTCAACGAACTGTTTATCATATTTCTTCTAAGATGCTGGGAGGTGGTACATTGCAAACAAGTCTTTTGTAGTGAAAGAGTCGAAGACCGTCTGCCTTTGGGTTGTGAAGTTCCCATCTGCGATGTTCATGTGATCAATGATCCACCTAATCATATCCATATAAGGCAAGATGCTTGGGTGAACACCAATTTTATGGAGAAACGAATTGACCACATCAGTGTATGTAATTTCTGAAACAAGAACCCTATCCTCTGTTGTAACTATTCTTTCTATGACTTTTGGCCCTTCATCTTCAAAAAGCTTATACATGGCTTCCCAGCTAGAGACCCCAACATTAGGGGTGCATGTCGTGTCGGAAAATAGCCCAGGGATTCCTGTGACCTCAGGAGCAGGACCAACTGGCTGTTGTTGAACGAGAATTTTCCTTTTGGGTTTAGCTGGTCGAGACATTTCTTGTGAATTCTGCTTATCAGGACTAGCTTGCGAGGAAAAAACACAAGAATGACTAACACCTGCACTTAGAGAAAATGACCAATTATGCATGAATCCAATACTTTTATGAGTGAAATCTTTGGGGATCCTTAGTATTAATGAAATCATTTACAATATCGAAAACCATAAATTCATTGCATTTCACCATTAATTGACCGAACTTGCATCCACGTGTCCTTCGACAAACGTAAGCTTTAATATACATTTTTTATTGGAGAAATCGCATCATTGTCATACCAAAACTTGCGATCTCCTTTGTCTCCGAAGCCGATTACTTTTATGAGAACATCTTTAATATAAAATCGCATCCACCCTTCATCGCAACTTTTCAAATGAAACCTTTTCTTAGATCTGCCGATCTTCGATTGCGATATATCTTACTGTATGCATAAGCTTTATTAGATATTTTAATCAGAAAAATAAGATTGTTGTCCTGGCAAAACTTGCGATCTCTTCTATCTTCGGACCCAATGTATTTTATCAAAACATCTTTAATATAATATCGCATCCGCCCTTCATCGTAACTTTTGGAATGAAACCTTCGCTTGCATCCGCCGATTTTCAATTGCGATATGCTAATAGCCCTTGTCTCCTTTTAACTCTTTGTGACCGTTGTGCTAGCCCCCAAATTAGAGCCCTCTCTATCGGGCATTTTCATTCAGAGGTGCAACCTTCGTGGACGACATGTCAATTCACCAATCGCCGATCGCTTTTTGCGTTTGGCCCTTGGTCCTGTGGCTCTTCACGTGATTGCAGTCTAGCCCCTGTATCAGAACCCTTCAATCAGAGGTTATTAATCGTAGGTTTTGCTTCGATGCACAATATGCCTTAACCTCCAATCTCTGATCTCCCATATGTGATGGCATTGCTACCACATATCTGCCACTTGTCCCCTTATGAGTCAAGCTATCACGTATCAATCGTGTTGGCACGTCATTGCCACGTGTCTTTTATCAAATCCAACCTTTTGTTACCACACGTCCCTTTAAGAGGAGAAATAAAATACCCCAACTTATTTCATTTAGCACACAAATCTTTTGTTAATTTCTTATCGCCCATCCCAACACATTAACACTAGCCACCCATTTGAGATGATTTCACTCTACTTAATATGACATTTTTAGGACGCATGTCATCTTAAAACCCCCAATATCAAAGCCTGATACCTAATTAAGTGTCGTCTTTTTGACTCAAACATGAAGGAACTCACAAACATAAATAAACTCACGGTCCGCGTGTCCTATTGTCACTGCTTTGCACGTCTTAATGCAAATACTAGTAATTAAAAAGAATTCCATTTTTTGACTTCTAACTTTAACACTCATTTATTTTAAATGTCATTTATATAAAATCTGACATTAAAATCATAAAAATAATAAAATACCAAAGTTGACCTCCAAGCTCGAAACCTCTCGAGAAAAAATATGAGGCGCAAAGAGGATGCCGATGCTCCTCAAGCTTTAACGTTAACTTTTGAATTTTAAATAAACCGCCTTTTATATATATAATTTTTATCTATAAAATTGTCTTTATTAATGTTATTTATAAGGGAAAAGAGGCGAGGGATCCGAAAGCCCCTAGACGAGTGGAGAAGCAAAAATAACACTGCAACTAGGGTTTTTAGGGTTTTGTGGCAGAACATACACAAGGTTTTAAGCTCCAGCACCTGAAGATTATCGTTCGATTCCCACGTTCGAAGCTGAGAATTAACTTTATCAGGCAGATCATTCCAAGAGCTTTCCAACGACCTCAAGAATGACAACCATTGCGCAGCCGCGAGGCCCTGCGAAGACAGAGAAATACGTCGATAACAAGCGCAAGGATGATATCCGTCAGGCCAACATCGTGTCCGCGAAGGCCGTGGCCGACGCTGTGCGAACCAGCTTGGGTCCCAAGGGCATGGACAAGATGCTCTGCACAGCTACGGGTGACGTCATCATTACCAACGATGGGGCCACGATCCTGAACAAGATGGAGGTCTTGCAGCCCGCTGCAAAGATGCTGGTGGAGCTTTCCAAGTCCCAAGACATCGTGGCCGGCGATGGCACTACGACGGTCGTGGTCGTTGCGGGGGCGATCTTGAAGCAGTGCATGAACTTGCTCGACAAGGGGGTTCACCCGACAATCATCTCGGAGGCCTTCCACAAGGCTTCGGAGAAGGCAGTCGAGGTCTTGACAGCAATGTCGGTGCCGGTGCAGCTAACGGATCGGGAGTCCCTGGTGAAGAGCGCGAGTACCTCTCTGAACAGCAAAGTGGTAAGTCAGTACTCTTCCCTTCTCGCTCCTTTAGCTGTTGACGCCGTCTTGAATGTTGTGGACCCTGCGAAGCCCGATATCGTGGATTTGAGAGACATTAGGGTTGTCAAGAAATTGGGTGGGACTGTTGATGATACGCAGATGGTCGAGGGTTTGGTCTTTGATAAAAAGGTTAGCCATACTGCCGGAGGGCCGACTAGGGTTGAGAATGCTAAGATTGCGGTCATCCAGTTTCAAATTTCGCCTCCCAAGACCGACATTGAGCAGAACATAGTTGTGTCGGACTATACCATGATGGATAGGATCTTGAAGGAGGAGAGAAATTATATTCTTGGGATAATTAAGAAAATCAAGGCCACTGGCTGCAATGTGCTGTTGATTCAGAAGAGTATATTGCGCGATGCTGTGACCGATCTTTCGCTGCATTATTTGTCGAAGGCGAAGATCTTGGTTGTCAAGGATGTGGAGAGGGATGATATCGAATTTATTACCAAGACACTGAATTGTTTGCCTATTGCGAATATTGAGCATTTTAGGGAAGAGAAGCTGGGATACGCGGATATCGTGGAGGAGGTTACGGTTGGGGATGATAGGATTGTGAAGGTTACTGGGATAAAGAACATGGGTCGGACAAATACAGTGCTGGTCAGGGGCTCGAATCAGTTGGTTTTGGACGAGGCAGAGCGGAGCTTGCATGATGCGCTTTGTGTTGTTAGGTGTCTTGTTAACAAGAGGTTTTTGATTGCTGGGGGTGGTGCGCCGGAGATTGAAATGTCAAGGCAGTTAGGTTTGTGGGCTAAGACTTTGCAGGGAATGGAGAGTTATTGTATTCGTGCGTTTGCTGAAGCACTAGAAGTCATTCCATACACGCTGGCTGAAAATGCAGGTTTGAATCCAATTGCTATTGTCACAGAACTTCGAAACCGGCATGCGAATGGTGAGATAAACACAGGCATTAATGTGAGGAAGGGGCAGATAACAAACATCTTGGAAGAGAATGTGGTTCAGCCGCTACTGGTGAGTACTAGCGCAATATCCTTGGCAACAGAATGTGTTCGGATGATCTTGAAGATTGATGACATCGTGACAGTCAGGTAGAGTGGTTAGCTTGTATGCAGAGAGGTTCGTGCAGAAGAGTGTCAGCTTCTGATTTTTTAGAAATCTTTCAGAAAGTGTTTTTGTCAAAATCTTCAACCGTGAGGATTAGCTGTTGCAGCCTACAGGATAATTTTCTAGTTCTAACTATTACAGGATATAACTCCAAGACAAGGTAATAGTAAACATAAGCTTTGAATTGTATTTGATGTTTTTTTTTAATTAATGATTCTGCTGTGAACCAATCAATGCGTTATTGTCTGGCATCTTGTTTTGCTGGTGGATTGGCCGTGTGATATTTATATATTGCTTGTTTGGATTTTGCGGGTTTTCTACTGAGCTAATGTACCCTTTCCATGATCACAACATGGTTAGTAATATGCAACGTATTGCACGTAATGAGTCTCAAAATTGCTTTTGTTTTCAGTTTCCACATTCAGTTGAAATTTAATATTCTTATTGAACTGAAAATTGCAGTTACATATCATTTGGTATTTCAGAGAAAAAGGTTCTCATGTATCATTGTCTGTAAGACATCAATAGGGAGGGGTTGCATAGTAACCATTGCAGATCTATAGTTGTTCCAAATCTAAACAGCAGATGCCCCTTAAATTCTGCGAGATTTATGGTAGGGTTTTACTCAATCCAGAAGATGTGAAATTCTATATCCTGATATGGCTGAACTTAGATGGCTACTGGCTTAAATATCGGATATAAGTGTATTTAATCAATAAATAAAACCCACTTATTTATTACAAGTACCTGTTTTCTTAAGAACTACATATTTCCTTTGAATTCAGTATTGAATTATTGGTACTTTTGCATGGCAACTTGGTCGACTGCAGGTATTATCTCCTACGAGAATCAATCTCCTGTAAAAGCCTTAGCTTTTAACCAGTCATTGAGCTTATCCTTCAACCCATGTTCTAGAAGTGCAGGTGTTTGGAGCCTTCCAGATGTACAGGAAGTGCTGTGAACTTTTTAATTTTTTGAGTTCACCGCCAACTTGATGTTTGTGATTGTTCCTCAATAACATTGCCAAGTGAAAGCCTCTGAGATTTCTGGATCTTAAAGTACAGTTCAATTACAGTTTGATATTTTGGTATCTTTAGCAATGTTACCAGACTCGGAATCGGCAATAAATCGGCGAGGCAAAAGAGCGAAGAGTTTTAATCGGATTGGGAAAAAATTGGGAAAAAATCGGCAAAAAATCGTTGAATTCATTAAATAAAAATATACACATATATTGAATTAAAAAAACCATTTTTCATTAATATTGGGTAAAGGCATGTCCAAACAATGCATAATATCAATAGATGTCCAAAATATCATGAATAAATAAGTATCTTATATATGTTATGAGTCCAAACATGATCCGAAGCACTGAGTCTTGAGTCCTTAGAAGCATATGCTTCTAAAAGTTTACAAAAAACTGCATACTAATCAGAAAAAAATCAGCAACTAAGAGTCTAAGACTCTTAAGAGTGAGAACTAGAAGCGATTCCTTCCACTCCTTCGCTTGCTTGACTCTCAAAGTTCTTCAAGTCATGAAGGCTTAAAAGAGGAGGCTCATCTAATTGAACCCAGTGTACTTGTGCTGGGGTTTATTTTCTCTGTAGGGCTGCACCTCTTTTGGCTGCCCTACTGTTGTTTAACTCTTTCTTCTTTGCAGAATTTGGGTTGGTCCTGGTTCTGTTTGATTCTCTTGAAAACACTTGTGAATCTCAGATTCTCAACACTTATGGGTATTTTAGCCTTTAGGTCATCCTTGCATGCTTTCCTACTTTCTTCACTTTTTTCGAAAACTTTTATCCTTTATGACTTCCTTGCATGGTCATGTTATGTTTGTAACTTTGCTTATTAATATTTCCAGAAAGATTTTCTCGACTCCTAAGTGAAACACTGAGGCAAATCAAAATTGTGTATGAACTTTGAAGTTCAAAATAATTGGATATCACTCTCGGGGTAAATAATTGTTTCTGTATATATGATGTTTGAATTTTGAAAGAGCTTTTCTCAATGCATTCTCACGCCCATCACAGTTCATGGTCACTTATGATTTTACATCCTAAAGCACATTAAAAATTAAATGGGGAACATTGATGTTTTAGCCTTATTAAATTTAATCAACAGCTTCAAAACTATGCTAAGTCTCCTTTCATGTTTTAACAAATCTACCACTCGGTCATACTTCTAGACTCTATATGTTAAGTTTATTAGTATTATCAACCGATGACGGTAACTAAAATTTTTGACAAGACAATTATTGAACCCAACAGATAGAAATGTCGTGAATGAAATAAAATCTAAGAGCCATACCATGTTGTTGCTATGTAAAAGTGATAAATCTTTAAGTGAATGAATTATGATATTATGTTTTGAACTGCTGGGAAGTTACAATGTCATGATCAGCAGCATCTCGTGAAGAACTGTTGGTGGAAGCAACTCTTAAATGCAGACATCAGCACTGAAATGTGCATGGTTGAGTACATAAACAAGTGCGAGAAGTGCTGATACTGATTTCAGATTGACAGCCAGTAATTTTTAAAGCTCCAACAAGGAACAGCAGTAAAGTGCATATAGAGTCAAAATCACAATGTCACTGCGTTAAGGCTGTTATATACATGTGACAGTGTTATATTTAAATTTTATACATGTGACAGTGCAGGCATTATTGTTGTATGCCATAAAATAAAATAAAAACAGCCCCACTTAACATTGTTACCCCAAGGCTTAAGGCTGATGCATGTCACCTCTACGTGACTATGTGAATAAAATTGGGGCTATCTACGCAGGTTACCTCAAGGCTGAAGGCTCACGCAGGTATATGAATATCTCAGGCTTCAGCAATCCGGCTCTGCCGCGTCAAATGCAGCTCTGCGGCGGTGTCGACTGAGGACTTGGGACTATGAAACATTGAAACAGCTAACCGATAAAGTTATAAACGCGTTACACCACAATCCGAAACCCAAAACCTGATAAACCTAAACGCAAAACTGGTGGGCAAAACTACTGGGACTCGCAAAAAATGCAGAATCGGAATAATCGCCATACTCGCGAGTCAAACTTGCGTTGACCACGAGTCAAACTCGGTCAACGTGATTTGACTCGCAAAGATTCAGCTTGGATCGTTTCATGGCCGAGCAGAGTTCGAATCACGATTTTGCCGATTAATCGCCGATTCCTGTTTCACTGATCTTTAGCACTGTTAGTTATTTTGATGTCTGAACAAATCTGGAAAATATCATTTGTAGTGCAAAAAATATGTTACCTATTTGTACCTAAAGCCACTGCCAAAAGCCTGAACATCCAAACTTCTGTATACTTTGCTTCATAATCAACAATAGAATCCCTGAATTGATAAATGACAACATCTGAAGCTATTATGAATTCAAGCAGAATCATTCTTTAACTTATCATACAGAAATTGAACTAATTTTGTTGGTTTTCTGATTAAGTGGGCTGATGTCCCCACCTGTTTATGTTTCCACTAGTCTTTTTAATAAATAATTGATTCTGTGCTTTTCACCGAAATTAAAAGAAAGTAAATACTGAATAAACAGAAATGCTTTTGTGTTGATACACCTGATACAAAACATATCCAGAATATTATAAAAATCAGGTCAGACTTATAAGTTCAACGTTAGTAGATAAATCCTTCAAAGGAGGAACTGCTTCTATGTAGGCAGCTAGATTGTATGCAGTCAATGCAACATACATACTATAAAACCTGTGGTGTATTTTTCCTATAATAGTAAAGAGGAAGGACACTTAACTGTATCATATCCCTTAGTTTTATCATATTATTTCAAGCGTTCAATGCTTTACACCTGAAAAGTGTGAAAAGGGAAAACAAGTTTTTTCGGTCAACTGCAAATCCCTTGAGAATCTATTTTAATGATCCTCTAAATTTGGTTTTGTCCCACAATTAATCCTAGTGTTAAAAAATGTGTACAGAGACTTACATATGCATTTTATTTTTCATTTCAGAGGTTATATTTGGTATCCTAGTGTTTGATATTTCCAAGTTTTTGGAATAGAAGCTTAAATAGACCGTGACTAATTCTATAACTGGTAGAATATTTCATCACAAAGATAGTATCATGTTTATGAATTCTTGCATATTTTTTATATGCCTATAGGAGGGCTGGTATTATAGCTTATTCATGTACTGTTTTGAATCTTGATGAGTATTATTAAATGTTGATACTGCAAATAATAGCATTGTCCTTCCATGAGCTTCCTTTTACCCTTTCTTCATGTTTATTATATGATATATAGTTGTTTTAGAATAAGTTATCTATGGAGTTAATGCAGACAAAACTATTTTTTCAGCAGCATATTAATTTGAATCATCAAATTCGGTATCCAGTTCATAATGCCATGCATGTTTATGTGTTTGATACTCATGACATGTCTTGTGTGGTTTTGTGAATAGTTTTAATGCAAAACAATTCTTATCAATATATTGATTGTTATATGCCAATGGTTTGACATAAACTGAGGTTATGAATGATGATTTTATGATTTACAGTCATAAAAAAACACAGGTAAATCTTCTGAACCTTAAGACTATGTGATAGGGTTTGTGTAGTGTTCCACATTAGAAACCTAGGCACCTCTAATCTACAAGAAATCCTGTTGGCTGCTGTTGTTGCAGTTCCTTTATATCTGAATGCCTAGGTTCAGTTCAGGATTTCATTCTCTTAAATGGAAGGTTTTATCATGGTTGGATTGCTGTTATGCAAAGCTTATTCAGGGTAGAAAATCAGAACACGTGGATGTATTCTCAGTTTCTCCATTCAATTCTTTCAAACTTCTTTGATTAGCCTTTGCCCGCTGCATCATAAGTGTCCTGGTCTATGTTGCAGGAAACGTGGTATAGAGGTACATTTCCGTACGGAAACGAGTACGAAACGCGTTTGGTATGGCCATGAAACGTGTTTCCGGCCGTACTCCCACGTTTCCTGAAATGGAAACGTGGCCAGTACGGCAGGAAACGCGTTTCATGGCCGTACGACCCACGTTTCCTCATTAACTTGTGTTTTTTTAATTTGTTTTTTTATTTACTTTTAGGGTATGTTAGTGACTTCTTGTTGCTTCTAAATGCGTGTCTAAAGTTATAAAAGTGAATTTTTGCCCTAGTGTTGATATGCAGTTCATCAGGAAGTTTGAGGGATATGCAGTTCATGGTAATGGCATAAAAGTGATATTCTCCTTTATTTTTCATTTTCATCCTTTTACTTAAATTTTTAACATTACCATGAAATGACTCAGGATGTTTGAGAGTGGTTTCGCCCTCATTGGATTTCATATGGAGAAAGTAGAATTT
>APFE030349001.1:0-16357 GCA_000404065.3 Pinus taeda
GATGTTTGGGATGCCATAATACCATACATCTAATAGCGAAATTCCTACGTAGACTTGGTTGGGATGACATCAAAATGTTTGGTAAGGCTATAGGCATAAATCAAAATCATACTTTTCCCAAGAAAGAACATGCCCCTTGGGAGCTGCCAAATGAAGTGTAGGTGCCTGCGGTAGAATAAGTTCTTATAAACAATAGTAGTAGAAAGGATAACAGTATGTTGACTCCAGGAATTAATACTCAAGAAATAGATTCCCAACAGAGGCCATATGGATGAGGAAACTTGGAAAATAATGAAAATAAAAATTTCACTCCGGAGGTTGGCCAAATTCAATATATTACAAAAGGAAATGAACCCAGTTGACATCTAGAATTGAGGCCTTATGCAACATATCCTTCTCAACATGATAATATACAGGCAAATATTTCCCCTGTCTTAATTGATGTTGATGTGGAAAATCTAAAAATGGATGAATCATTGGGCCTCGAATCGTTGTTAGTTAAGAAGACCTTTTTGAGGAGACATAGTCTTTTACTAATATGGATTTCCTTAGAAATGGATCAACTAAAAAGAAAAAGGATACTAAATACAAGAAGATATCCTCATGTAATGGAGTTGGGTCATAGCTCAACACTTACATTTCTAAAACCAATGAAGCAACTCTCTATCCAAACATTGATCTAGGAACTTCTTATTACTACTACAAAGAAACAAAGACCTCAGATTCACGGGTCCTTATAGAAGACTATCTCGTAGTAACCCAATCTAATTGAGGATCATGTCATTAAATATCAGAAGTTTTGGATCACTACAGTCTTGTCGAACACTGCATAATATAATTCAAACTAGAAAGCCTGCTTTGGTGTTGTTACAGGAAAAAATGGTAGATAGGGACAAAGCTCAGAATATCCTCTTGAGTTTATGCCCAAATTGGCGGTCTACACAACCAATCCACTAGGGAATTCTGGAGGTATTTCCGCGATATGGAATCCCAAAATTTTCTCCCTTTTGGCTTACAAATCCTTCGTTGGCATTATTTTATCGTGATATTGTTGGGGTTATTTGACAAGATTTTGTATCCTTAATCTATATGCTCCATATCAAAATAGAAAATAATTTTGGAAAAAATGGATGGTTGTGGCTTATTAGAATTAGACTCTCTTATTGTTGTAGGCGATCTAAACCCTACACTGAATTTTGAAAATATTTCGGGTCTGAAATCCAAAATGGATCCTTTTGTAGGATACTTCAGTGATTTATTTACATAGAAAATGCTCAAGGATATAACTCTTTGTCCTTTATGTCCTACGTGGAGGAATGGTAGAGCAAGTGTTGAGGGCATAACCAAGAGGCTCAATAGGTATCTTGTAAACCCTATTGTGCATATTAGATTGAAGCATTTGAAGACATGGTCATTCTTCTCTAAGGTTTCCGATCATAATGCAATCTTTTTGGAATGGCATGGTGAACAAGAAGCCAAGGAATTACCATTCAAGTTCAATCAAGTACGGATACAAGATAAATATTTAGTGGACCTGATTAAGATATCTTGGATGAGGCCTTAAGGGATAATGAAAAATAAAATTATGTATCAAGTCACTCAAAAACTGCACAGGCTAAAGTCAAAGGTTAAGACATGCATCATCAAGTGCAAGAAGACACTCTCTCGGGAGTTTTCTATTATAGATAAAGAGATTTCAGAGTTGATGGACCCTACAAGTCCTAATTTCCTATTTGAACAGAGCAAAAATGCAATATTGGAGCTCTCTAAATTATCAGGCAGAGGAATGGAGACAAAAAATAAAAATGACGCGGGTTTCTAGTGGAGATAATAATACAAAGTACTTTCATAAGATGGCTTTCAAAAGAAAAAATTCCAACACAATCTGGTATATTAGAAATATGGACAATATAATACTAACTACTTATAAAGACATCCTATAGGAAGTTGTAAGCCATTTTAGTAATCAATATAAGGCCCCAAGGAATTTTAGTTTCCGATCATAATGCAATCTTTTTGGAATGGAATGGTGAACAAGAAGCCAAGGAATTACCATTCAAGTTCAATCAAGTATGGTTACAAGATAAATATTTAGTGGACTTGATTAAGATATCTTGGATGAGGCCTTTAGGGATAATGAAAAATAAAATGATGTATCAGGTCACTCAAAAACTGCACATGCTAAAGTCAAAGGTTAAGACATGCATCATCAAGTGCAAGAAGACACTCTCTCGAGAGTTTTCTATTATATATAAAGAGATTTCATAATTGATGGACCCTAAAAGTCCTAATTTCCTATCTGAACAAACAAAAAATACAATATTGGAGCTCTCTAAATTATCATGCAGAGGAATGGAGACAAAAAATAAAAATGACGCAGGTTTCTAGTGGAGATAATAATACTAAGTACTTTCATAAGATAGCTTCCAAAAGAAAAAATTCCAACACAATCTAGTATATTAGAAATATGAACAACATAGTACTAACTACTCAGAAAGACATCCTACAGGAAGTTGTAAGCCATTTTAGTAATCATTGGATTGGCTGGGAATCACATTCTTCCTCCCCCAATCATCCAATTTCTTCACGGGCATGAGCTCTTCACTCTTGTTGATATTGGCTACCAACAATCTGTCATTTCCTCCTCTTCCAGTTGGCCACAGACTGAAAATTTGCCTCTTCTGATGGAGCTCAATGTCAAATGGGAAAATTACAGATCTCATCTCTATCACGCAGATATTGCTCTGTCTAAGAGGGCATATAGGCATTCTTGGGGCGGTCTTTCTCATGGAGGAGAAATCTCTACCAAAGAAACGTACAAGTACATATACAACATGCAAAGGTAGGGGAAGAAGATAAACCATATGAAAAGTATGGTGAAGATCACACTTTCCTTGCTGATAATTTAAATCTTGAAAACACTTTTGAGGTCACAGAAATGCAATTCAATAAACTAATCCTATTTTCACAGACACTGAAAGTAAGGGAGTTGTAGACTTTCATGGTAATACACTTGGCACCTCATCATTTCATTGTGAGTTTGAGTAGGAGTAATGTAACCGCCATGTTGCACTTTTATGTAGACCATGACTTTGTCCTTTCTTTATTTTGCTTAAATATTTGGTTTTTCCTTTCTTTCCAAAGCATCGACATGACAAAACTAAGGGAAATAATCCACTCTCTATTTTTAACTGGACTATTGAATATGCTGGATCTATGAGGGAGTACAAGTATCAAAAACTGTTGAAGTTACAGTACAAGGATCCAAAGGGCAGTCAAATATGCATCCAAAAATTTTCAATGGAAGGACATACATTCAATATATGCTCCATAGAATATTCTGAATTCCAAAATAAAGTACAAAGTCAGGGGCCCTAAAATCCATTTTTCCTGATTTGATCCCATGTGAGGATCTTACGTCATCCAACTAGCCAAGGGAATTGAGGACCATGGGAAAACACCATTCATCTAGATTTTCTTCCAAATGGGATCCTAGTGGATGTCTTGATGACCAACTATAAGAGAGTAGGATTCCTTAAGAGTAAACATCCCTTTGGTTTGAGAACCTCACCAGAGTTTGTCTTCATCTTGAGCATTGGATATTTTTCATTTTTTAAGCTCACGAGCTAAAATAGGCTAGGCAGAGAAATATGGATGTGATTGCCAATCTTCAACTATTTTCCATTCCTTCCATAGCCTAGGGGATTGAATCAATTTCTAAAATTCTTCTACAGTAAGACCTTGATGCTTTGAAGTAAATGTTATTAAATCTCTAAGATTAACAATCCCTCAATTGCGACATCTATTGCCAAGAATATTTTGAGAATAATGTAGTCACTAGTGTGACCATTCCAGGTCTCTCAAAAAATATGACTTTGAATTAAGGTCTAGTTGGCCTGTGGAAAATTTCATATGGAAGATCTTAGAGGATGCTTGGTTGCTTGCAACTTTTTTGATTGAGAAGAGTGGCCATATTTCATATCCCATATTTGTTTCTAGAGTTCATCTCTAACCTGAAGTCAATCCCAACATAATTTCTCTCCCAATGCTTTGTTTAGGATCCCCAAGTCTCTCAATCCTAAAGACCCACTCAATTTAGGATACAAAGCTTCTCTCAGGATTTATATCAAAATTTCTGAAATATGGGCAACACCTACCATTAATAACTTACCTTTTACAGTGACCACTATCTTTATATCCCTCCAAACATGAATTCAAGATAGTTTTTGAACCCAAATTTTGACAAAATCAGATCAATAGATAAGTATAACTATGCACCCAATCATAGGAGAAGAAACTATTTAAGAAACTAAAGCAACTACAACTGATACTGGAGTTTAAAAATTCTTTGACATCAATTATCAGACCATCATATGACTGGAGGTGTGTCCTTTGTGATGCCTAAGGTCTATTGTTAGACATAAATTATTGGTTCTTGGTCCAATCATGTTGGTATTCAAGACCATAACCTTGATTTTCCTGCGATCCAAATAGGAGCATGCTTAGAGAATGTGCAACCCCAACAAGAAATCATAGAGTTTAATTCATTGTGGACACTTGTAATATTATGGCAAGACATATAAGATCAACAAATCAAAAAATCCACACACAAACAATAATTTGTTTGGGAGGAAAATCAACTCTGAATTTTGTTAGCAAAGAAATTCTACACCGACAACACATGAACAGCTTGAAGCAACCAAATAACAACAACCCATTTACAGTGGCAAATATCAAATAAATAGCCAATCTAAGGTAATACCAAGTGTTTCATCTCTCGTATGTGAGACAAGACACATCGACTCTAAAAACATGATAATAAGGATTTCAATTATTTTAGAATTTAGAAACTAGAACATTTACATGATACAAATTCAATCATACAACTAGTATTTACTAGTACTACATCAATGATGATCAAATGGCAAACACAAGAAGTTAGAACCACAAACTGTGGTCTTCTCATTAAGTCATAAAAATCAGAATGTAGAAAACATACTACATAGATATTGATTCAATGCTACTATAGATTGGAATGCCAATGGAAAGTACAAAATAGCATGTACACTAGAACCATAGATGGAATATTCTCATAGCCGATGACTATCAGTAGTCCTCCTCGATGCCATAATCATTAGAATTTGTGTATTACCATTGTTGTCTCACTCATCCTCCTCCTCCTCTATACCTAATCCAATATATGCATTTGCTAGTGTGGAGAATCAACGCTCAAGAGGATCACCATCATCAAAAGTGACCAGTTATAGCACTAGTCTAGAGGGAGTGCCCTAGCCTCTACACTGCACTAATGAAGAAGCCCTAGATGCGGGAGGAAACAGAGATCTAGCACGGTGAAGGAAGCCCTAACGTTGCCCTATGGAGAAGCCCTAAATGCTGCCCTATGAAGAAGCAATAATACACAGCCATGGATATGAAGGCAGAAACCCTAGCCGCGAGTCTAAGGAGAAGAGGTGCCCCTCTCTAAATTATCAGGCAGAGGAATGGAGACAAAAAATAAAAATGACGCGGGTTTCTAGTGGAGATAATAATACTAAGTACTTTCATAAGATAGCTTCCAAAAGAAAAAATTCCAACACAATCTGGTATATTAGAAATATACTCGAAAAGACATCCTACAAGAAGTTGTAAGCCATCTTAGTAATCAATACAAGGCCCCAAGGAATTTTTGTTTTCGATCTTAATGCAATCTTTTGGAATGGAATGGTGAACAAGAAGCCAAAAAATTACCATTCAAGTTCAATCAAGTATGGCTACAAGATAGATATTTAGTGGTCCTGATTAAGATATCTTGAATGAGGCCTTAAGGGACAATGAAAAATAAAATGATGTATCAGGTCACTCAGAAACTACACATGCTAAAGTCGAAGGTTAAGACATGCTTCATCAAGTGCAAGAAGACACTCTCTCCGGAGTTTTCTATTATATATAAAGAGATTTTAGAATTGATGGACCCTACAAGTCCTAATTTCCTATCTGAACAAAGCAAAAATACAATATTGGAGCTCTCTAAATTATCAGGCAGAGGAATGGAGACAAAAAATAAAAATGACGCGGGTTTCTAGTGGATATAATAATACTAAGTACTTTCATAAGATAGCTTCCAAAAGAAAAAATTCCAACACAATTTGGTATATTAGAAATATGGACAATATAATACTAACTACTCAGAAAGACATCCTACAGGAAGTTGTAAGCCATTTTAGTAATCATTGGATTGGCTGGGAATCACATTCTTCCTCCCCCAATCATCCAGTTTCTTCACGGGCATGAGCTGTTCACTCTTGTTGATATTGGCTGCCAAAAATCTGTCATTTCCTCCTCTTCCAGTTGGCCACATGCTGAAAATTTGGCTCTTCTGATGGAGCTCAATGTCAAATGGGAAAATTATAGATCTCATCTCTATCACGCAGATATTGCTTTATCTAAGAGGGCAGATAGGCATTCTTGGGGCGGTCTTTCTCATGGAGGAGAAATCTCTACCAAAGAAACATGCAAGTACATATACAACATGCAAAGGTAGGGGAAGAAGATCAACCATATGAAAAGAATGGTGAAGATCACGCTTTCCTTGCTGATAATTTAAATCCTGAAAACACTTTTGAGGTCATAGAAATACAGTTGAATAAACTAATCCTATTTTCAGACACTGAAAGTAAGGGAGCTGTAGACATTCATGGTAATACACTTGGCACCTCATCATTTCATTGTGAGTTTGAGTAGGAGTAACGTAACCCCCATGTTGCACTTTGATGTAGACCATGACTTTGTCCTTTCTTTCTTTTGCTTAAATATTTGGTTTTTCCTTTCTTTCCAAAGCACCAACATGACAAAACTAAGGGAAATAATCCACTCTCTATTTTTAACTGAACTATTGAATATGTTGGATTTATGAGGGAGTACAAGTATAAAAAATTGTTGAAGTTACAGTATAAGGATCCAAAAGGCAGTCAAATATGCATCAAAATATGTTCAATGGAAGGACATACATTCAATATATGCTTCATAGAATATTCTTAATTCCAACATAAAGTACAAAGTCAGGGGCCCTAAAATCCATTTTTCCTGATTTGATCCCATGTGAGGATCTTACGTCATCCAACTAGCCAAAGGAATTGAGGACCATGGGAAAACACCATTCATCTAGATTTTCTTCCAAATGGGATCCTAGTGGATGTCTTGATGACCAACTACAAGAGAGTAGGATTCCTTGAGAGTAAACATCCCTTTTGTTTGAGAACCTCACTAGAGTTTGTCTTCATCCTGAGCATTGGATATTTTTCATTTTTGAAGCTCATGAGCTAAAATAGGCTAGGCAAAGAAATATGGATGTGATTGCCAATCTTCAACTGTTTTCCATTCCTTCCATAGCCTAGCAGTTTGAATCAGTTTCTAAAATTGTTCTACAGTAAGACCCTGATGCTTTGAAGTAAATGTTATTAAATCTCTAGGATTAACAATCCCTCAATTGTGGCATCTATTGCCAAGAATATTTTGAGAATAATGTAGTCACTAGTGTGACCATTCTAGGTCTCTAAAAAAACATGACTTTGAATTAAGTTCTAGTTGGCATGTGGCAAATTTCATATGGAAGATCTTAGAGGATGCTTGGTTGCTTGCAACTTTTTTGATTGAGAAGAGTGGCCATATTTCATATCCCATGTTTGTTTCTAGAGTTCATCTCTAACCCGAAGTCAATCCCAACATAATTTCTCTCCCAATGCTTTGTTTAGGATCCCCAAGTCTCTCAATCCTAAAGTCCCACTCAATTTAGGATACAAAGCTTCTCTCAGGCTTTATATCGAAATTTCTAAAATATGGGCAACACCTACCATTAATAAATTACCTTTTATAGTGACCACTATCTTTATATCCCTCCAAAAATGAATTCAAGATAGTTTTTGAACCCAAATTTTGACAAAATCAGATCAATAGATAAGTATAACTATGCACCCAATCACAGGAGAAGAAACTATTTAAGAAACTAAAGCAACTACAACTAATACTGGAGTTTAAAAATTCTTTGACATCAATTATCAGACCATCATATGACTGGAGGTGTGTCCTTTGTGATTCCTAAGGTCTATTGTTAGACATACATTATTGGTTCTTGGTCCAATCATGTTGGTATTCAAGACCATAACCTTGATTTTCCTGCGATCCAAATAGGAGCATGCTTAGAGAATGTGCAACTCCAACAAGAAATCACAGAGTTTAATTCATTGTGGACACTTGCAATATTATGGCAAGACATATAAGATCAACAAATCAAAAAATCCACACACAAACAATAATTTGTTTGGGAAGCAAATCAACTCTGAATTTTGTTAGAAAATAAATTCTACACCTATAACACATGAACAACTTGAAGCAACCAAATAAAAACAACCCATTTACAGTGGAAAATACCAAATAAATAGACAATCTAAGGTAATACCAAGTGTTTCATCTCTCATATGTGAGACAAGACACATCGACTCTAAGAACATGACAATAAGGATTTCAATTATTTTAGAATTTAGAAACTCGAACATTTACATGATACAAATTCAATCATACAACTAGTACTTACTAGTACTACATCAATGATGATCAAATGGCAAACACAAGAAGTTAGAACAACAAACTGTGGTCTTCTCATTAAGTCATAAAAATCAGAATGTAGAAAACATACAACATAGATATTGATTCAATTCTACTATAGATTGGAATGCCAATGGAAAATACAAAATAGCATGGACACTAGAACCATAGATGGAAGATTCTCATAGCCGATGACTATCAGTAGTCCTCCTCGATGCCATAATCATTAGAATTTGTGTATTACCATTGTTGTCTCACCCATCATCCTCCTCCCCTATACCTAATCCAATATATGCATTTGCTAGTGTGGAGAATGAATGCTCAAGAGGATCACCATCATCAAAAGTGACCAGTTATAGCACTAGTCCAGAGGGAGTGCCCTAGGCTCTACACTGCACTAATGAAGAAGCCCTAGATGTGGGAGGAAAGGGAGATCTAGCACAGTGAAGGAAGCCCTAACATTTCCCTAAGGAGAAGCCCTAAATGCTGCCCTATGAAGAAGCAGTAATACGCAACCATGGAAATGAAGGCAGAAACCCTAGTCGTAGGTCTAAGGAGAAGAGATGCCCTAAACCTAGTTGCTACGATGCCTAATGGAGATGGCACCTAAACATCATCTTTGAAGAAGTGCTCTACACATGGAATGCCATTGCTGTCATGAAACGAAAAGCCCTTATCCTATATGCAGTCATGAAAGGAAAATCCCTTATCCTATACGCAGTCATGAGTGAAAGAGCAATCACTGAAGACAGTTGGGAAAGGACAAAAGGATCCATGAATTCCTCATCCCTCCTCAAATTCACCAAGGGTAAAGTGGAAGCAGATCATATCATCAGAATGGCGCAGCGGAAGCTTCTGATGGTCTACCTACATATCACTTCAATGGGAAGTCTGAATCTCAGGGTGAAAGGAAAGGAAGATGCCTTGCTTACAATAAGTTCGGCCATTATGTGAAGGAGTGTACAAATGCCAGGGACACATCTAATGATGAAGATAAAAATGATTCCAGGGACATCTTCAATGATCGAAGGAATGACAGATAATGTAGGTCATCAAGGAAATGACTGACTCTTCAAGGAAAGCAAGGAACCCCAGGTATGAAGAATCAAATGTTGTTTCTGATAAGATAAAGAAGCGTTATCTTGTATTGGCCCTCTCCTTCAGATTCTGTGGGAAGATGGCTTATTGATTATAGTGCTTCAAGGCACTTCATCGAATAGAAGGGTGCTCTCTCGAATTTTGTAAGAAACAATCGTGGGATTATACTTGGAGTCGATGCCACCTATCCTGGAAAGGGTGTAGGAAATCTTACCCCTCAATTGAATGAGGGTAACTCGATTCATTTACAGAATCTCTTTTATGTACCTAATCGCAAGAAGAACATGGTGTCCATTTCGGCAATGGAAGTCAAAGGTTTCAGGGTGGCATTCATCGATGGAAAGGTACGTGTTTGAAAATAGAATTTTCAAAGATGCTTTTACTCATGGGTTCAGCGTTGGCAATCTATACCAAGTTGCAAGATGGTCCATTGGGGACCATGTTAGTTGACACATCTCATCTATAGCACCAAAGGTCTACTTATTGTGGGGCCTTACTCGATGTGATTCAGATGGTGACTGGGATGCCTAAATTCAAAAGGAGCATGAAGGTACATGTCTGAGATGTACTGAAGGAAAATCTTACAAAGGGACCATTCCGCTCATGTAGCAGGCTATGTCACAAGGTTCGCTGAATTTGAAGGTTTAGGTTCGCAATTCGGTGAACCTCAAAAAAAAATTTGAAATTCATTCAGGTTCGTCGAACCTGAAATTCGAACCCGAAAGGCAAACCTAATCGAATTTGAACCTCATCCAAACATGAACCTGAATGCGAATTTGATCGATTTTTTTTTGAGGTTCGACTTAGGGTTCGCTAGTTTTTTTTTATGCTTTTATTTCCCTGTTTACGTGAAAAACCATGGGCTGCATACTGCTTTTATGCAACGATTCCCGCCAATTTTTTCTTTATAAACGATGGCGCTCTAAGGATTTGGCACAAGTTGTCGCCGTTCGGTCGAGTGAATAGAGTATTGAGTTAGCAGATCGTTTGTATTGGCATAGCGGGAATGCATTTGTATTGGCATATCGTTGTGCGTTTGATTGCGCTGTGTAGTGTGAGCCTTGAGCAGACTAGTGTGGTCCTGTAGCGACATGCCGACACCTTGCAAGTTCAGTCACTGCTAGTCGCTGACTACGCAGCTGCCTGAGCCCGTACCCACTGCCGTGTGAGCTTGTAAGTTGTAGCCGTAGGCTGTGCAGTGCGAATCGTGATTTGTTGCACCTCTGTTCGAGCTTTCGCATTGACTACAATGTGCACGACTAGAAAACGTTACACGTAAAACAGGTACTGTCGACCCTCTGTTCCATCATATAATAACTTGTAGTTATAGAATCTAAGCTAACGAATCAAGAATTTGGACATATATTAATATTCTACATTGCAATCATCTAAAAAAGGAAAAAATTAACAAAATCTATATAATTTTTTCATAGTTTTATATCATCTGATATCTGAGTCATGTGGATTAGGAGCTCCTGCAAGCAGCAACATTAGAGTGTCTCTAACTCTGTTTCTCTGAAGGGGCAAAAAGTAGCTTGAAAGTGGATCTTTTTAGATCCTTTCCTCTTGCACTTTAGTAAAGTTTCCAACTAACTTAAGAATGTTATAATGTGTTGTTTGCTGCTATCATAAACTCTAACACTTTGTTGGAATAACTCTCTTAGAAGTCCATTTGACCCATATGCCCAATCTAGGAAATATGCAATAGTCCTCCCCTTTCAACCATCCAAAAAACACACAAAAAATAAACTTTTATTTTCTGTTTTACAATCTAGAAATTTATAGCAGAAAAGTATTTATTTCAGATTGCCATTTAAGTCTAATAAGCCCTCATTCACCCATTTTTGTTTATAAATCTAGAATTTCCAGCTTCATATGTGAGTCTGTGACTTCAAATTTGTCCTTTGCTTAAAGAAATCTTGTTGTTATTCATCTTTATATAGTTTGAAATTTACATGTTTAAATCTGGGAATTTATGTGCCACAACTAAAAACCCAAAACCAGAGTTACCCTAAGTCCTCAAGCACCCTCCTCAATCATCATTCATTTGGATTTAGTTTGCCTTAGGTATTGCCCTCTTAGGCTAGACACTCTGAAATCCACCCCCCTGTGACTCTGAGTGTTCCCCTATTTTCTTTTGGAAATGTTGCTTGTACAACTTATAGCCATATTTCGGGCTAATAGTCCCTTTTGATAAAGCATTTGTCAATGCTAGCTTACAACTTTGTTTCAGCTAAACTGTTTCATTATGAGGCTTTTCTATGCCATTAAAATCACTCACAAGTCACAACTCGTATCTCACCTCATCTCCTCTAGAACCCATCAAGGGGATTTTGCCCTATTTTTCCGAGTCGAGTCGATGAACTGTTACTTTTTGCTCCACATGATTTGGACCTTCGTTACCTTGTTATGCTCCACCAGTGATCTGTAAACGAGTCCTTTGTGGAAGCCTTATTTGAGCTCTGTTCTCAAGCTTCTTACTTGATGTGTATGGAAAGGAAACTAGCTCTCTGTCCATTGCCATTATCCATATACAAGGGTTTCTATCTTCTCCTAGAGACTAGTACTAAGCCTTTGCAGTTTAGATCTTGTTATGTGTCATTTGCAATTTAGATCCTATATAATTTTTGGCCTTTTAAACTGTGCAAACAGAATGTTGTTATCTCCTGTTTGTTTTAAATCTTGATCATGCTAGATGTTTGCATTACTTTTATGAGTCAGAGGTGTGTATAATCTCACTGAAATCTTTAGCTATGTGCGTACTTACTATGGATACCTGCAACTTTTTCAGTTTAAGGGATTGCGTCTAGCATTTATAGCAATTTGAACAGAAATACTTTTTTGAATTTGCCTAGTCTTTCTAGTGCCTGTCAACTCTTTCTATTCTTTGAGTTTTTCTACTTTCTTCTGTATGAGAAACTGGGACACCTCTTTAACTATTTTTTTAATCTGAAGGAAAGGTTTACCCTCTCAGATAGTTTTTCTAAAGGATACTTTCTGTTAAAAAAATTTTACAAAGAGATATTTTCTCATTCCTTTTAATAAAAAGCTCTACAAAAATCTTAATACGACATTGTAGAAATATAATAAAAACATCATAACTGCATCCCTTCAACTAGAAATTTCAGCATACTTGAGGAACTTTATCAAATTGATCAAAGGTGTCTCGAGCCTAATTCACACACAAATGTTACACTCAAAATTTCAGTGTTACCATGTTCGTCATGCATCAGCTACACTGTTGTGTACTCAGGAGCAAAGCATTAGTATTTAGCAAAGCCTGATGTAGTTTTAACTTTTAGTGTCTAATTAATTTTAGTTCTTTTTGTGTCATAGTATGACAGTCATACAATATACTTAGGTCTTAGTCTACCACCTCTCTATGTATCCAGTAACAAGAATTTTTTGTGATTCCTCTCTCAAATTTTGCTAGAGCCTTTCATAATAAAAATATTCACTAGTGATTGTGAAAAAAATATAGGAGGAAGATTTAAAATTTGTCTAAACTCAAATTAGAATTTATATTAAAAAACATATTGTTAGGCTGAAGTTATGTCACTTTCACCTTGATTGGAAAATGAGCTTATCTCCTTGAATATTTCATGCATCTCCATTTGCATAGTGAACATTGTGGGTTTGAGAGTTGGCTGCTATTGAACTTAATGATTGCTTGAGGATTGACATTCAATCTCACTAAATAGAGACTGAGAAGTAAAAGAAAATTGTGCTTGCTTGAGGATTGGCATTCAATCTCACTAAATAGAGAATGAGAAGTAAAAGAAAATTGTGCAAAACCATGTATCCTAGGACCTAGTATGATTCAATAGATTTTTTTACTTCTTACTTTTTAATCAAAATATCAAGTTTTATTTGTATTTGTATTTGAATTTCACTATTTTATCATTTATTTAAATTTTAATCTTAATATGCCATTGCCAACAAAAATGCAGACATATTTGTCATGATACCTCCAAAGTCAATGGCAGAAGGATGGAAATATGTGGAGAAATTGGACAGGCATCATGGGAGGCATTTGAAATGCAAGCTATGTAATAATGAGTTTTTCAGATCTTTAACTAGAGTCATGGAACACTTACTGTCTGTCACTAATGGCAAAGACGGTGGTGTTGAAGCTTGCAAGAATGTGTCTGCAGAGATCAAGGAGACACTTTAGAAAGATTATGACAATATACAAAAGGCTAAGAAAACGAATGAAAACAAAAGACAACGTGTTCAAACAGAAATTACAATGAATTACAATTCATTTTCTGGACTTTCTTCAAGCACGGTTGGTGTTGGGAGTTCATCTCAGTCAAAGTTCAGTAAATCAAGTGGGACAGGTACATTAAATTCTCTTTGGAAGCCCATGCAGAAACAAGAATTTGATGATGTTGTAGCTGATATGTTTTTTGAATCTGCAATTCCATTTAATGTGGCAAGAAGCCCTTACTTCATCAATGCGTGTAAGATGATGGCAGGTTTTGGTAAAGGATATGTCCCTCCTAGTTCTGAGACTATAAGGACCACTCTTTTGAAGAGGTCAAAAGAAAGAGTTACAAACAATTTCAGAAGATCAAAGACTCTTGGAAGGAAACAGGGTGCACACTTTTATCAGATGGTTGGTCAGATGTGAATCATAGACCTCTTATTAATGTGTTGGTTTATTGCCCTAAAGGGGTACTTTTTTTTAAAGTAGTTGACGCATCAGGGAATAAGAAGACCTCTGAATTTATTTTCAAGATTTTAGAGGAAGCTATTCTTGAGGTTGGAGAAGAAAATGTGGTCCAGGTTATAACTGATAGTGCTTCAAATTGTGTCGAAGCAGGAAAAATGATCATGGGTAAATACAGAAAAATATATTGGACACCTTGTGTTGCTCATTGTCTTGACTTATTGTTACATGACTTGGCAAAGTTTCCATGGATTAATGAGAAAGTTCGGAGGGGGAAACAAATTTCTCACTTCATATTTAACCATCAACTCACATTGAGCTTGTACAGGAATAATGCATCTAGAGAGTTGCTCAGGCCTTGTGACACTAGGTTTGCCACATACTATATTACTATCAAAAGGCTGGTTGAAGAAAAAGGGAGTATAAGAGGTGTTTTTTGCAACACAAAAGGCTACTAAAAGAAACAGAAACAAACACACCATATGACACTGTTATTTTTGGACCAATGTCCCCTGAAAAA
Source organism: Pinus taeda (assembly GCA_000404065.3). Classification (NCBI taxonomy): domain Eukaryota; kingdom Viridiplantae; phylum Streptophyta; class Pinopsida; order Pinales; family Pinaceae; genus Pinus; species Pinus taeda. The sequence goes on from APFE030349001.1 coordinate 14,892, forward strand.
CCTAACGCGGGAAAACTGGTGCAGCTATCTAAGGGTTTTTTTTATTAATCAATATCAGAGTATAATCTGGGTGTCAAAATTGGCCTACCCAACAGAGAATTTCCTTAGCAGTAATACCTCACAGTTTCTGACAAATCTCCTGTCTAAAACCCCAGATAATCATTCCTGTAGCTCCTCAGCACAAAACTGCATTGAAACCCCAACGTCTGCCCAATCTAGACTGTGTCAGCCCCTCCTAGCCCAGCGTTGGCCCTGCGTCAGCCTATCTAGGCCTGTGTCAGCCCCAGGAGGCCCTGCGTCAGCTCTCTAGGCCTTTACGTCAAATACACTGGCCTCTCTGGTGCTATGTGCAACACTTGGATGCCTCTGCGTAGCCCTGCGTGAGCACTGGCTACTCCTGCATCACTTCCTCTAGCTGCTCTGCTACTCTGCCAGCACTATCTTTGCCTCTCTGTCTCTCTGTACTCAAATGCCCCTCAGCTGATCTCCTAATCACTGATTCTATCTCTCTTAGCAAACCTCACTCTAGAGAATAGAATGATTGATCATCTGGTGTGTTCTCCAAGTGACCCTCAAGCCTCCTCTTATACTTTTCTCATTGACATATCAACAAACAAGATTAAGTCCCTAATCAACGACTAATATTAGATTTTGCGTGACCCTTGTCATTTGGACCATTCTAACACAATTTCATATTAATCCACATTAATATTTTAATTTCCCTAAGTTTAGACTTAGGGTCCATATTAAAAAGATTAATTATTTTAATATCTCCTAAATTGTTTAGAATCTGCCCAAACCCTTTCTAGGTATTGGATATCTCATGTGTTCCAACTCTCCACCAAATTTCGTGGCTCGAGCACATCCGGGGCTACCACAAATCAATAGCTTGGAACAACCCGAGGGGTTTGAGATTCATCAAGAATATCATGTATGCATGTGGAAGAAAGCCCTCTATGGCTTGAAGCAAATCAACCCGGGTTTGATATGAGAGGATTGATATTTGTCAGATGAAGCTAAGATTCACTAAGAGTGAATCCAATCCAAACCATTGTTTGAAGATTGTGGATGATAGACCTCTCATACCGGCACCTTTTAAGAACGACCTATTTCTGATAGGTGCAAACCCTCTCACTTGCAAAAGTAAGAGAGAGTTGGATTCCGGATGTGAAATGGTAAACTGCAAGACCATGACTACCTCGAGGATCTTAACTTTCAGAAGTTATATTGTGATGATGCCAGACCAGATTTGGGAAATTCCTCTAAGTTTCATAAACTCATTTGCATTGATGTTCTTGGTGAACTTTCGTCTGTATATATGTTTTGCAGTTAGCATGGTGAGCTCATATTTGGTTGAGCCTCACTAGATTGGTGCCAAGAATCTTTTGAGATATCTTCGGAGCACAATCTCTCATGGATTGAGATACACTGCCTGAAATATGAAGCTGCATGATTATTCGAATGTT
>APFE030349014.1:0-15460 GCA_000404065.3 Pinus taeda
AAAACCATAGGTGGGTCCGCCCAACCTAACATAGGGTCCAAAACCAAAATTTTCCGGGGCGCTGCCTTGGACCCCATAAAGTGGGGTTACGGTTACCCCTCAAACCCCCTGTTAACTATGTGGAAAGAATATAACACAACCCAACAATCTCCCACTTGTTGTTTTCTTTCCACAGGGGGCCACAGGAGAGCTTAGTCATTTTTCCAGCCCTGAAACACCCATTGTTTCTCTACACCAAGAGAACTTCTCAGAGCTAACAGATTTTGTCAATGCATCTGCAGTATTCTTCAAAGTGTCCACCTTTACCAGCAACACCTTTTTGTCTTCTATCATATCCCTCACAAAGTGATACTGAACATCAATGTGCTTTGTCTTTGAATGATAAGCAGGGTCTTTTAAGAAAATTGCACTTTGGCTGTCACAGTCTATTCTTATAGCTTCTTGTACTAACCCCATACTTGAACACAATCTCTGCAACCAAACTGCTTCCTTGCTTGCATGAGTGGCTGCCATGTATTCTGCCTTTGTAGTTGATAGTGCCACTACAGAGTGTTTCTTACTCATCCAACTTATTGCACCTCCAAATAGGTTAAACACATACCCACTTGTAGATCTTCTCTGATCTAGATCTCCAGCCCAGTCTGCATCAACAAAGCCACAGATATCCAACACTCTGTCCAATCCTGGTCTACCTTGGTAGCACAAACCATAATCACTAGTGCCACGCAAATACCTGAAAACCCGCTTCACTGCTGTCCAGTGCTCCTTCCCTGGTTTTGACATAAACCTGCTCAATACTCCCACTGCATGTGCAATGTCTGGTCTAGTACAGACAATTGCATACATCAAGCTACCGACTGCACTTGCATATGGAACACGGGACATGTTCTCTTCCTCTTCTTGTGTCTTGGGATATTGTTCAGTAGATAACCTCACACCTACAGGAATAGGAACCTTCACCGGTTTACTATCCTGCATATTAAACCTTTGCACTATTGTCTCAACATACTTCCTCTGGTTTAACAGAGCTTCCTCTTTGCCCGATCTCTTTTAATTTCCATGCCCAAAATATAGTTTGCAGCACCGAGATCTTTCATGTCGAATTTGGAGGACAATTGGGTCTCAAATCCTGGATAATTTCTTTGTCATTTCCAACAAGCAACATATCATCCACATACAAGACCAGATAAATAACACGGTCACCAATTAATTTAAAATACACACACAATGATCCTGCTATTTGGCTTTCTGGTGAAGCCAAGTCCCCGTATAAATGTATCAAATTTCTGATACCACATCCTTGGTGACTGTTTTAACCCATACAAAGACTTCTTTAACTTGCATACTAGTTCCTTCTTACCCTTCACCACAAAGCCTTCAGGTTGCTTCATGTAGATTTCCTCTTCCAAATCCCCGTGAAGAAATGTTGTCTTCACATCCATCTGTTCTATCTCAAAATCAAAAGCAGCAACAAAATATAAAAGTAATCTAATAGAAGTTACCTTGGCAACAGGAGAAAAAAATTCACCAAAATCAATTCCCGGCACCTGGGAATAACCTTTTGCTACCAACCGAGCTTTGTATTTCTCCACCTTCCCTTCTGCATTTGTCTTCTTCTTGAACACCCATTTGCTGCCAATGGGTTTCCTTCCAGCTGGCAACTCCACCAGATCCCAAGCCTCATTTTTGTGCAAAAGATGCCATTTCATCAACCATGGCCTCTTTCCAAAGTTTTCCATCCTCTGAATCCACTGCTTCCTTCACAGTTCTGGGATCATCATCAGTAACAGACAAATAAAAGTTTGAAGAAAGCAGATGGACTATACCTTTCTAGTTTCCTTCTTTCTCGAACTAATCTTCTCACACCCAGAGTTTGTGGCTCTTCATCTTTTGATTCCTCCTCTGCTGTAGAGTCTGATTCTTTCTCCTTAAGATCAAACTCTATCTTCTCAGGTTCCTTTGGTTGGACTTCATGTTTAATAACATCTTTTACCTCTCTAAACACCACATCTCGACTGTACACAACCTTCCATATGACTGGGTTCCAAAGCTTATAACCCTTTAAACCATCCTTGTACCCAATAAATATGCACTTTTCAAATTTACTATCCAACTTGGTTCATTTCTCCTTAGGAACATGTACATATGCATCAGATCTAAATACCCTCACATGTGAAAGAGAGGGTTTCTTACTAGTCCATACCTCTTGTGGAGTCTTATCCTCCAACGTTGATGAAGGTGACCTGTTGGCCAGGTAACATGCAGTATCCACCGCCTCTGCCCAGAATTCATGTCCTAACCTAGCACCACTGAGCATGCTTCTTGCCTTTTCCATCAATGTCTTTTTCATTCTTTCCGCAACTCCATTTTGCTGAGGTTTGTATGGAGTAGTCTTCTGTCGTGCTATACCACACTTCTTACAGAATTCTTCAAATTCCTTGCTACAAAACTCTCCACCATTATCTTTCCTCAGCACCTTTATCTTCTTCTCTGTCTGATTTTCCACGAGACCCTTAAATTCTTTAAACTTGTCAAAGGCTTCAGATTTATTATTAAGGAAATATATCCATCTATTCCTTGAGAATTCATCTATAAATGATACATAGTACATAGACTTACCCAGTGATGGAACCTTCACAGGTCCAAACACATCCCTGTGCACAAGTTCTAATATCTATTTCACCCTCTTACTACTAGAGGCGAAACTCACCCAATTTTGCTTCCCATATACACAATTTTCACAGAAATCAAAATATAGAGAGCTATTACTCATACCTTCTACCATACCTTTACCATGAAGTATTCGAAGGCCCTTCTCTCCAATATGCCTAAGCCTTTGATGCCACAACATGGTCTTCTCTCTAGATACCACTATATTTTCTGCTCCACTTTCAGGAACCACAGAACTATTGCACTCATCAATAACAATGTTACCTTGCAACTTGTACAGAGTTCCAATTCGAACTCCCCTCATCAATACCAGTGCTCCACGAACCATTTTGTAGGTATCCTTCTCGAACACTGTTTTTACACCTACATCATCCAACTTTCTTACAGAAATCAGATTTCTAGCCAATGCAAGAATATGCAGAACACCTGGAAGTGTTCTAACCCTTCCACCTTGCAACTTCAACTTTACTTTTCCACGACAAATGATTTTAGCCTTCGTATCATCCCCTAAGAAGACATCACCACCAGCGTATTTCTCATACTCGCAAAACCACTTTTTATGGGGAGTGAAGTGAAAGGATGCACCTGACTCAATCAACCATGCCTCATGATCTACATGTGTACTTGAAGAAGCCAAGTACACATCCCCACCTTCATCTAAGGTGGTTTTCGCCTCTGCAGAAGGAGCATCATCAGATCCCGTTCCTTTATCAGGATCTTTAGATTTACAATCCCTTTTGTAGTGCCCTTCCTTTTTGCATTTCCAGCACACCACCTTTACAGGTTTTCCTAGAGATTTAGGTCTCCCTCTAGATTTAGATTTCCCACTCGATGACTTATTTTTGTTTCTATTATGGGACCGTCCTCGTACAGACAAGGCATCACCATTATGGCTCTCCATATTTTTCCGTCTCATCTCCTCCATCAGCAAGGATGAGACTATTTCATCAAACTGCAAAGTAGTGGCATTGCTACCTATTGCAATAACCAAACTATCCCACAAATCTAGTAGAGAACACAACAAACTGATGCACTTAGCTTCATCTAAAATTTTAATATCAATAGATGCTAACTGACTTACCACAATATTAAATGTGTTCAAATGCTCTGTCACTGAGTCTCGATCTTTCATCCCCAGGTTATACAGCTTTTTCCGCAGGAACAGTTTATTCACCAGAGACTTAGATTGGTACAAAGTACCTAACTTGTCCCACAAAGCTTTCATCGTAGCTTCCCCTGATACATTCAGCAATATTGAATGTGAGACACACAATCATATTGTGCTCTTTACCTTTTGATCCAACTTCTTCCATTCTTCATCGAACACTCTCATTGGTTTAGTACCCCGATCTACCATGATCCATTGATCTTTATCCACCAACGGATCCTCCATCTTGAGTTTCCACAACTCAAAACTCTGACCATTAAATTTCTCGATCTCTATCTTTCAACTGCTTGCCATCTTCTTTCACCACCAGAATCAATCTCGCAGATTTCCCACTGAACAGGGTCTACCACAGGCTCAAGCAAAACCCCTCAGCAACAAAGGCGTCCCCTTGAAGCCAAAACTACTATGATACCAAATGTAGGTTTTAACCCCATATAGAAATTACCTACATACGAATTCTAAAACACAGAAAATAAACAATGTGAGAGCATAACACATAAAACACATATACACAGAGATTTCCCCTGGATCACAAAACCGAGACTACCAGCTTGATTTTTCATTATTTTCCTTTCAATGTTATAATACATATTTATACATGCGGAAGCATCCAATACCATGGACCAAAACCATTGCGTCCAATACCATGGACCGAAAACCATCACGTCCAAAAAACATGTGTGAAATTCATGCACAAAACCATAGCTAGGTCCGCCCAACCTAACATAGGGTACAAAACCAAAATTTTCTGGGGCACTGCCACAGACCCCATGAAGTGGGGTTACCAGTACACCTCAAACCCCCTGTGACCCCGCCCCCTCCTCGCTACACAATCGGCACAACAAAGGGGGGCTCTTCCCTCGCTCTAACCCCTCGGTTAACTACATGGGCTAATCGTGGAAAGAATATCGCAAAACCCAACAAGAATTTCTCCTATTTGTGTTAGAGTAGCAAGGACAAATAGTTGGATGCCAAGTTCCATTTCGTTCGCAAGGGAGAAGCGGTGGGTGGATTTTGTAGTTGCACATCGAGAGCAATAGAGGTTACCATGTAAGAATTTATTTTTCATATTTGGGTATGATTCTTTGCATGTGGAGTAGGTATTCAAGGGAGCGAGGTCATCTATCCTTTCACGAAATCGGTGGTGTGCATGGTTAAGGGTAGGGTTGACCAAAATATGGGGATGGGAGGGTGACTGAGGATGAGTCGATGGTGGGGTGTGCGATGTATATGGACAAGAAGTGGCAGTGAATGGAGGAAGTTGAAGGGTAGGTACAGTTAGAGCAGGAAATGTTGAAGGAGATGGGTTTGCAAGTGAAGCTTCGAGATGTTGGGGAAGAGAAACATTAGACGTGGGTATATATGGAAAGGTTTTGGTGTTTAAATCAGATGTATATTCGAGTCATCTTTTTTTGTTGGAGGCATCTTTATTATGTGCATAAAGGAGTCTCTTTCGAGCATTTCTTGAGGGGTTTGGAGAAGACGTTGGCATGTCCATCCTGATACAAACATAGGAATGCAAGTTCAAGTGAATATAGGAGATGAGAAAGAGTTGTCTTAAGTGAAAAGATGGAGTACATAACCCCCAAAAAAAAGAGCTTCATTAGTGGGTATATTTTCGAAATAGTGCCTTCTAGCTTATAAAGAAGATCTGTATTTTGTCAAAGTAGTTGAATTTTAGTGGTCGAAGAAACCTTTTTATAATAGATTTTATGTTTCTTTGATATTATGTATTAATGTTGTGCGATTCAAATTTTGGTTGTTGGAACTTTGTCAAAGCTATCTTTGGAGCATAGAATGAGATTAGAATCAATCTTATTTCAATGAAGTACCTTTTTTGGTGATCGATAACTATCTATCATTCATTTACCAAGTAGATTTAAGGCAACCAAATGACAACCCTTTATAAGAAGCGAATGTTTGTATTTAGGTGCACAAAGAACAACATAAAAGGATGTAAATATTCTATTTTGTTTAAAAGGAAGAAGAAAAAACATATATACTATATGTAAAAGTAAAAGATGGATAATTATGCAAAGGTGGAAGTTGCAACATGTATCATAGGTGTATATACATAAAGAAGAGAAGTACAATGATGAAGTGAAACAAAAGAAGGGGGCTGCCAAGAGACAAAATGACAATGAATGGAAAAGCATATAGAAGTTATTGTTTACAGTTCAAGGTAGCATGGGGAAAAGAAATCGACTTTCAAAAACACTAAACAACTAAAGCAGTAGAAATTTTTTTGATTTCCTGGAGGAGAATGGAATATGCAGAGCTATAGATGATTTCCTCTTAATGGATTAGTACAAACTTCAAACACTCCACACCATTGAAGATATATGTTTTCATAGATAGTGTGAAGAGGAAAAGATGGCTTGAAACCCTTGCATGAAGCTCGTGGATAGCACCAGGATCACTGGAGAGTATTAACAAGTATTTTTCTTAGACAGCCATGAGCTCAATTGCAGCATTATCAAATGCAATGACATTTTCCAGTATACTTGTGTGGTCAAGCATTTCAAATTTCCGCCCATATCAATAGTCCCATTTTGGGAAGGCCCCACCACATTTTGTGCAATGCCACATTCTACTTGAGTGATTGACAACTTTTTTCATGCATTGGATGCCATCAGATGAGAGACGGCATGCAAGGAAGTAGAAATATTTCATGTCAATAGATGTGATGGTTACACGAACAGAGAACCATGTTCGTTTTCTTGCAGGATGCAAGTCTATGAGGTTGACAATTGTACATTGTGGGTGGCCCCGTTTGGAAGGTCCCTAGAAATTTCTACTTAACGATGGTGAAGAGGCCAAGCGGTCTCTTTGATGAAACCATGATTGGAGTTGTTCAGTCTCTAGAATGGCGGGATTTAGAAAGAGATCGGTGATCGCTATAGTTCCAACAGTTCTTCCATTAAATTCAGCTATGAGACCCCCTTTTATTACAAGCACAAACGAAGCACTGGAAGAGATGAATTCAACGAGTTTCTTGCCCAAGGTGTCACAATGCTCTCCCTATAGGGTGATGCCAATACTATAGACAAACATTTTTTCCAAGATAAGAGCTTTCCAAGGTGTTTCAAAGCCATCTCTTCGACGAATGGTCGAAGTTGGAGAAGTGGACCTGACAATTCTAATGATGTCGACAATTGAGCCGAGGTTTTCAGATCTGATTTCATATATAGATTTAAAATAGAAATGGTGGAAAGGAATTGTCCGAACATCATCTAAGGAAGGTTCAAAAGTGGAAGTCGTAGATAGGGAGACTTCCCATTTGCTATCCGGATTTTTGTAATTTGTGTTTGTTGGTTTCATAGTGCCATTTGAAACCATGTAAAGCTTCCTAATTTGGACAAGGTCATGCAAGGAATCTACCAGATCACCAAAGGTAGAGAGATGGATTGTATCATTGGCAGAACCAATAATGTCAAATTCAAAGACCTTTATGGAGCCTTGAGCATTATTGTAGGAGCGAACAAATATCTTTCCAAGCACCCTACCCTAGATTGACCATTGTTTACGACAGGGTCTTAGCACCATGAATGGAATGGCAGCAGGAAAAGAAGAGGATAATTGAGTTGATCATGATGTAGAATCCTATGTCGAAGCAACAATAAACAAGGCAAGGGCATGTGATGTTGAAGAGCCCAGTTGGTATGTCAAGGTTTCTATAATTTGAAGAAGGTCTAGGTCCCCAATCAAAGTTGCATGACATTCAAGAAATTCTAGTTCAATAATTTGCAGAGTCCTAAAAAGAAGGAAAGAAAGAGAAAAGCAATGCAACATTAGTCAAAGTCACAGTGGTGGAGAGAGGGAAGGCACAGAGAAACATCAAGAATATGGTGGAGTGAACATACACATAGTTTTGCAAAAAAGTGCAACTGATTTCTTTGAGAATGATAATTGAGCCCAACTAGAGGGCACTAGACACAACATGGCCATTGTAAGCAGACAGAAGCAAAGTTCTATTCTGAGAAGTACCATCAGATAGGGGAACGCAGTAGCATTGGGACGATTTCTTATGGAAGCAAGAAGGTCGATTTCAATGATTTGGAGTGTCGGTTGGATCGTTGTAGAGCCATCGAGCAACATAGTGATGGAATTCGTTGTTAGGGAAACTTCCATGATGACGAGTAAAGGAGGTGTCATAAAAAGTGAAAGCCCGTAAAATGTTGTCAACATTGGAAGAGAAGTGGAAATAAAATAGCAAGCGCTGTCATTCATAGGGTTGCATACTTGGAGCCAAATGAAAGAAGAAAGATTTACAATTTAGATTGTTGCCAATAGTCAAAGGTAAGGGGAAAGGAAAATTGAAATGTTTAAACATAGAAAGTTGGTTTTCTATATATGGCATTTCAAAAAATCGACAGGCCGGTGTGTTGTATGTCGTGATAATGCACATATTATTCTAAGCTATATATGCAGTATGAAAACATTGATACTTTCCATTTGAGTGCAAAAGACGATATGGTTAGTAGGTTCTCAATTCTCACCTGTTTTTCATTAAAATTTTAGGGCAGTTATCCGGTTGAAGGCAGCAGCATGGCGTGTAGTAGCAATAGAAAGAGAAAAAACAAGGAATTAGTAATAGCACAACAACAACAACATAAAATGCAACTCGAAAAATCAGTAGAATAGTGACATGAAGAGGCTAAATAGAGCACATGCCCATCTACTAGCTAAGAAGAGGTAGCAATAAATCAAATTCAGGAAACGTGGCAATGGTTGTGAGGTTACCAATGACAGAGACAATGACATATATTCTCATCCGAGCAAGAGTAAAGTGAGAATAAACACACATAGGTAGGCCATTAATTAGATTATTGAATAGAATAGTCCTCGACGTCGGGATGTGTGGATAAGTTTCAAACCTTAATCAAAGGAAAACATGACATATAGATTAAATATACAAGGGAGTTTTCAGATTTTGAAACTTTGACATGAGTAGAATCCTTTTCAAAATATTGCAAGTCAAAAGTCTGATCCAGCATATCAATGTGGCTTGCTTGAATAAACGCATATAATAAAGTTTCCAAGGCATAAAACATATCAATTTCATGCAAGCGAGAACTAAGCGAAAATAAACACACATGGTCGGTCCATTAATTAGATCAATAAATAGAGTAGTCATCGAGACCAAGATGCGTGTAGAGGTTCTAAGTTGAAATCGTTAAAAAAATGTGGCATATTGATTAAATATATATCGGAGTTTTCCGGCATTGAAACCTAGACACCTGAAGAAATATTTTGGAAATCTGTGGAAAAAAAAGATCGATTGAACATATTAATTTTTCTTTGTACAAGGGTGTAAAACATACGATCTTCGTACGAGGGAGAATAAAATGACAGTAAATGCACATAGTCGACTAACTAGCAGTAATTAGTGCATAAAATAAATAGCAAGAGCAAGATACGTGCATAGAAAGTGGATCTTATCGGATGTCGTATTCCAAAAGTTACAACAAGGGGCAAATGCAATTTCACACTTATGTTTGGTATGATAATACAATCGGGGTTGCATATTAGTTGTTGGAAGTTCATAGCATAGTTCAGAGATTTGGAATTTAGATATTTATTTATTATTATACAGGGCCAATGCTACATTTATAAGTAATTTCAAAAAGAAAATCTATGATGTTATTAGTTTGATATAACCCTATTATAAAGAGGTTCGTCCGACCAATAGATCAACAGGAATGTCCCGCAGGTTTGAGGTTTCACTCCCTTATCTGTTTTAGATATCTAGCGATCCTTATTGACCTCCAAATGCCCTGTTTTTTCAAGTTCTGACTTCCGACTTCGGAGATTTCTATTCATTTCGATATCTGAACCATCAAGAGGTATGAAAAAGAATTCAATAAAACATCATATCTGCTCTCAAGCGGAACTTTGCGAGAATGGGCCACATCTTAAAAGTGTTGATATTGCAAGTTGTGATATGTGACGAAACTATCAGCAATGGGCCACTAGTGTTAAAGTGTCAAGATGGACGATAAGAAATTAACAAAGGATTTGTCTGCAAACCAAAGAAGCTCAAGCCTTTTCTCTCTCCTCCCAAAGAGACGTGTGGCAGCAAAAACAATTGATCTGATAAGGGACACGTGAGAAACAACGACTAGATGCATTAAGGGGCACGTTGTAGCGAGCAATTGGTTGCGACAAGTGACATGGGGAGGCTGACATCATCACGACATGCCAACAGGGTTGACATGTGGCAGGTGTATTCGACAGTTTCAAAGCTCACAATAGGCCAAAAAAGTGTGGCACGTTGCGTTCTTCAAAAAATGACACGTGACAGATACATGGCAGTGATGGCGTCACGTATGGGAGATCAACGATCAGAGGTTGAGGCATATTGTGCATCGAAGTGAAACCTCTAATTGAAGGGCTCCGATATGGGGGCTAGATTACAGTGATATCAAGAGCCACATGACCAAGGCCCAAACATAGAAGGTGATCGACAATCGGTGAATTGACATGTCGAGCACCAAGGTTACACCTCTAAATGGAAATCGCTGATAGAGAGAGCTCCGATTTGGGGGCTAGTATTACAGTCATAAGGAGTCCAAAGGAATCAAGGACAACACATGGCATTATTCAAAAGGTGACACATGAAAGATATGTGGCATTGATGACATTACATATGGGAGATCACCGATTCTAGGTTGAGGCGTATTGTGCATCAAAGTGAAACCTCTGATTGAAGGGCTTTGGTACGTGGGCTAAATTGTGGTCACGTGAACAGCCACAGGACTAAGGCCCAAATGAAGAAGGTGATCGGTGATCCGTAATTGCGAATTGACATGGCATGCACCAAGGTTACACCTCTGGTTGGAAATCGCCAATAGAGAGCGCTCTGATTTGGGGGCAAGCACCATGGTCAGAAAGAGTTCAAAGTAATCAGGGGTGGCACATGGCATTATTCAAAATATGACACGTGGCAGATACGTGGCAGTGATGGCATCATGTATGGGAGATCAGCGATCGCAGGTTCAGTCGTATTGTGCATCGAAGTGAAACCTCTCATTGATAACCTCTGATTAAAGGGCTCTAATACTGGGGCTAGATTGTGGTCACGTGAAGAACCACAAAAGGTTACCGGCGATTGGCATTCGACAAATTGACATGCCATGCACCAAGGTTACACCTCTGATTAGAAATCGTTGATAGAGAGGGCTTAGATTTGGGGCTAGAACCATGGTCACAAAGAGTTCAAAGGAATCAAGGGTTATCGATGCATCAGAAGGGTGGCCACAGTGTAAATATTTGTTTTGTATATCTAAATCATGAAGTTGGGTGGACATAGGTTAATAAAGGTTTTTATGTAAAGTTGGGTAGAAAGGGTTAACACAGGTTTTATATGATAAAATTTCGCACGGAGGGGCTTCACTCATTTCCTCTCCACATATATTAGGCCACATCACTCATCGGAGATCACAAGTTTTGAGACTGCGACTAAATGCTACATTGTGAAATTGCCGATTGTGATTCCGTGATATTAAAAAGGCCCAGGCGCGTGTGATGTGGTCCCATGCGTTACACATTGGAACAATTTGTAGCGCAGTATTCTAAAGAATCGGCCCCTTGTCCCACGCTAAAGGGCTTAGCCCCGAAAGGCACCACTCACTGGCTTTATGATGTAACGTCATTTCCACAGTGATGATGTCACACTCTGCCATGTGACTGGGACACAGTGATGAAGAGTCAAAGAACCTCAAGCGGAGCAAATCGCATATCGGAGGCCCATGGTAAATCAAACCGTCGAAATAATATATTCTTTAAAGTCCAACAAATCTGCTACAATATCGTGAAAAGGACCCTCACCATAAAAAGCCTATCAGCTTAATTAATGTAGAAAAATTTAACCGACGTCAAAGGTGATATGAACATCTTTGCCAGCGAAAAGTTTATTTCTCCATGCCCAAATCTTCACAAATACGACATTCTTTGATGACAATCTGTCTTTGCATTGTTGAAAAATTAATTCCAACTGCGCATCGGCAAAAGAGTGCAGCGATCCAGCGATTTAGCGATGAACACTCCAGCGATAAGAGATCGCCGATATCGCATCGGCGAAATGGCAGCAGTGAGTTATAAAGTTTGTTTTGTTGTTTGCGATATGCGATCGCCGATATCGCTATCGGCGGAAACCAAGTGGGCAGCCTTTACCATGCGATAAGTTGTGACCCGATATCCCGGACCCGATGGGTATTCATCATTTTGTTTAAAGTTATTTCAGTTCCGGTAGTGGCTTGTTTTATATTTATATATTATATATATATATATATATATATATATATATATATATATATATAATATATATATATATATATTATATATATATATATATTTTTATGCATATATTAAAATATGTTATATCGAGGTATCGGGCCATATTGTGATCGGGATTTCGCAATCGGGGGAAACCATGGGTGCACATATGTGTGCCATGCGATAAAGCTCAGACCCGATAGATTTCCAAAAGCATATTGTATAATGGTTGAAGTAAAGGCCTGGGAAATAAATTCAACGTGAATTAAAAGTTACATTGCCGTAAGTTTTCTCATTAAACAGTAAATGCAATTTACTGCGGTTGGTAAGTTTAAGTGAAGTTTTTAATTTTGCCTGAGCGGGAGTATGGGCACCAGTAAAAGCCAGTAAGACCATTTTAATTTTCACTGTCTTTCTTTTACGGAAGCATGGCGATGTAAGTCTCCTCTCCTGTAGTCACATATGCATGTAAGTTTTTTTGGTAAACTAATGTAATCAAAGGAAGGCATAGCAGTGTGCTTGAAATGCTCTGGATATGCAATTGGAGTTACGCAGTAGCGTGAGTGAAAACTTATGTGTAATTTCTCAAAAGTGAGATGCAAGTGGTGAATCCCTCTCCGAGAGAGGAAGTTTATAATATGTAACTGAATTTTCTTTTAATAGAAATCCTTGGTGTGTAAACTCTGTCCTCTGTGCTCAGAATTTTTTTTTGTATGTTTCCCCTGTGTTAAAAAGACCCTGTGAGAAAACAGAGCATTGTCTCTGTGTGGAAATTTTTATTGTTTTTGGGATTTTACCAGAAAAATCCCCAACAGTGGTATCGGAGTAGGTTTAGGCTCTTTGAAGACATTCAAAGAAGCTGTAGGAAGGATTTTGTTGCAGCAACTTCTTCAGCAAAGTGAAGACTTAGCAAAAGAATCCAGGTATCTCTCAGACCAGTTTTTGTGTTACTGCTGAAAGAACAGTCAGTATTTTAAATACACAGTCAAGGATTTAGAAACATAGCTGAGAATGCAAGGAATGGCTAGCACAATCACTAGTATGGGTTTGTTTAACCCTCAATTCCCACAGTTTAATGGGACAAACTATGACTATTGGGAAATAACCATGAAAGCCATGTTTGCCTGTCAAGATTTATGGGAACTTGTTGAAGATGGTTTTGATGAACCAGCAAATGAGAATGAGTTTAACAGATTAACTCAGGGGGAGAAAGACCTATTGAAGAGCAATAGGAAGAAGGATGCAAAAACCATTGTATTTTTGTATCAAGCATTAGACAAGAGTGTGTTTCCAAGAATAGCAGGAGCTAAGACATCCAAGGAAGCATGGCAAACACTCAAGACAGCCTACCAAGGCATGGAGAAAGTGAGAACAGCAAAACTACAGTTGCTGAGGAGAGATTTTGAGAATCTCAACATGAAGGAGTCAGACAATATTGACTCATTCTTCACACATGCAATTGGTCTAGTCACACAGATGAGGACTCATGGAGAAACCATTGAAGAAAGGAGGATTGTGGAGAAAATATTGAGGGTCTTACCCTCAAAGTTTGATGCTATTGTCACCACCATTGAAGAGACAAAGGATCTTTCAAACTTTTCAGTTGATGAGCTACATGCATCACTGATAACACATGAGCAGAGATTGAGTAGGAGTGAAAACTCATCTCTAGAGCAAGCCTTTAAGACCAAGATGTCCTTTGGAAGAGGAAGAGGTCAAGGCAGAGGAAAAAAGAGAGGAAGAGGTAGAAGTCAGAACAGAGGTGGAAGGAACAGTCCAGCAAATGCTCAAGGAAGAGGCAGCAACTCAAATCAGAACCAAGGCCAAGGCATCAGCCAACAAAGAGAACAACATCATGCTCAAGGACAAAGGTATGAAAAATCCAATGTCCAATGCTATTATTGTAAAAAATATGGGCATTATGCTAGTGATTGTAGGAAGAAGCAGCATGATATGAGTAATAGACAAAATGCAAATGTTACTAGAGAGAACATCAACCAAACTAATGCGTTGTTAGCTTGTAACATGGCTGAAACAAACAGTGAAGACATATGGTTTTTAGACTCAGGTTGCAGCAACCATATGACAGGAAATATAGCTCTCTTTTTTGCCCTAGATAAGAATATGAAATCAGAAGTCACACTAGGAACTAATAGCAAAGTTTCTGTTATGGGAAAAGGGGAGGTAAAAATATTTACAAAGCAAGGAGAAAGGAAAACCATAGCAGACGTCTATTATGTCCCCGGAATGAGATGTAACCTCTTGAGTGTTGGACAACTTGTTCAAAAGGGTTACAATGTTTACTTTGTGAATGATGTGTGTACCATCATGAATATACCACCCAGCAAACGATGCATTGTTGAAGTGAAGATGACAAGGAACAGGATGTTCCCTCTCAAGATCAAGGCAGATTTGAAAAACAAAAATGAAATTGCAGCAGTTACCCAAGAGGTCTTCCAAAGTGTGCCAAAGGATGAAAATTTGTTGTGGCACTTGAGATTTGGACATCTCAATTTTGGAGGTCTAAACTTGTTAAGTAAAAATGGAATGGTGAAAGGATTACCATTGATAGAGAAACCGGACAGCCTTTGTGAAGGTTGCATATTGGGAAAACAATATAGAGAAAGTTTTCCATCAGGTAAAAGCATAAGGGCAAAGGCACCCTTAGAGATCATCCACTCAGATTTATGTGGACCGATGCAAGCTCCATCATTAGCAGACAGCCAATATTTCCTAACTTTTATTGATGATTTTACAAGAAAAACTTGGATTTATTTTCTTAAAAACAAAAATGAAGTGTTTGAGAAGTTCAGAAATTTCAAAGCACTTGTGGACAACCAAAGCGGGCTGCATATCAAAGTTCTCAGAACTGATAGAGGAGGAGAGTATATCTCCAAGGAATTCCTAAGATTTTGTAGAGAAAATGGAATTCATAAACAATTTACAGCTAGGTACACCCCACAGCAAAATGGAGTTGCTGAAAGGAAGAACAGGACCATCATGGATATGGCAAGAAGCATGTTGAAGGCAAAGCATTTTCCAAATGACTATTGGGCTGAAGTTGTAAATTGTGCAACATATATTCTGAACAGGTGTCCTACAAAAGAAGCGATGAATAGAGTGCCAGAAGAAGCATGGAGTGGGAGAAAGCAAGGAGTCACCCACATGAGAGTTTTTGGATGTGTGGCCTATGCACACATTCCAGATCAACTAAGGAGGAAGTTGGACAGCAAATGAGAGAAATGTCTTTTCATTGGATACAGTGAGGAATCCAAAGCCTACAGGTTGTATATCCCATCTACCAAGAATTTTTTCATCAGCAGAGATGTTCAATTCATTGAAGAG
>APFE030349015.1:11037-27201 GCA_000404065.3 Pinus taeda
AATAGCCAAGATAGTTAACGTAGAGCTTGAAAGGTTGACACAGGCCCAACGCAAAAGTAGTCAGGGTTAGCCAGTCTTGTTGTTGGATTAGCAGGAATTCTTCCAAGTGAAGTGGGGTAAAACTCACTCAGATTTTCCGCCAGTATTTTCTCTATAAAGGATTGCTAGATGAACATCCTAGATTTGTATTCAGATATTTCTCATACATAATAATAAATCCTCAGAACTATTGTATTGGTTTTCCTGCATTGGATTTTTCCGGGAACTATTGTGTCCAAAAATAAGTGTGTCTTATGTATCTTATTCTTTGCTATGTTTTATGTTTCATGAGATCAAATATTTAATTAGTGTAGGTTGCAGAAGTAATTCTCTTCAGTATTCAGAAGAATAACTTGATGAATGTAATTTAAAAATCAAGTAGGTGAAGTAGATTCAAATTTTCTACAGTAGGGGTTCCTTCAGTGTAGGAATTTTCACATGGTACCAGAAGCATTGATTTTTAAATAGGAAGAGAATATCCAGCGTTGAGTGTAGAGGCCAAAAGTTGGACTTGGCAACAATTTGAATCCCCTTGAAGGGATTGCATAGTCCTTTCCAGGAATCAAATCCGAGGAAATATCTCTTTAAGTGAGATGACAAAGACGTATGATTTCCAGTTCATGTGTTTGTAGAGGCAAAGGGAGTGATGCAGAGCCTCAACGCAATGCTTGAAGGGCATAGTTTTTGTCGGGCAAAAATTCATTGGAAAAGAACAAAGACACATAGAAGGGGAATTTCCTCCTTAGAGTACTTTCTACCAAAAAGTTTGAATCTCTCACTTACTGAGCAGCTAAGTAGTGACTAGAGGAGCTTGTTCAATAGTTGGGTGAGATGGTATCACATGGGTTCAGAGATCAGGACAAGTTGGACGAGGCCTCCATTTATGTCATATGGAAGACTAGAATCTTAGTTGTTTTGGAGAAATATTATCTTGAGGCCTATGTCAAAAGTGTTGTAGTTGTTCTTGCTAACAATGATCAAAATAAGAAGTATAAGGACGAGAAGGGGAAGGAAAAGAGGCTAATTCTTGATGGAGTTCAATATCATGTAGTCTCACACTTGCAGGAAAAGGATACAACCTGGGAGATGTTGTTGGGTGTGGAGCATGATTATTCAGAGGTCTTTGTTTCAGCCGGATGTATACCCCAGGAAGTTTGTACACCCCTCCATGAAGGGGGATGCGGGGGGGACTTGTCCCCCCTGCGGGGGTTCGAGGGGGCCAATTCCCCCCGGCTGGGGGGTCTAGGGGCCAGCGGTCCCCCAGCAGGGGTTTCAAGGGCAGTGCCCCTGAAGCTAAAAATAGATGTAAAATTGACTTGTAAAAGTATAGTAATTTCTAGTCAATCTGGGCTGTTCATTAGGCAGATGATTTGACGGAACTTATGTTTAGTTTAGGGTTTTTTGCCCTAGAAGGCAACCCCTCTCTTTGTTTGAGGGTATTGTATTTGAGGCTGTGTAATAGATGTGTATTCTTTGAGCGAGAAACAGAGAGGTGAGACTGTGAGAGAAAATAGAGGATATTATAGTGGATCTACTGTAGGTTGTGTCTCTTCATTTTGCTGGATAACAGAAAGGAAGGACTGGCTGTTCGGGGTGGACGTAGACCAAACTGGGTGAAACACGTATATATTTGTCTCTCTTGTTTTATGTGTTTTATGTGTTTATATTTATGCAATATTTTATGTGTTCCATTGCTCCGTAATATATAATTTTCTAACAGATGTGGGAAGCCTTGTCATCTCTGCATGAAGGCTCTTCCAAACAACAGAAGATGTACCTAGAGCAAAAGTTGCAGCGAACTTTGATGCTGAAAGGAGAAGGGGTGAACCTCTATCTTCAACGTCTTCGGGGCACCAGAGACCAGTGTTTTGTAGTGGTTTCCACTCCTCATCCAACCGCAATGGTGAGGATAGCCCTGAATAGAGTCTCAAATGAATGGCAAGTTTTCGTCCAAAGCATATTGGGCAGGGAAAAACTACCTTCATGAGAGGAGATGTGGGTGCCTCTTCAATAGGAGGAGTTAAGGAGGGACCTAATGAAGGTCTACCTCAATGGAAGCAGCGGGAGTGGCACAAAGATGAAGGAGGAGGAGGAAAATGTAGCTCTAGCATCGAAGGGAAAGCATAAGTCGAAGTGGAATAAGGACATTTTTAAGGTGAAATGTTTCATATGTGCCAATTTGTTATGAGGAATTTGGTATCTACGGATACATATTAATTCCCTAGGTAGGTAGCTATACCTAGAACAACATATTTAAAGCGCTTATCCTTTTTCTATAAATGATAAATAAGACAAAGGGAATCAAGTGACCTACTTGTTCTTTCGCTTTCCTTTTGTCTCCTTTGTTTGACTCTTGTCGCTCCTTCTCGAACTTAACTCGCTCAAAAAGTACCTACAAGCATAAACAGAAGACAAAGAACCAATCAAAGCAAGAGATCTATCAAATACAAGTAAATGGAATCAAATACATTCAACCATATAAACATCATATATCAAGATAAGCATATGGAAACAAGTGTAAACAACTTTATTAAGTAAAAGGAAGAATTACAACCATGAAGTCTGATCCATTGTCACTCTTCCATCTTGGGTTCCAACCAACATCACATCAATAGCACAACACTCTGGTGGCATAACACTACTCACTTACAATCTCAATTCTCACTTCAACAGTATCTCCTTACAAATTCTCAAAGTCTAGCCCCTGATCACTTAGATGAGTGCTCAATTTATAAACAAATGGAGGAGGTTTTGTCATAAATGAGGGTATTGAATGGCCTTCCAAACTTAGAGTTAGTTTCCATGGAGGAAGGTATGAGAGGATAGGAGGTAACTTAACTCATTCCTCATCCATTTTCGAGCTCATGGGAGATGATAAGACTGGGAATCTTCTAGATGAATCCAGAGGATAAGAATATTCACAAAACCCTATGTGAATTTCACTCAATCTCGCCTAGCGCAGGTCAAAGTGGGCCTAGGTGCTCTGCAGAGCACTGTAACATGGGCCTACCTACACTGAAGCACACTTACCCCTGTCTAAGGTTGTGCTAGTTCCTCAAGGAGGCAATTCTGGAGGGTTTCAGGCCAAAGAACTCTCAGGGAAGGAGGCATTAAAGAGTTGAATTGTCTAGGGCATGTAGCAACTGAATTATGGTTTGATGAACCCTAATGGTACTAATCTGAATGATGTGAGTGATGTGCCCAAATGGATCTGTAACAGATGGGCCACTTTGCATCTCAGTGTCCTTTGAAGCAAAAGGATAAGGATGAGAAGCATGATCCAAAGGTTGCTTCAGCAAATATTGATGAGGACAAGTTTTCCATGAGTTCCCATGCATCTCCAGGAGGGAGATGGGGCAATATTGAGTTGTAGTAAGGAAGACTACATGTGGCAGGATCCTTGAGGAGTCCACCCCTTGGATCAATTCCTTGCTACAAGAGCCCAAGATTTAGCAGTAGCGAGATGGATTTAGTGTCAGATGATGCAACTGATTGTTTGGAGGACAGATGTAGTAGCTTGGGACTAGAGACTGATCAATGCAGAGTAAGGTTGATAGCAATTCAGTTGGCATAGTGCAGAAGTTAGCAACAGTGCAGAAGATTCCCAGGGTCAGTAGCAGCCATATTTCAACATTCATTGTATTATGCTGAACAAAGTTAAATTAAGCTAATTTTGGATGTTTTTCAGTTTTCTTCTTTCAACAACTGAGTTGCAATATGAATGTAGTGTTAGCAGTGGCAGTGTTAGCCGCATAGAAGATGCAACATTTGAGAGGGAGATGTAGTACATGTGAAGCAATGGCATTAGCAATATCATGGGCTGCATTAGAATAGTAGCAACAACACAATGTTGGTGGAAGAAACAATGCAGAAAGGAGGTGCTTCAAATACAGAGCAACATGTAGTTGGACATTGTTACTAGAGCACTTTCCTCACTAAGAGGGAGTGTTAGTTTTTTGTAGCATCGGATCTTATCTAGCCCTAAAAATTGGTGGAGAGGCTAAGGCAAATGAGTTATAAAGAACCCATAAATCATTTGGTGAAATTCCAATCGGATTATATTTTATTAAAATAATTAATATTTTTAATGGGGTTCCTAAGTTTGAACTTAGGAAAATTAAAATATTAATGGGTATTAATCAAAATATGGGTGAGAATGATCTAGAAGGTGGATCAAGTCATGTTTTAATCTTAGGCATTGATTAGAGACTTAATCTCGGTCACTGAAGACTCAACAAGAAAAGTATAAAAGGGAGGCTTGGGGTTCATTTGAAAACACACACAGAAAGGAAGAATTGATTTGGAGTTCAATTTCTGGGGCTACCAAAGTGAGAAATTCAAACTAGGTGATCATTCAACAACAGAGGGGCAAAGAGAATATGTCAGAAGGAATTTTTGGAGAATACTAAGCAGAGAGGTGGAGAGAGCTTGCAAAGAGGTAGCGCAATAGCCAGGAGAGTTGACACTGGGCCAGTCTGGGCCCACGCAGCCTTGACACAGAGCTAGAAAGGCTAGCGCAGAGGGGAACGCTACCTATAGAGAAGAATCCAAAACTATCAGGAACTGCTAGAATAGGTGAGATATTTGACGCATATGGTAGAAGAGATGACACAGAACCTGAAAGGTTTACACACACCCTACACAGGGCCAACGCAAAAGTAGTCGAGGTTAGCTAGCCTTGTTGCCAGATTAGCCGGAATTTTGCCGGGTGAAGTGAGGTAAAAATCACTTAGATTTTCCACCAGTATTTTCTCTGTAAAGGATTTCTATATGAGCATCCTAGATTTGTATTCAGATATTTCTCCTACATAATAATAAACCCTTAGAACTATTGCACCGGTTTTCTTGCATTGGGTTTTTCTGGGGACTATTGTGTCTAAAAATAAGTGTGTCCTGTGTATCTTGTTCTTTGCATTGTTTTATGATTCATGAGATAAATATTTAATTAGTGTAGGCTGCAGAAGTAATTTTCTTCAGTATTCAGAAAAATAACTTGATGAATGTAATTTAAAAATCAAGTAGGTGAAGTAGATTCAAATTTGCTACAGTAGGGATTCCTTTAGTGTAGGAATTGTTGAGGCAAATTAATTACCTATCATTTAATTTTCAACCCGGGGGTTTTGTAAAACTTGCAAAGCGTGCATGCACTATATATGCTAGAAATTAACTTCCAATTTATATCAATCTAACTACGAAATCAAATAATGACAAACCCAATTAACCTATTCTAATTCAACAATCAATTCAAAAGAAATTATAGTACGGTGCGTGGAATTGAAATATTAATCTACCACACCTGCACGAATTGAATAATCAAAACCACATGAAATGAAATGAAAGCAAAAACAATCATTCTTAACCTCTCACATAGGAAAAGATATGAAAAAAAACAATCACTCTTAACCTCTCATAGAGGAAAAGATATGAAAGCAATAAATCTTAATATATGAAAAACAATAAATCTCACACATTATAGGTGGCCAATCCAAAAGCATGAGGGATGGAAATTTGAGAGGCTCCCAATGCAAGCAATACGAGAAAGAGGTGAACATCGCTCATGATCATGGTGCTAAATATAAATTCCATTTGTTAGTAATCTTAACTTGGACACCCGAGTATCTCCAACTTTACACATTCCTTTGAAAGGAGGAGACTCTCCTATTTATACAAAAACATAAGAATCTACCTCATTAATGGAGGTCCATTATTCTCTCCCTAGATCCCTAAAAAATCTCATAGAGTTACAACTCAAACAGGTAATGATGAGACACATATAGAGTTACAACTCAAATAGGTAATGATGAGACACATATCCTCTTTGACCTCTATCCAAATATTCTTCCATACCTTGAAGGGAATTCGAATTTGAGCATTGGAGGCCACATAGGGGTGCCTTGGAAGCTTCCAAATGACCTACACATGTCATGAAACTCAAGCCACTTTTAACTATTAGCAAGTATATGTCATTTTTCTAAGTTTTAACATAAATTCACTTAAAATAATAGAAATCATTAGCTTTTGGAAAACACAAAGGTAACCCCATGTAATCATGAAAATGGAGGCTAATGAAAGATTATATGGCTATGGAGTTGCGACATGTTAGTGAAATGGTGGTGATGAAGGTGAAAGTGGATGATATTTTGAAGACATTTTGGAGACTCTACATGCCCCCCAACCGACATTATTGCATGTCCTCATGCAATCTATTGCATTTCTTAATCATGATTTTCTTTTGAATGAGCTTGGCTTATATCAATTGTCCTTAAACTTTGCATTTGACAATTTCATTTCTTTTTGCAAAGTATTCCTTGTCATACATTGAATTATGACATGTTTGGTTGGTTCTTGTGTGACAACCAAATCTTAATTGGTATTGGTTGTTGTGTTTCAATACCTTGTTTCTTTTTGTTGCAGCAATATTCATTGAACATATTTAAGAATTCATGTTTAAATCAGCCATATAATATGCTCATCATTTAGGCATTTATTTGCAAATCACATAACTTTTGAACCATAACGCAATCATAATTGATTAGGACAAGTATGTTAGGATGAAATGAAGTGATATGGATGTGATAATAAATGGATGTCCCTTGGCGCCCCCGACCCCTCAACCCCCCCCGCCCCCCCACCAACCAAAGGTATTTACGGTTTTTTTTTTTCAAATGAGAAAGGAAATATGGTGAAGTATTTTCCGAAAATTATAATTCAAGTATTTAAGGAATTCTATGTTTAAAAGCTAGAAAAGAACATACCTTTACTTACCTAGGAAGCAGACAAACTGTGCATATGTACAGAAGTTGTAGTTGTTGTTGGATCATGGAATAGAATATAGAATTTCATCAGCTTTTTGGTTGCACAAATGGTGGTTGAGGTGGTGAAAGTGGACTCTTTATTTCTATTGCTAAATCTGTTGTATTTGCTACAAAATGTTGAAACGATATAGTCTTCACTTGCTACAAAGCCTGATGGTACAATTCTAGTCATGCAAATAAATGTGTTGTTTTCGAGCATGAAGAGAAGTCATTGGATTACCGACCATTGATGAATGATGTTAACCAATGCGAGGAAAACTCTCCATTAATGTCAATGAGTTCCAAGGTACCTAAGTACATCTTGCAAAGTGCGAATAGATGAGTTGATGTCGAGACACTTGCAAGATCTAATGATCAAGGGACATTGATGTATTCTAATGATTTTCAGCGAGAGAACTTGTCATTAATGCATACAAGCCTCAAGGTAATAATAAGGAATCTAGCCTTGAACCTAGATAATATGTTGATGTCGATAGGCCAAGACTTGTTAGAAGGGAGGCCTTAATGAATCCTCCATCATCTAATGCCAACATAAAACAATAATTTTGAAGGACTATAGATGAAAAAAATTGCAGTGGATCAAGGTTTATTTGAAAAAGCGAAAAGGAAAATGGAACCAATCAGAGTTGTAGGGGAGCTGAATGGTTTTATTGCTGGGTGAAAGCTTAGTGAAAGCGAGGTAGGAAAATGATTGTGAAGGAAAATGAGATGAAGATTTTATTGACTGAATAAGTAGGAATGCACTGGTAAGAATGGTATCTGAAAGGCTTCCAAATGGTGTGATGGATCTGATTCAACATTCTTTATCTAAAATCATGTGCTAATTCTTGGATATTTCATCTTTAATGTTGCTCTGATCATGTTCTTTTGAAAGAAATGTGGTCTTTGAGAGACACTGTTTGTTTGCGTCCATCTGTTTATCTTCCTGGAACCTACAAAAACTTAGTACTTTTTCTGCAATGAAATGTAATATTATCAAAGGAGAGAGGTGATAAATCTCTCTATTTATGAAATTTACACAAAAAATTGAGAATTGGTACTAATCAAACAAATTCACGAAAGAAAATCAAATGAATTTTACATTTCGAAACTAGTGCCTCAGGTTACCTGTCATGTCTTGTCAGAAATTTCTTCATTATTTCACTATTTCAAATTCTTACTAAATCTTTCTTATTGTAGATCCCATAGATATCTTTCCTATGAAATTTGAATCATCGAAAACTGATGTCGTATGAGAAAGTTATGCTTGTTTGAACTTTTTGTGAAACAATGAAAATTGTTATGCTTAAGTGTGGCATGGGAACATGATGCTCATGTGAAGGATGAAGTAGGAAAATTAGATGGCATGATTCTCATGAATTTTGATTAGAATGCATTGTCAGAGAATAAATCATTGAATTAAATATAAAGCTACAGAATTGTTTTTGAGCTGCAAAATTGTTGTTTAGGTATAGAATTGCGCAGTTTTTGTAGCTAAAATCTTGAACAGGCAGTTAAGTACACACAACTATGCATTTTTTTATGAACAAATAACCAGTCCAATCTTCAAATTAATCAATACCTCTTCTATAAAATTAGGAAATAGAATAATTTTTTATTAAAAATATTGGGTTGTGTTATATTCTTTCCATGACTAGCCCAAGTAGTTAATCGGGGAGTTAAAGGGGGGGTGGAGCCCCCCTTCGTTGCACCGATTGTGTAGCGAGGGGGGTCACAGGGGTTTTGAGGTGTACCCATAACCCCACTTTATGGGGTCCAAGGCAGCGGCGCGAAAATTTTTGGTTTTGGACCCTATGTTAGGATGGGCAGACCCACCTATGGTTTTGTGCATGATTTTCACACATGTTTTTGGACGCGATGGTTTTCGGTCCATGGTATTGGATGCTTCGACATGTATAAATATGTATTATAATATTGAAAGGAAAATAATGAAAAATCAAGCTCGTAGTCCTGGTTTTGGGATCCAAGGGAAAATCTCTATGTATATGTGTTTTATGTGTTATGCTCTCGTATTGTTTATTTTGTGTGTTTTAGAATTTGCATGCAGGTAATTTATGTACGGGGTTAAAACCTACAAATAAGGTGAGGTAATTTGATCTGCTTATTTTTACCTGTAAACCTTCTTTGGCTAAACAATGGCAGAGAGATTGCCAGTTTGTTTATGTCGTAGATTTGTTTGTACTTGTACACAGTTATTGTTATGAAGGCATAAACCATGATTCTGGTAAAATAAAAATAATTGACAACAATGTAAAATTACCTGAAAAGAGTCTATTTTTCCAAGTTCTTAACTGCCTTCTTATCAGCCTTGAATGCTTCATAGAGATTCTTGATCGACCAAACAATTGGAAGAATGATTGCACAACAACAGATAATATTTATAAGCAAAAATGCATGCTCCCATGTAAATCAATCTTTTGTAGAAGGACCAATCTCAACAATAACTATGCTTGTAATGTTAGAAATTGTTGATAGGCTTCGTGGTAAGAATTGTGTTGGAGTTTTACAATATTAGCCTTTATCTTACTATCTCCTTCTCCAATCTTGATGTTAATGAGACTATAAACACAATCGTGAGCTTCTCCATGAGTAGAAAAATGAACAAAACTGAAGTCTTTACGATTGGCAGAGGCCATGTTCTTCAATAATCAAACTTTCTCAATTTGACCAAATTTCTTGAGTTCCTCTTTAACTCGCTCTTCATCCCAAGATACTGGAAATCCATCAAGGAATACAGACTTAATATGTGCCATCTGTTCCTCATCGGGATGAATGGAATACTCAATGAATGCAACCTTTGCACTCTTATTCACTTCTGATATGTGTCACAGACTTGTCTTTATTGCCAACATCGTTGAAGAATTCATTAAGCGTGGACAACACTCCATGCCTTTTGTAGATCAGGGAGATCAGATCTTGGTGGATCTTCCTCCTAAAGATCAGGGAAATCAGATCATGGCCACAACTGTTGTCTGTGCATTTAATTGAAAATCCATTTTTTTCATGAAATCTAGCAAATAAGGCTCTAAAGAACCCCAAAAATCTCTCAATTGGTTACGAATTTTGGGGAAAAAACACACATTGAACATAATTCACCCCGTTCTGAGAAAACCCCATGTTTTACTTTTATGAGATTTGTTTTAATTTGGTCACAACATATGTTTTAAAATTATGGGTCAAAACTGCTACGCATTTCCTGTGCTTCAAGTAACAAAAATAAATTGTTTCTAGACTAATTGCTAGATCTCAAGATTTTGACTTATTACGTGGCCCATGCTACAATGCATATGCAAATTGTTGGGCCTTCGACGTTGGGAGGTATCGATGTGGAAGATCTTGCACATTCTCAGTTGATTACTAGATTCAGTAAACCAGAGTCATAGCTCTATATACAGGATTGTGATATTTTCAACGATTTGACTCCATTCAAGAAACAACAATGGTTTGTTGAATTCACCTCACACAATCCATCAGTTGAACCACAATCCATAAAAATATAACAAGAGCATCGTTTATTGTTTTATGCAAAGATTGTGATCGGATTTTAAAACAAATATTTGGTGCAAATATATATTGAATTGTAGGAAGAAGTTGAACAACATAAAGCCAGATTATTACACTGACTTGCAGAGTATATCAATCAACGAAGGCTGAGATGTCAACAATATATGTAATTTTTTTGTTTTATTCGCAGGTTAAATGTCAAAGCCCAAATGGTTCCAGTGTTGTAGCTGCTCATTTCTCAACATTCATTTTTTCAAAGCCACACATAATGTTTGCATCAATTCATTGTCTTGTCAGTTTGTTTTATCGTATGGGTTTTATTAATTTTGTTTGTTTGTTTTTTTTTTAATGTTTTGGGTTTTGTTGCGTTTTGGTTTATTTTTATTTTATTTTTTAAATATGAGCTATTTAATTTTATTTTTTTAATTTTTATTTTATTTAATTAATTTTATTTTTATTTCAAATTTGTTTTAAATAAACAAATCTAAATTTTTTATATATTTCTATTTATTTATTTTTTAAATATTACATATATAATTTAAAAGGAAACACTTCATTGATTTTTTTTTTTTTTCAAATTATTAAAATGCAAGAAAATAAATATAATCTAAATTCTAAATTCTAAATAAAAATGCAATTAAGAACTTAAAAAAAATGAAATCAAGCTTGATTTATTTTTCCTAATTTATCTGCTTGACAAAATTTTTCTTTCTTTTAAATTTTTAAGTATATGAATGTTTCCAATGGAGCCATGTGTGGTAACAAGAGATAGATATACTCATATGTAGGTTTGAAATATATTCTTTGATATGTACTAGTGTATGAGAGACCAACTGTCTTGATTTAGATGATGTCAGAAGATACTGAAGAATGGAATACTAAGATCCAATGACTGTCTTGAACTAAGATTCAATATAATATTGTCTTCCTTGGCTTCCTTCTATCATTCCATTCAATTCCTCAAATATGTGATCTTCATTCATAGAATTTGGTGATAGGCATGCATGAAACTTTTCAACCTCAGGCTCCAGCAACTGCTCTTTAGCATCAGGCATCCATGATACTTGGACCTTATCTAAATCTTCTTCTTCTGGTTGTTGTTCTTCAATGGTAGTTGGTGAATCATTTTACAGTACCTCAACATTGTAAGTGGGTTGAGGTGTTTTATTGTTGGGGATTCGAAATGGTTGTGCAGGTAGTGGAGTGGGAATGGATCTTTGGGGTGTTTGTGTGCATGGTAATGTGAAAGGTTGAATTGAGATTAACTGAGGGTGAAATTAATGTTGTGGTTGATGAGCACTAGTATTGCAATAAGAATTTTGCAACTCCTAGTGCTACCAACTTTACTTTATCAACCCGGGGTTCGTACAACCTTAGAGGTGATAGTGTTGTATACACAAGCAGATGCAATGGGTCCACTCTTTGTCACTGCTGAGTTGGTGATATACTACTATGGTTTCTCAAACCAGACTTCTATTGATTTAGAATAAGTTTGATTACCAATGAAGAAAGGGGAATTTTACCCTAATTGAGAGAATTGAAACATTGTCTATTGCAGTAATGAAAGACTGAAATAAATGCTTTAAACACACCACTCATCTAACTATTTGTTAAGAGATCTTGCTTTAGAATAATTCTAAGCTAATATGTGTGTAATCCTAACTATCCTAGGCATGCAATCTAAGATAATCAAACACTTTATTGCTGTGCATATGAATGAACACAATAACTCTTTTTTCCTTTTTGTCCTTTTTTGTGAAAATGTGAATGATAAATCTTCTTGGTGGTATGGAAGGTGGGTTAGAGATGGTTGTTAAAGGTCAGATGGCTTAGGAGGCAAACATGGGTCTTATACTAACTTTCTAGATGCATTTTCCTCAAATCGACCTCAAAACAGGCCACTATAGGTCGTCCTACAGGATGTCCTAATACACCTACAAGATGTCCTAATACTCCTACAAGATCTGACTGAAAGCATAAGGAGGGGTTCGGAAGGTGGTATAATGCTTAGGGAAGGTGAAAAATGGAAGAAATAATGCAAGGGAGTGGCTAAGACTTTCTCAAAGATCAAACCAAAGTTTGTGAGATGGTTGGATTTTCTCAACAAACCTAGAAAGTTGTTCTTAGGGAATGATGAATTAGTTGATGGAATTAGTGGCTATTGGTGATCATGGATGAATGAGGTTAGGTTGGGGTTTCTGACATGAGATCTTCCTGCATTATTAAAACTCCTGCAATACATACATCACTGGCATTTACCCATGGATCATGTCAAACAAGAAAGATTTCCAATCAACATAAGAAAACAAAATTCCATTATTTAGTTGCCTAGTTCATGCATGGAAATACTTGCAGAATATTGTGAAACACCATGAGATCTAATACAAAGTTGGAGATATCAGAAAGAACAACTAAAACCTATTCTTAAAAACTAAAAATATGTTGGTCTAATGAGTAGAAAACCCTAAATTCCATAAGAAATCAGAATTCTATATTTTTGGGGCTGAATAGGAGTTTTTCATCAAACCATGGTCCTTGAAGGGAGGAGTGAGGCCAAATCTACCTTATATCAGCCTTTTTTGTATTCCTTTATCTCTCTAAAGCTATTGCTAAAGTTATGCACAAATGGAAGAAAGCTAATCAAATTCACCACTACTTGCAATGAAACAATGCCAAAATCAATTCAACAATTAATCTATGAAATAACCTAAGAATAAAAGTACAATAAGAGGAACCTCTGTTGCTAGGGTTGGGCCCTAACCTAAGAGCTTCAGCCGTCTGATTCAACTCAGTGCTGGATCAAGGAAATTCTCATTCTCATTATCATATCAAAAATTACATAACTGTGTTTTTCCACAATCCTTTAACTTGAAAATGTTTAGTGCTCTTACATAAAAAATATGAATCCTAATGAGGCTCTAGGCCTCCTTATTTATACAAGTGAATTCTCCAACAACTTCCTTAAATCTAGCGAGGCTTGGCTCCCAAACTCAAGATGAACTAGTTCTTAACTGTCATTGGCTCGACTGCCCATGATCTAGATGACTTGACTGCTTGCAACTCCGAGCTAGTGTGATTTGATTGAGCGATATTCGAATGAGTGAGGATTTAATGAGGAAGATCCATCTCCTATAATCTCTCCTTATTGTCTCATTCGAGTTCTTGCACCTTAATTAGACAAAATTTCCATGCTTTGCTCCTAAAAACCTACAATCAATGCACATTAGACCACTAGACATAACATCTTACTTTTACTCATCTCACTATGAAAAATATAATTAAAACATGTAAGGAATTATGAGAAGAGTTGATTTTAGTAAGCTTGGAGGTGTATTAAGGTCCATATAGTTAGCCAATGATGAGACTCATCATCACCCTCTTACTGAAAGTGTTTCTCATCCTCTGAGCAACTTAATTTATATCCATGTCCTTCATTGCTCTTGTGGCCTCCATGACATCCCATGCTTCTCTTGTAGTTTCCTCTTCCTGTGAATAAAATCCTTCCTTCCTCTCTATTTCTTCCCAATGCTTTCTTTCTTCTTCTTCTCTCCTCCCTTCCAACATTCCTAAAAGTAATGGTGGACTGAGTCTCAAGCCAATCCAATTGACTTTGAGTCTTTATAGAGCGTGCTTATACATGGGTGTTCTATTTAGTGCCTCTCTCATTCTCTGAGGAGAATGGTATTCTTTGATTTTTAGGCTGTGAGGCAAGATGTTCCACCTCCTTTTGCAATCTTGCATGCTGTCGTATCCTAGAAATCTGAACATGTGTTCAAAGTGTGTGATTGTTTGTTCTTGTGCAGCAAGGTACCTAGGTGCAAGCTTAGGATCATTTGCAAGGAGCTTGTGGGTGCTGATGATAGCCATTAGATTGGATTTTTCAGCTTTGATCATGGGGGGTTTTGTCTCTTCTCTTGTCATTACCTTTTCCATCTCTGTAGCTCTTGCCTCCTCATGATTCATCTAGGATGCTAAGGTCATAAATTGCAAGTCTCCTAGTTTTGAATTTGGGTCCCACACATTCAAATTTGTCAAGGCCAAGTTGTGTAGGTAAAACTTAGACATTTTTTCTCTATCTTCCAAGGTGATTTTGTTGACACCTAATCCTCAGTGATTGGGGGAACTGAATGTGAACAGTCATCGAGAAGATGAACTGAACAATCACATTCATGTATATAATAGATAGCTGGCTAAATGAATAAATGAATTAGTTTTCTGGAGTTTCTCCTGGCCTGACATGGTATCAGAGCACAGGTCCCAGGTTCCTTTTTTAGGCATGCTTTGTAACTCCTCTCTGCCATAATGCATTTGTATGCTTATGCATCTGTTGGTTAATGCCTGACTTGGTTAACGCCTGACAGAGAATGTTTTTTGCATGCGTTGGTAACGGTTGAATTCTGAAAATAGATTGCTTGCAGTCCTTCCAAATCACCTGCCCTCACAGCGTCATGAAGGTCTTGGCTTGAAGATTTAGCTTTGTGGGCCGCTGATTTCTTCGACTGTCCCGCCATTGTTGTTCTGGAACAACCTATACCGCGAACAAAAACATCTCATTTTTTTGTTGTTTTAACTCTGTCTAGACTGTGGCTATCTCCAACGCATAGGTCTCTCAGAGCCCGAGCCAAATGCGAGCCATATGAACTGGGTGAACCCTCGCTTCCTATCTGGTGGCTTTCATCATTATTTCCCTGCTCTTCGTCCATCTCTGTGGCATCAGCACCTGGTTTTCCCTCGCAAATGGGTGCTCCCAAGCTAAATTCCACCGTATCCAAGTCAAGATAACCATAAGGTATCAGAGCAAAGTGCGTGAGTTTCCACTAGTTGTCTCTCCTCCTCAAATCTGTGCGTTACATCGCTAGTTTGTTTATTTGCATCTGGTAAATAGAGAGTTTGCTCACTGTTGTCGTAGATTACAATAGGAGACTGTTGAAGCGCCGTGCCATGAAATGAATTAACATGTTTGCGTTAAAGCCCCGTGCCATCTGGAAAGGAGAGCTTCTCACCATTCCTTTTCTTACCTTGGCCATCACTTTTGTTTGCGTAAACATGAAGTGGATTTTAATGAATGGAACGGTGATATCTATGGTTCAATGAAGCGATAAACCAAACCATAGTTTTGACAGTTACCAGAAGTCATTTTTCCGACGGCTTTGGGAGATTTAATTTGGCTAGAGCTAAGCTCAAGTCTTCAGATTAACACAAACGCTAATTGTTCATATATATGCAGTATATACTGTGGTAGTGTTCATTATTTATGTATGATACGGTGATAGGGTTTAAACAAAAGTGCTGAAATTGTTGTTGCGGTGATATATATGGTGATAGAATGGTTATCAATATTTGTTTCAATGATGAATGATATATAAATGGCGTAGCAGAATTCTATCACTGCTCAGATTTTGGATGAATACATTTTCATATCAGAATTTTTTTTTAGCAGCAGAAGTTTTTTAAGAGCAAATTTTTTTCCATCAGAAGTATTAGTCTATCAGCAAAGTTTTTTTCATATCAGTAGAAGTAATCTTTTACAGAATGCATTCAATCATCTCTATGATAGGAATAGTTCTCACTGCCAAGGAGAACTATCCTGACTGGTCCCGGATGGTACAACACACCCTCAGTTTCAATGAGCTGTGGAAAGGAGTGTGTGTCGGAGAAGGAGACAGTGACCCAGAAAAGCCTACATCAGACAAAGAGCTTGCCATCTGGGAAAAAAAGAACAGCAAAACGTATGCATTAATCGCAGCGTCTGTAAATAAGGAGGTGAGTCGCCACATTTCAACATATTCAACTGCCTTTGAAGCTT
>APFE030349015.1:30565-53648 GCA_000404065.3 Pinus taeda
AAAGCACATCAATACTAAATATCATTTGATCCGACATCATGTTGAGGCCAAAACAATCCATCTCCACCATTGTTCCACAAATGAGCAAATTGCAAAAATCTTCACCAAAGTGCTTGGAAGAGAAAAGCTTGAAAGATTCAGAACGATGCTTGGACTCACCAACATCCCTTTAGATTAAGGGGGGGAATGTTGACACCTAATCCTCAGTGATTGGGGGAACTAAATGTGAACAGTCATCGAGAAGATGAATTGAACAATCACATTCATGTATATAATAGATAGCTAGCTAAATGAATAAATGAATTAGTTTTCTGGAGTTACTCCTGGCCTGACAGATTTGATCACATAGATCAATGAATTTTCTATTGTCCTAGAAGGGCATAGTGCCTCTTTGTGCTAAAGTCTTGATTTGGAATTATAGCCATTGTTCCTTGAGATACAAGGCATAAGACTTTGTTGGTATCCTACATTGGATTGCCTCCAAGGATAAATTGACCCTAGTTGCCAACTGGCTTTCCCTTTCTTGTAGATGTCCTATTAGCCATGCGTTCTCTACTTCTAACTAAGATTTCATCATTGCCTCTCCGTCCCTTATTTTGCTCAACTCTTTTCCCATCTCTTTCAATGTTTCCTCCATGTGGCCTACATCCTCCACTCCTTTTGATTTGGAAATTTGCATCCACCTGTGTGTCCTTGCCCTCTCTTATTCAAGTTCAAAGAATAAGGGGATGGCAAAATTTTGTGGGATTACCCTACCTCCTTCAATGAATCTGTAGTAGGAGCCGAGGTTGGGTTGTGGACTAGGTTCCCTCAGTTCATATTCTTCCTTTGTTTCTTGTGGAGTGATGTCTTCTTGGTCCCTTGTTTGTATATCTTGTAGGTTTAACAGAGTTTCCTATTGGATGGTCTCTGCTTCCTGTAGGTCTACCTGTGTCTCCTGTAGGAAACCTATTCCTTTTGATGAGATTGACCTTGTGACAGGCCTCCTAACATAAGTTATGGGAGATTTTGGAGAGGCTTGTCCTAATGATCCTTCTCCTTGACTTTTCTCTAGAGGGGCTGGATTTTCTTGCTTCTTTGGTGAATCCTCAATGACAATTGGAGTTTTTGTGGGGGTTTGAGGCCTTCCTTGCCTAATACTTGTGCTCTTTCTTGTCCTAAAGTACAATGGGGTTTGTCTTTGCCTCTTCCCTTTTGACTTGATTGGTGTACTTAGGGCAGTAAGAGCAGTTTCTACCTCTTTCTCAGTGGGTTCTAGAGATACCCTTGGTGATTATTCCCCTTCTTTTCCTTGAATTGTAAGCCTATGTTCTTCTTTCTATTCTATTTCATCTTTTCCATTCTCCTTCTCATTCTTATCTTTCTCTTTCTCTTCTTCCTCTAGTTCCTCACTCTGCTCATTTGTTTCTTCTTTTGTCTCCTATGCATTCTCCTCCTCCTTTTCTTCCCTTTTTCCCTCTTGTGTTTCCTCTTCATTTTATTCTTCTGTTTCTTCTTCATTTTCTTCTTATGTTTCTTCTTCCCTCTCACTAGCAGTGGGGATTTTGTCATATTCAAGAGCTTGAATTTCCCCTCCTACCTACATGTCTTTGAAGGTTGTCCATGTAATAGGGAGTCTTAGGTTTTGTAGAGCATCTTCTAGGATGAGTTTGATCAACCCATGATGGGCTAGTTGTTGATGTTTTCCCTCCCGCACTTTGATGCTCATGTCTATCATTGATTGAAGAAGAAATTAGGGTATACTTAATTTGTTTTGTTGAGGTGTGTCTACTCCAAATTTCAGTTCTTGGAGGAGTATGAAGTGGTATCAATACACCACATTATATCTCCCTTCACATGATATGTATTTAATGAGGTGGTAACTAACTTCATTCCAAGGGTATGGAATGCTTCCTCTTCTGACCCCATTTTTGTCTTCCATTGGCTCCTCCCCTTCCAAAAATAATTTCTTCTTTGCAAGGGTGTTGTTACCCTTATCTTCTTTTCTCCACGGTAACCCTAAAGCGAGTGTAGTGATTATGCTTATAACTTCAGGGGTGATTTCTACTAATAGGCCTTTCACCACAACAGTGGCATGGGTCCTAGTGAGGGGTATGAGTGAGAGAGAAAAGTCTCTAGCCACCTCATCATCGTATCCTCTCATCCTCTCAAGGAACCCCATCCATTGTTGCCTTGTGAAAAATTATACTACTAGAGGATGCTAATGGATCCTTACTGTGTTTGTGGATTCTATCTTGTTAAAGCCTCATGTCATCTTTCCTTAGTAATTGTAGATGATTGGATGGATATTATTCAAGAATTCTGGTGGGTGAAAGAGGATGGAGTGTTAACTTTACAATACAATTGTCCTAGACTGAAATTTCCTTAATCAAATGAGGATTTTTCTTCTTGTTAACTAGAAAACATGGAAGTTATAGCTCCTACCTTACTTGTTACGTTCTGTTGAGGAAAACCTTTGATTTCTCCTCCCTTTAGTGCCCACTGATAATCCTATAGATTGACTTCTCTGTATCCTGTAGGTTTTCCTATAGGATCATATAGCTCTCCTACACTGCAAAATGTTAAATGTCTCCTGAAGGTGCTACTTCAAGAAGGCTGAGAGAAACCTCTTTTCGATGAATTCTCGAGAATGCTAATGCTCTCTTTGCATGGGAATCAATGTTTTATTTCCTTATATGGATGATCATGTGGGATGGTGTGTTGGTTGTATAAGTACGAGCACCTCCTTTTGGACCATTGGTCCCACTATTAGTGCATCATTCCCCCTTACCTCGTAATCGTCTCCCACTTCGTTCCTCCGCAACTTAACCATTTTTGGTCTTATCTCCTTTTTCTTTTGATTTGATTACTACCATGTGTGGAGTGGTCTAAATGTTTTCTCTCATCGACTGGTTGAAGGTGGCCAAGTTAACTAGCCACCTTTGCTTATAAAACCAACTCTTACATAATCCTATATCATATCGTACTAACGAGAGAACATGAGTAAGATGACATACCTGTGGGTAAGATGCTTTGATGATGATGCATGCTGGAGAATGATGTCTCTATTTTGTGTATTTGTTGCATATCCTTCTTGGTATTGGCCTCTTTTGATGCATGTTTATTTTGATGTGTAGGTGATGGAGAGTGATGTTGGTGATCTTGCTTTTGTTGCTAACCTCTCAAGGAGCTTCCTCAACCTTGGAATCTTTGTGTTGAAGATGGATGCAAACCTAGGAAGTTTCCATTGTGGGATAGGATACTACAGGATTTTCTATAGGAAACCTACAAGATGTCCTGTAGCTGCCTCTTCCCTAAACTTTCATACTTTTTCTCACTTCTGGAGCACGAGGGTTATTGATGTTAAGGCCCTATAATAATAGGATTCATAATTTTGAATTGACTATGATTAGTCTTTTAATATTATACATACTTTTTTCTTTCTGCAAAATGTTTCCCCATATTAAAAATAAAAAATGTAAAGAGGGTGAATTCCTAAAAGAATTATCAAAGGACCAAAAGAAAGAAAAATATAAAAAAGATATAAAATATGAACCCCAAAAAGAGATAAGAATAGATCATGAAAGTGTGCAAATTCAAATGCCACTTCTTTTTACTTTGCAAAATAATATTGTGTGCAACTTGTCAAAATTGCCACAATCCATGATGGTCAAATAATTTAATCTTGATTCGTTCATGCTTTAAATTTCATGTTGATAGATAGAGAATAAATATCTAGACAAACTGTTTAATGTTGGCAAATTAGAAGTTAGGTAGAGAATAATAATGAGCCCATCAGTTTAATCTGAGCATTGGAAGTTATAATGTTAGAATTAGATAGTTTGCTTATCAAAGAAAAAGAAATAAAGGCTCAGCAAGCTCAAATGCACCTTCATCATACTTAATCCTATGTTTTATGTGCAGGAGGAATTATCAAAGGCAAAGGACATTCACTAAAGCTTATTCACTAATTTCCCCTCATTTCACTAAACCCTTTATTAATTTTCCCCTTATTCATTATCCCTTCATTACCTTTCTTTCCCTAATGACTTTTCCCCTTCTTCATTTCTAAGCACCATTTCCTTTCATTTCCCCTTGCAAAAATATCCCCTCCCCTTCATTTCACTTTCCCCCTTATTTCATCCCGTTTTCTCTTCCCAAGACCCCATTTCCCTAGTGTGAAAACCATTCCCATCACAAGTAATACCCTCCCCTTTATTAATTTCCCATTTTCCTTAAAAACCCACCAAAACCCCTTTATCCTAATTTATCCCTAACCTATAGTCCCACTTTATGTATTTAACAACCCACGTTATAATTCCCCGACCCTCACTAAATCTTTGAATGTATTAAACCCGCTACATTATTTATCCCCGGGCCCCACCAACCACATCCCAACTTTGCCCTCACAACTCCATCATGCGATAACCCTCTGATCAAACAATCCCAGATCCGACAGCCCATATCTGTATCACGCATTCCCATCATCTGATAGTTAAAATCCCAAAAGCACACGAGATTCACGGTTTTGGCCGATCACTATTTCGCTACATGGCAGCACCATTTTGTATTGCGTGCTCTTAAAAAATACTGCCCTCCAGCCAAAAGTGGTGCAATATTGCATAAAACCACCTGCCCATGTAAAATGAAACTGGCCACTCTTCATTTGTTAATCCCGCACCCAAATTGAACCACTATTGGTTAAAAACCAAAAAAGCCCCCTTTTCACCCTTTTCACTGATTTTCATTGCAAACACCTCTGTCAACAAATTCTAATGCTCGAGAACTCTGTTCAACCATTTTCTACCCATTTGCAATGTGAAGACCTTGCCGACTCCAAATTGAAGAAGCACACAGACAACTCAATCTTCAAAAACCTCTGCTGCTACCACAGAACCTTGTCTGCACACCTAATCATCGTTTTTCCGGGTATTCTTGAAAGGACCAGAATGGCCCTGTAATTAAGCTCTGCACATTGTTTATATAAGGTTAATTAACTGAATTAATTAAAAAACCTTTCCAAACTAAAGAAACCCACTGTGCATTCGAAGAAACCCTTTCCTGCAAACTATATTCACCCTTCTCATTGTTTCAGAGCTTTTAACCCTACTCCTAAATCTAGAGAAAGAGTAATTCAATAGAATAAACCAAATTATGGCTTCACAGATAATTCTAAATGAGAAACCCCTGCAAACCCCTCACTTGGACATTGACCACCTCCCATTGGCTAACATAGATTTCCAAATTAAAGACACATCCACCTCTAGCCATCTATTAAAACTCAACCACTGGAGTAAAGATAAATTCTTTAACTAGAATGATGACATTCACCTATGGGAATCAAATTTTCCCAAATACTTGTTCCCATCGGTATACCTATTCCCAGAAATCATCCATTTTTACCAAGCTTGCTATATCCCAAATCAAAGAGCCATAGTCTCTCCTGACCAACAAATTTTATTCACCATTAATGCAGAGTCATTAAATCAAATGCTGCAGGTCTAGTCAATCCCAAATGAAACCCCATTTTCCATTGAAAACCTACTTGAACTTTACATAAAGCTAGACCTTTCCAAAAGGGCTCAAATCTTTCAGATTTTCATCCTAGAAGAGTATCATACTCCTATAGATAGTCCTCCATACTCTGCCACTATTTTCTTTGAAAAGGCCAGACAAATTGTAACCATGTTGTCTTGTATCCTTGGGTATACTACCGATCAATTTGTAGATGAACCTACACTTGCTTTCCTCTCTATTTTTTTCCTAGGCAAGCCTCTAGCTGCAATTTTCAAATTTTCCCAGTTCTTGGCAGACAAAGTCCATGATCAATTAATCGGACTGCCAAATGAAAGAGTATTCAAATACTCTTTAGTATTGTTCCACATGTTCCAATATTTCCAGTCAGACAAGTTTCCATTCAGCATCCAAAAATTAGACACTAAGGGCCAACCAAGACCTGTCATCTTTTGGACACCATTAATCCAAAAATATTCCATTGTTTTTAGTTATAAGGAGTTCATTGATTCCTTTGTTCATCTAGTTGTAAATATGTTAACTAGTAGTAATCAACCTAGGATTAATGATGACATAAAAAGAGTTTTGCAGTTGTCTAAAAACATTAGAGTAGGAGATTGGTATATATACCAAGACCACACTGAAATCAGGATATATGGATGCTAGCTCACTCCCTTCAAGTTTCCCAAATAACTCCCCATGAGGATATTTGCATTAGAATATTTCAGGCAGATCATAAACTCAGATGATGTCAATTTTATGTCAACTAGGAAGAAAACACAGTTCAAGATTAAAAACCAGTTGGGCCCTATTATTTGTAATAATAGGGAAGTTGGACAAGAAGCAGAGAAATTTTTACAGCAAATGAAGTTCAGTAGCAGTTTCATGTGGCAGTATGACCCTAATGGAGTCATAAATAAACTAAGGATCAAATTAAATTAAGCCCTTTTATGCATGAGTCCAGGCCAGACATTGAAAAATATGCCAACTAGTCAAAGTGGTTGGAAAATACCTTAATAGATGTGGAAAAGCAGATAAACACTGGTTCCTTTCTACAGATTCCAACCCTATAAGAAAAAATGGGTATTAGTCCCATTCTACAGATCCTAGCCATGCAGGACAGAAATGTAAAAAGAACCAGGGAAGAAGGCTCTAGCTCTAAAATGGATACTACAGATGATAGGTTTGAAACCATGTACAGGAAGAAGCCCAAGCTTAATCCTGTAAATGAGCAAGAAGAGACCATTGAGATAATTGAAATAATTGATACTGACACAGTGGTTAAAAAGAATACAACTCCAACAATTTCAAAGGAAAATCATCAACCTTCCACCTCAAATACTCAGATTATTGAAAAACAACTTAGTATTGAAGTCTCTTCAACCAGAAAACCAGTGGATAAAGAGAAAGATATAAAAGAGAAGTACACAAAAATCATGTTGAGGAATGAGACGTTGAAGGCTGAAACATATGCCCAGTACTTCAAACAGAATCCTAGCAATCAGAAGAGGTTGATGTCAGCTTTTGACATTAAAACTGGTAAAATGCAAACGACCTTTTTGCAGCCTATAGTCCAACAACCTAAAACATCAGTAGATTATAGGAAGACAGATTTTGAAGCTTTTGCCAGGGATGTTCACCCTACTGATCAAATTGAATTTCATAAGCAGGCAGGTGAAATTATTTACTCGACATTGACTAACAAAGCAATAACTGTGCAGAAACTTCAAAGTTCTTTAGACAACATCACAACACAGTTTAAGCTAGAAAAGGCATCCTCACAGGCCAAGGATAACATCATCAAGTCATTAGAGGACTTGGTGATTGAGATTGGATATAATCCAAATGACATCAAGGCAGCAGAAAAGCTCATAAAGAAGAAAAATGAAGACATTTCTGCTTTGAAGAAATAATTGAAGTTTCATCCTTCTGAACATGCACAGAGAAAGGAGGTCCTAGAGAGCCAAACCCAGTAGGATGAAATGATGGATCGCATTCTTCAACTAAATTCTCAATTGAAAGAAATGGAGAATGAATTGGACAATTTAATACATTTGAAACAGGTCAGCATTGAGACAACTACTGCCACTATTATCCTTGTAGTCACTACAGAAGTTCCTTCAACTATGATAGCTTCATTGGCCCCAACAGCGCAAGTAGCTACAACACTTCCAACTGCATCAACAACTACATTAGCAATAGGTTCAACAACAACAACAATTCATCCTAGTGATGAAGCAGCTAAACTGGTCAAAAGCCATGGAGGACATGTCCATTCAGACCACTGAAATAAATAACTTAAAGAATAGATAAAAATTCTAAAGGATGAGAAGAAATTGGCTCAAATCATGCATAAAAATGAAGCACATAAGTCAAATAGGTTGACTAAGAGGATAAAGAACTTAGAAAATGAATTAATATTGAAGGAGCCACTTGGCCAAGCAAAAGAGTAGCTATGGGACAATAACATTGACTTTGTCAATGATATTTGGCTCTCCATACAAGTTATCTTTGAACAAAATGATTTAGTCAAAGAGGTTGATGAAGCAATTCAAAGGGTTAAGGCTGAACTTGGAAATATTCCAAAAGAAGCCTCAAGAATAATCCAATTCCTTAACTCAAAGAATAAATATGAATTTTAGGAGCTTGGCATAGCTGACAGAACTGGCACTATTCTAGAGGTGAAGAAGGTAATCACTAAGAGGAACTTGATGATGCATCTTGAGGACAAATGCCAAACCATGGAGCTAGCTATAGGCAAGTTCAGTGTCAAATTTGATCCTTTGAGGCAGAAAGGTATACCTAATCCATTGGTAATAAATGATAGGTTAATGTCACATGAAGACTATGACAAGAGAATCAAAGAAGTGGCAAAGGAGAAAGCCAATAATTCCTCTATGAAAGGGATGCCTACATGAAAGGTTCTTTACCACACTTTTGAGAACCTCTTTTACCTCCAGCATGAGGTAAAACATCTTTTTGTAAGCAAGCCCACCTTTGCAAAATACACAGAAGCTTATGAAGTCTACAGAAGAATGGTAAATATTAAATTACTAGATATAGAGACTTGGGAAAAAATAAATGATTTATTGTGAAAATTCAAGGTAAATAGTGGATACAGAGAAGTGAAAGAAAAGCAGTAGATCAATTAAGTCAAGGAGTATCAGATGAAAGAGTATCAATCAAAAGGAAAAGTAAAAGAACAGTCAGCGTGGAAGACAAACAACAAAAGCAAAAAGAGAAGCGTAATATCAAAGAAGAGCCAGCTGCAAACAATAGAAAAGGGACAATTTGCACCAGTTACATATCTGTCTCTATCTTCATGCATGAAGATATTTATTTTTCCTTGAATAATTCCTAAATCAGTTTAGGATATTTTGTAATAAATTTTTGTATAAATACTTCATAATTTGAAGTATTAAGGTGTGGATTGCTAAACATTTCTATAGTTTTATTGATCTAAAACCTAAGGGTTCATTGTACCATTTTTCAAGTCAGCAGACTAGACTGAGTAATAAAGGCATTGCATTATAGGATTCATGTGTTGGGCCACTTCAGTGAAGTACTTTTTGTTTGTAAAATTGTTATGTTCTTAAGTGTTTCATATACTTGCATTTTATCTAAATTGAATGAAATAACTGGAATATTATTACAGAATTTGTTTAAGTACACTCTATCTTGAACAATTATTCATTTTAATGTTTTCTTTAGATATCCAGAGTAGGGAATCCTTCATTGCTCCCTAGTTTCAATTGACCTCTATCATTTCCCTCATTATCCAGTTTGAGGAATCCTTATCTGCTACTTAACCCCAATTGAAAACCACTTCACCATCCAGCCTAAACGATCTGAATTTACTCAGCTACCTTGCTTGTGAACACTATCTCTAGAACTTTATTTAGTCCTATTTTCTTGACACTTGACCCCATAGACCAATGGTAAAAGACATCCCTCTATCCATCTAAGTCAGTGATTCAACCACCAAATAAAAATAAAAATCCAATCAAGTTTAAATAACTAGCCTAAAATCAATTAACTCAACAAAGTTAAATCATAAAGAGAGAGCCCTCTCTAAGCATTAGGAAGGCTAGATCTTGATCTCAAA
Source organism: Pinus taeda (assembly GCA_000404065.3). Classification (NCBI taxonomy): domain Eukaryota; kingdom Viridiplantae; phylum Streptophyta; class Pinopsida; order Pinales; family Pinaceae; genus Pinus; species Pinus taeda. The sequence continues at coordinate 40,164 of APFE030349015.1, forward strand.
AGTAGGTTTGTGGTTACCTCTAATATTTCTTTTGACACAGATAACAACCCTAGCAAAATTTTAGAGTGATAATAGTTGACATGAGTAGAGAAGGGCTGTACTGAATGGTAGGTGAGACTTGTGGTCTTCACGTATTGTCCCTTTGTCCTCCTTCTCTCCTTTTTCTATTTTTTTTTTTTTGAAAACTGCATATATTGTTTTTTGTTGAATTAATTCATTGGATGGATGTAGGGGTAACATGGTGATGGAAGGCATGGCGATGATGTGGTGGAGTGAATTTTAATTAATTTATTTTTTTCAACACCGTTGGGTTACATCAAGAGGATTTCAACCCAACAGTGGGACTCTGGTTCCTCATGGAGGTTTTCACCTAAGTCTCTTTATTTTATTTATTTTATTTTTTCTCTTTTTTTTCAGGGACTGGATAGGTTGGAAGCTGAGACTTTCTCCATCACCATCACTGTCTTGCTGATGCCATTGATGAATTCTTGCTTTGACAAGGGCTTCTTATGGACCTTCAATCTGTACCCATTGACAAGTAAAGGGATAACCTCTGCATCAATGGTTCTTATCTATACTGAACCATTATCATGACATTTTTCTATGACATAAGGCCCTAACCATCTACTCCTTAACTCTCCTTTAAAATCCTTGTACCTGGAACCATACAACAAAGCCCAATCACCTTCTTGAAACTGCTTGTCCTGTATATTCTTGTCATTACAAATTTTCCTTTGAACTTGGCTCACCTCTGTGTGCAGGATGGCCTGCATCCTAAATTAAAATAACCCATTCAGCTGGGGCAATTTTTCTTTTTGTGCCTTGGTGAGATCTAGATCCAGTTGTGATGCCATTCTTAAGGTGTTGTATTCAAATTCAATGGACAGCAAGGCTTTCTTCCTATAGACCAGCTCATAAGGAGTGAATCCAGTGGTGGTCTTCCAGGTGTTATTGTAGGCCCAAGTGGTCTCAACTAATCTATCTACCCAATCCTTTATGGTGTTGCTAATCACCTTGGTCAGAATGCCTTCCAGCGCTCTGTTGGTTACCTCCACTTGCCCATTATCTTGTGGGTGGTAAGGAGTGGATGTTCTATGCTTGATCTTGTGCTGGCTTAACAAATTTTCAATCATGTGAGATGTAAATTGATTGCCTTGATCAGTGACCAATTCTCTAGGGTACCCAACTTATAAAATACATTTTCCCTCAAGAATTCAACCCCTTTTTCTTCTGATGCTTCTTTGATGGCCTTGGCTTCAGCCCGCTTGGTTAAATAGTCAATGCACACAATTATGTATTGTTTTTTCTTGGATGTAAGGTCAATGGGTCCAATGAAATCCATTCCCCACTTGTCAAATGGCTCGAAAGTCACTTGAGGTTGCAAAGGCATTTCATCCCCTGGGATAGGTTTCCCTATCCTTTGGCACTAGTCACACTAACTAGTATACCTTGTCACATCTTGGTGAAGAGTGGGCCAGTAATAACCAGCTTGTAATACCTTGAATGTTGTTCTTTTGGTTGCAAATTATCCTCCACAAGGCCCATCATGATACGTCAGAAGGATGTCAAATACTTCCTCCTCCCTGACACATCTTCTCAGAATTTGATTCAGGCCTAGTTTGAAGAGGTTGCCCCCAATCCAAGTGAATGGGGTGCTCTTTCTTACAATATTTCTCTTTTCCTTGGAGGACAAATTTAGTGGAAACTGTGTAGAAACCAAGTAATTTTCTATGTCAGCAAATCATGGAGAGATAACTGAAATGGAAAATAAGTTTTCATCTGGTAATTGATCATCAACCATTCCTTCCTCCCCTGCAGGCAAGGTCGATCTGGATAAAAAATCTGAAACAACATTCTCCTTGCAAGGCTTATCAATAATAGTTAAATCAAATTGTTGCAATAAAAGTAACCATCTAATAATCGAGGCATTTACATTAGGTTTACTCATCAAGTATTTAATTGCATCATGGTCAGTATGTACAAATATCTGGTAACCAGTAATGTAATGCCTAAATTTATTCAATGAACACACAATAGCTAGGATCTCTTTTTTAGTCACTGTGTAGTTTTGCTCGGCTTTTGAGAGATTCTTACTGATGAATTAAATGGCATAAGGTAGCTTGTCATCTAGCTGGCCTAGAGCTACTCCTATGGCTTTGTGAGAGGCATCGGCATGTATATGGAAAGGAAGAGCCCAATTTGAGCCTCAGAGAATAGGCGTAATAGTCATCTTGTCCTTTAGGGTGTCCAAGGCTTCTTAACAGTTTCTTGACCATACAAATTCGGATTCCTTGGAAAATAACCCAAATAAGGGAGAAGCTAACTTGTTGAATTCTTTTATAAATCTCCTATAGTATCTGGCTAAACCTACAAAACTTCTCACATCTCTCTATTTTTGCAGAGCTGGGACCCTTTATATGATGGCTATCTTATTTGGGTCTACCTACAGCCCTTTCTGCGATATTGAGTGACCTAGAACAATCATCAAGAACTCACATTTTTTGGGCTTAAGGGATAGGTTCATTTCGAAGCATTTGTTTAGCACATTACCTAAGTTAGAGAGAGCCTCCTAGAAATCACACCCATAGGGTGTCAAGTCATCCATATAAATTTCCACTGCATCATGAACTAGCTTACCAAAGATACTTAGGACTGCCCTCTAGAAAGTGGTAGGGGAATTGCATAAGCTAGAAGGAAGGACCGTGTAAGTGAAAGTACCCCAAGGACAGGGGAAGGTGTTTTTATCCTGGTCCTCTAGGCTAATCTGGATTTTATTATATCCGCTGAACCCATCTAAGAAAGAGAAGAACTTTTTCCCTGCCAGGCCATCTAACACTTAGTCAATGAAAGGTAGAGGGAAATGGTCCTTCTTTGTTGCTTTGTTTAATTGTCTGTAATCAACACAAATCCTCCACTTCCCATTTTTATTTGGAACCAACATCAAAGGAGAAACACACTCACTATTTGAGATAGGGTAAATGAATCTTGCGTCCAACAGCTTTTGCAATTATTCTTTCACTATATCCTTGAGAGTTGGATTTATTCTCCTTTGGGGTTGTCAAATTGGTTTGAACTTCTTTGATATAAATGTGGTGAGTACACACCAAGGGGTGCACTCCCTTCATTTCTTTGTAACTCCAAGGAAAGGCATCCAAATGTTCCCTTAGCATGTTGCACAACTCTTCTTCTTGGTGTATAGAAAGAGGGGTTGATTTTCAAAGTTCTTCCAGGGCTAAATTCTATTGTCTTGACACGAGTAGGGTTTGAATCAACCAAGCATAGATCAATTTGATGGCTGCTCTTGGTTTCCTTCAAAAATTCCTCTAAGGTTAAGGTGTTGGGAGTTGGATTTTGGAGGATGTGTTCAATCAAATCATCTTCATCAAGTTTTCCTCCTCCCATGGCAGTTTCTATGGTATAGAGTTTAGCTGAGTAAAATTCATCTGCTTCCTCCTCTTCTAGCCATAACAGTAAATCATGTTCTAAATATCGCTCAATAGGAGGGTACAAGATCAACTGCTTGGATAGATGCCCATTTTTTATAGTCATGTTTCTAGCCCTGCAGTTGATGTAGGCATCGGCAGTGGCTAACCAAGGCCTCCCAAATATGAGAGGATAACCATTAAGCTTGGCCTTAGGCTGAAGAACTAGGAAGTTCACAGGATACTCCCAGGAGTCAATGGAGACCATCACATCCTCAAAAATCCCCTCAGGGGCCACTGTGGAATGGTCTCCAAGTTGCAAGACTGTTGTGATCTTTCTTAATGAACCCTGGAGATTTAGCTTGAGCATGGTGTCCTTAGTCATTAGATTAGTGGCAGCCCCAAGATCAATCAAGGTGTGTGGGACAATGGTGACATTGATGTGCAGATCTACTATAGGGCTTCTAGGGTCTAAATACTTTGGGATAATTACCTACCCCAACATTAATTTGGACAATTGTCTGATGAAATTAATGGTAGGGGTGTCTCTTTTTCACCTCCCTGGATGCTTGAAACATTATCTTTAATCAGCCTGTTGTAAATAGTTACATTTTTAATGGCTTAGAAAAGTGGAATTTTGACGCATAGATTTTTTAGTTCACCTAGAATTTCATTCTCTTCTAGGGTAGGCTGGAATGGATGAGTTAATATTTTAGGAAAGGGTGGTGGATTCAATCTAGGTATACTTTCCTCTCTTTCCTTGTCACTCTCCCTTAGTGGAGATGGAGGTTGGATGCCTAGGAGTACTCTCCCAGACTTCAGGTTGATTTCCTGGATTCTCACAGCATAAGAAGGGTAGGATGTCTCTCCACTGTATACTTGTTGTGCATGTCTGTTGTTCAGGTTCATATTTGGCTAGGAAAGCATCTGAGGTTGTTTAAGTGGAGCAGGGTGTAAAAGCTGTGATTGAGTAGGAGGTAAAGGCAATAAATCTAGAGCATTGTTGTATGGGGGTCTCCACCCCTGGGGTGGTGTATTCCATTGAGGCTGTGGAGGAGTATATGGCTGAAATGGCTAGTTGGTCCGATGGGAATGGTGCTGAGGTACAAAAGACCAAGGAGAAGGTGTAGACTAGGAGAGGTGAGCAGGGGGCCCCCAAGATGGAATGGATGTGTTTGGGTTAGGTTTGTAATATGCATAGGATGGCCCTTATATGCCCTACTGGTACGGTCGAGGCCCATGAGGCCTCCTTTGATTTATGTAGCATAGTTGTTCAGTCACCCCTTCAGTTCCCTGATACACAACTTTTAGTCCAAGTAGAGAATGGCACTTTTCTATTGAGTGGTTTTCTTCATAGACCAAGCAGATTTCTATAACATTTAATGGACATTCATTCCTAGGGTGCCTCCTTATGCATCTGGGGTATAAGATGGCTAATGATCTCTCTGCTTCCTCCTTCTTTCTCTTGATGTGCATAGTGTCCATCTGTAGAGAAAGGGTTTGCAACATTTCACTCTTGAAATCTTCCAACAGATTTCCAATTTCACCTTTTATGGATATGTTGGAAGAGGATGAGTTGGCCATTAGTTGACTACCCCTACCCTTTTTCATAGCTTCCCTAGAACGGTTCTTAAAGACATTCTTGATATCTTCATAGGGCAGCTGGTATATTTCCCCTCCTGCTAGCAAGTTTAGGGTATCCAAAAGATATTCCCTGACCCCCTTGAGTAGGACTAGCTTCAATGACTCAAGATCGAGTGTGCACCTAGTCCTTTTATAGCTGAGCTGGAATCTTTCCTCATAATCTTCTAAGGACTCATCATGCCCTAAGGTCATTCTAAAAATTTCCTCTTTAGTGTCTATGGACCTATAGTAGTCCCAACACTTATTGTTGAAGACTTGTTGCATCTGAGCCCAGGTGGTGATGTTATCCCTAGGTAGACCCATGAACCAGCGTAGAGCTGCATCCTTGAGAGTGGAAGGGAATAATTTCAACTTCTGATCATCAGTGGTGTAATCATAAGTTATGCATATGACAGTGAACTCAAACAAGAAAGTATCTGGATCTTCTGAGGTTAGGCCATGGAAGTGAGGAAGAGCAAAGGGGCTTATTTTTTCCATCATGGCATCTGCATTGGTTTCTATGATGGGAAAATCACCCTCAATTATTTCTCTATCTCCTCTATCGTTTCTATTTTTAGTCATTAGGTTAGTTAGAATGGGTTATCCTTCTTCTTCTCCCCTGTAGGTTATTCAAAAATCTCTAGGTGCTCGCCTAAGGGGTCCTCCAATTCATAACCACTAAAGAAGAGGGAAGGTTGGTTGTTTGATGTGTGGTGGGGGGGGGGTGGTGGCGGTATTTGGTAGAAATTTTCCTAAGTTATCCCTATTCCTACGAGGCATGAAAGAAGTGTTTTTGTTTTGTTTTTTTTTCAAGCTTTAAGACTAATTGTAGAATTGAAATAACAAACTGAGTGGAAACTAACTGATGAATGAAATCTTACTTGCAGAATGGAAAGTAAATCAAACCAACTTACAATTACTTTTACAGAAATGAAGCTAATAGTGGAATGAAAGAGATAAGAAATGGAAGAAAGAAAGAAAAAATCACATCTACTCAGAACTTCCCCAACAACGGCACTAAAAAGTGATGAGCACTAGTATTGCAGCAAAAATGTTGCAATTCCTAGGGCTACCAACTTTACTTTATCAACCCAGGGTTTGTACAAACTTGGAGGTGGCAGTGTTGTATACACAAGCAAATGCAATGGGTCCACTCTTTTTCACTACTGAGCTAGCGATAGACCACTATGGTTTATCAAACCAACCTTTTATTGATTTAGAAGAAGTTTGATTACCAATGAAGAAAGGGGAATTTTACCCTAATTGAGAGAATTGAAACATTGTCTACTGCAGTAATGAAAGATTGAAATAAATGCTTTAAACACACCACTCATCTAACTATTTGTTAAGAGATCTTTCTTCTAATGAATTCTAAGCTAACATGTGTGTAATCCTAACTATCCTAGTCATGCAATCTGAGATAATCAAACACTTTACTATTGTACATATGAATGAACACAATAACCATTTTTTCCTTTTTGTCCTTTTTTGTGAAAATTGAAGGGTCAAATGGATTAGGAGGCAAACAGGGGTCTTCTCCTAACTTTATAGATGCATTTTCCTCAAACCGGCCTCAAACTAGGTCACTACAAGTCATCCTACAAGATGTCTGAATGCACCTATAGGATTCCTTAATGCTCCTACAAGATCCCCTGTATTCCTAAAGGATCTGGACAAAAGCATAATTAGGGGTTTGGAAGGTGGTATAAGACTTAGGGAAGGTGAATGATGGAAGAAATAAGGCCATGGAATGGCTAGGACTTCCTCAAAGCTCAAACAAAAGCTTGTGAGATGGTTGGATTTTCTCAACAAACCTGGAAAGTTGTTCTTAGGGAATGATGAATTGGTTGAAGGAATTAGTGGTTGTTGGTGATCATGGATGAATGAGGTTAGGCTGGGGCTGCTGACATGAGATCTTCCTGCACTATTGAAACTCTTGCAATACATACATCACTGGCATTTACCCATGGATCATGTCAAACAAGAAAGATTTCCAATCAACATAAGAAAACATAATTCCATTATTTAGTTGCGTAGTTCATGCATGGAAATACTTGCAGAATATTGTGAAACACCATGAGATCTAATACAAAACTGGATATATAAGAAAGAACAACTGAAACCTATTCTTGAAAATTGAAAAGATGTTGGTCTAATTAGCAAAAAACCCTAAATTCCATAAGAAATCATAATTATGCATTTTTGGGATTGAATAGGAGTTTTTCCTAAAACCATGGTCCCTGAAGGGAGGAATGAGGCCAAATACACCTACTATCAGCCTTTTTGGTATTCCTTTATCTCTTTAAAGCTAATTCTAAATCTATGCACAAATGGAAGCAAATTAATTAAATTCACCACTACTTGCAATGAAATAATGCCAAAATCAATTCAACAATTAATCTATGAAATAGCCTAAGCATACAAGTACAATAAGAGGAACCTTTGCTGCAAGGGTTAGACCCTAACCGAAGAGCTTCAACCCTCTGAGTAAACTCAATCTTGGATCAAGGAAATGCTCATTCTCATTATCATATCAAAAATTACATAACGGTGTTTTGCCACAATCCTTTAACTCGAAAATGCTTAGTGCTCTTACATAAAAAAATATGAATCCTAATGAGGCTCCAGGCCTCCTCATTTATACAAGTGAAGTCTCCAAAAAATTCCTTAAATATAGGGAGGCTTGGCTCCCAAACTCAAGGTTAAATGGTTCTTAACTGTCACTGGCTCAACTGCCCATGACCTCCATGACTCGACTACTTGCAACTCCAAGCTAGTGTGATTTGATTTAGGGGTATTTGAATGAGTGAGGATTTAATGAGGAAGATCCATCTCCTATAATCTCTCCTTCTTGTCTCATTCAAGTTCCTACACCTTAATTAGCCAAAATTGCCATGATTTGCTCCCAAAAACCTGCAAGCAATGCACATTAGACCACTAGACATAACATCTTACTTTAACTCATCTCACTAAGAAAAATATAATTAAAACATGTAAGGAATTACGAGAAGAGTTGATTTTAGTAAGCTTGGAGGTGTATTAACGTCCATATAGTTACCCAATGATGAGGTTCATTAGGGTGGAGGTGAATGGTATGGATAAAATTTATATTGGTATTGAGATTAGTGAGGGAAAAGTTGAGTATATGGTGGATTTCCTCTATAAGGCTCTTCCCAACCCTATTTCCAAGATTGGTTTGAGATTGGGATTGAGATGGCCAACATTGCCAAGGAAAAGGTGTTTGCCAATTACTTTGAGATTGTTGTGCATAACCCTGAAATTGTGCATAAGGATACTGCATCATATTGGGTTGATGAGGCTGCCATGGTCATCTTGGAGCTACATAACAGAGTTGCTCTTTTGCTTGATTCACTCCATTATCTTTTTGGTAAACTACCTTTAACCTTGGTAATGATGGGCAATCTTCAGTAGTATAAGATCCTGCACAAATTTTACAAATTTAATGTTATAAAGCAGATATTCATGAAAATAATGTTTCTTTGTACATTTAGGGTAAAAAAGACAAGATTTTCAACTTTTTGCTTGTTTTTCATTCTTATCATCTCAATTTTATCATTTAAATTAGCAAGAATGTTTAGCAAATTGTTAAGTTCAATTTGACTTACCAATCCTGTTGTCAACTTATTTTCCCTTGCCGTAACTAGGTCTTGAGGAGAGCTTCCATACTTTGCTTTTCCTCTTGATATGTTCTTGCATAGTTCACAAATCTCTTGAAATGACAATTTATAAACATCTCCTTTTGCCACCAAGTTAATAGATCAATGTATTCATCCTTTATAGCATTTAGTAGTATAGTTTTTAATATGTCTGATCCTAAATTATGCATTTTAGATCTTTTGATATTATAAGTAAATCTCTTCACTAGGTCTTCTAGATTTTCATCCTCTTTTTTATTCATCTTAAAGACTTCATTTCTAAGGCCATGGTGTTTGTAATGAATTTTATATTTTCCTAAAAATACTCTTTTCATATCATCCCATGTCCTTATAGAATTTGTTCCTAAATTCATGAACCATCTAACGTCTTTATCCTTCAATGTTGTTGGAAACAAATTCAATTTTTGAATGTGTAATGAGTAGCCATAATATCTACAAATGATTTCAAATTCAAAAAGAAAAGTTTCCAGGTTTTCTGATCTCATACCTTTGAAGTTAGGAAGTACGGATGGAGAGATGTTCTTCATTTGAACATTGACACCAGTTTCTTGAGTGGGAAATTCAAAAGGATCTTCCTCATTGTCAGCATCTCCATCCATTTCTTCATCCTCCTTTGTCATCTATTCTACCTACAAAAATAAGAATTCATGATGTGGATGTGTGGCTCTTACTACACCACGTGATATAGTGGGGGTGGTAGATGATTCAAGGTTTAAATATATATATATAATATATATATATTATTATATATATATAATATAATGTATGTAATTATGTATTGTATGTATGTATGTTATGTATGTATGTATGTATGTATGTATTATGTAATGTGTGTGTGTATTTAGTGAAAATGATATGCAGCTAAATGGCTTTAAATGCGTCTAACATGTTTTAATATGCATCTAAAAAAAAAAAAAAGTAACTCTAGATTGAAATTTAGTTCCTATGAACACTTCCCCAATGATAGCGCAAAATGTTGAGGCAAGTTAATTACCTATCATTTAATTTTCAACCCAGGGGTTTCCTAAAACTTGCGAAGCGTGCATGCACTGTATATGCTAGAAATTAGCTTCCAATTTAGATAAATCTAACTACAAAACCAAATAACGACAAACCAAATTAACCTATCTAAATTCAACAATCAATTCAAAATAAATTATACTATAGTGTGCGGAATTGAAATCTTAATCTGCGACATTTGCAGGAATTGAAAACTTAATCTACCACACTTGCGGGAATTGAAAAGCACACCACTCTTTCAGAAGTGAAATCGCATGAAATGATATCTACTCTAAGAGATTATGTTTGCATTATCAAATCAGGATCCTATGAAATGAATAATCAAAACCACATGAAATTAAATGAAAGAAAAAACAATCATTCTTGGCCTCTCACACAGGAAAAGATATGAAAGAAAATAAAAACAATCACTCTTAACCTCTCACATGGGAAAAGATATGAAAGCAATAAATTTTAATATATGGAAAACAATAAATCTCACACATTATAGGTGGCCAATCCAAAAGCATGAGGGATGGCAAGTTGAGAGGCTCCCAATGCAAGAATTACTCGAAAGAGGTGAACATCACTAAATCTAAGTTCCATGCATCAGTAATCTTAACTTGGACACTCGAGTATCTCCAACTTTACACAAGCCTTTGAAAGGAGGAGGCTCTCCTATTTATACAAAACCATAAGAAGCTACCTCATTAATGGAGGTCCATTATTCTCTCCCTAGATCCCTAGAAAATATCATAGAGTTACAACTCAAATAGGTAATGATGAGACACATATCCTCTTTGACCTTTATCCAAATCTTCTTCCATATCTTGAAGGGAATTCGAATTTCAGCATTGGAGGCCACATAAGGGAGCCTTCGGAGCTTCCAAATGACCTACAAATGTCATGAAACTCAAGTCACTTTTAAGTATTAGCAAGTATATGTCATTTTTCTAAGTTTTAACCATAAATTCACTTAAAATACTAGAAATCATTAACTTTTGGAAAACACAAAGATAACCCCATGTAATCATGAAAATGGAGGCTAATTAAAAATTATATGTCTATGGAGTTGCGACATTGAGTGAAATGGTGGAAATAAAGGTGAAAGTGGATGATATTTTGAAGACATTTTGGAGACTCTACAAGAATTTTCACATCAATCCCCATGGGTTCCCAATGCTTCCAAGGAAAATCTCAACCTGAGCCTTCTCCAAGATTTCATGGTGGTCTATTGTCATGAAATCCCCTACATCATACTACCATAACACATAATTGTCAGTGTGTAAATAGATATACAATATACCAGTTACCTTACTTTATTGTGCCAAGCATGTCGCCTTGTAATTGAACATGTACATATATCATCTCTCAAGGGACTCCATTCCCTTGATGAATCCAACCATAACTAGAAACTAGTTGTTTACCTGTCACATACATGTTCACGAATATAGCATATATCCACATAATGTCAGACAAAATCAAGGTTAATAAGTCTTCACCTATGCAAAGCACTCATTCGTTTTGAATTGCAGTTTCCAAATATAGTCAAATGAATTCTCTCTCAATTCCTTTCTTTTACATTTTTCCTTGTTGTAATTGAGTCTCATTGGGTGCTATCACATCACCCAGTTGTTAGCTATATAGACACAAGCATATCACCTTGTGTTGTGAATATAAATCCCCTCTACAAATAGAGGTGATCTCTCTAGCCCAATGAGTGGTTCTAGCAACAAATTGAACAAACTAATGCAGACTTTCCTAGCTTATGTTTAAAAATGTAGAGAGAGAGAGAGAGAGAGAGAGAGAGAGAGAGAGAGAGAGAAACCCACCTCTTTCTAATGCTAATTGCTCAATCCTTTGGTGATGGCTTCGATCCCTTAGCTTCCAGGCTTGCTCCTTGCTTGTTCCTTGCGTTTGAGTACCTGCAAGAGAAATCAAAGGAAAAAACAAGATACAAGCACATACATAGTGTATATCAAACATTAACTACTTTATAGATCGAGTATCAAGCTAAATGCATAAATATTTAGACATTTTATAGAAAGTGAACATCAAATGTATATATTAATGAATCAAAAAGGGAAGCATACAACCATTGTCTTGATTTTGGAGACCTACTTTTGGTGGATGTCCAAGTCCAAGCCAAGACTCTTCAAGCACTCCTTCTCCAAGTTAGATGGGTAGCATTTAGGCATAATCTCTGCATAGGAATGCAGGTAATCAATGACCAACCATTTGTGGATGGAGGGGATTTGATTCATAGGAAGGGAGAGGGATTTAGAGATCCACAAAAGAGGGAGGAAGGTCCACATCTCAAGGGTAAGGCCCTAAAAGGTAGGATCAAGAGCTCCAAATGGGAGAGATCGACCATACATCTACACAAAAACATCCAACTCGTTGTTTCTCGATGTTTCCAGCATGCAAAGGTTCTCCTCCTTTTTGAGAAAATGCTAGGCCCCTATAATACTAGTGTAACCCCTTATTGTTATTAGTACAACCCCCTTATTATATTTTTGTACCCATGTAGTCCCCATATTGTTACTATTGTGCCCCATAGAAGCTCACTATTGTTATTATTGTGCCCTTACATTATTATTCTTATGTCGGTTCTAATTATATTATGACGCCTTACACTCCTATATATAGAAAGGAGGTATTGTCATTTGTATCATCCAAGAATTGTTTATTTGTGTAATGTAAAGGAGGTTTCCCCCTTGAAGAGGCTTATTTATAAGGCGTTCATCTATATTTTCTATCTTTTTGTGAGCTGGTTTCATAACATTTGATATTAGAGCTTTGGATTCTAGGGTTTTCACTGCTCCAAACAGCTCATGGCATTTTAACGATAACTTATTTTTCGTGACATTTCAGAAGCTAAAAAGAAAACCCATTTTAGACGAAATCTTGCTAAACCTTCGATCTGAATTTCAGAGCTTGTCTCGCTATATATTCGGAGATATGATCTAAGGAAGTTATAGTTTTTGCAAGCTCCAGAATTTCATCTAAAATAGGTCATCGTCGAATTTTCGCTATAACATTTTTGCTACAAAGTTTCAGAAGCTAAAACAAGAACCCATTTGAGAAGAAATTGGTATGAACCTTAGGTCCAAATTTCAAATCTTAACTCGCTATATTTTCGCATATATGATCTGAGGAAGTTAGGGTTTTTGCAGACTCCCGAATTACATATTAAACAAGTGACCTTGGGAAAATCTTCATAACTTTATCTCTAAGCATTGGATTGAAATTTCATAAGAAGTTACAGAAAGAGGACGGACTATAGTTTTTTGTGCATAATTTTCAGATCTGAAGATCAAAACAGTGACACGTGGCACATCATACAACTTTGCTATTCTGAAACAGGACATAATCAGGTCATCGTGGGAGATTGTACCTAACTCTTTCTTGGAGAATCCAATTTCGATTAGGCTAGTGGCATTAGAAAGAGGATGCAGAGGACCATTGTAGGCCACGATTTTAGAATTGGAAGATATGAAATTACAGAGTTACAGTCATTCCAAGAACGAGCTCCTAAAATCAAGAAAAACGAGATGAGGAAGCTTGATGACAAGGATCCGGTAAATTGGATACTGCAGATGGAGAAATATTTTGATCTACATGGTGTACCACTATTACAAAAGATATGTATTGCATCTAATTATTTAGAACCGAATCAATTTTTATGGTATAAAGGGATTTGTTCTCATAAACCACTTGTCACGTGGTCAATTTTCACGGAGGAAATGATAGCACATTATGAG
>APFE030349015.1:54547-65836 GCA_000404065.3 Pinus taeda
GGTTCAAGAAGTGAAAGATCACATTGAGAAAGAAGAAATGAATCCAACCATATCTTGTAATGCATTGGCTGGAATTACCACTCCTCAAACTATCAAGATAGAAGGACATATCAAGAAGAAAAATGTTCAAGAAGTGAAATCTCACATCGAGCATCACGAAATGAACCCGACCATATCGTGTAAAGCATTGGAAAAAATTACCACTCCTCAAACTCTAAAGATAAAAGAATATACCAAGAAGAAAAAGGTTCAAGAAGTGAAAGATCACATCGAGCATCAACAACAAGTTCTCCAACTTTTAAAGTATAAGACCACTTTGGTGCAGAATCGAATGAAACAACAGGTAGATCAACATTGCAATGAAAATTGTTTTGATGTATGTGATTGGGTATTTTTACAGCTACATCTCAAACAAACTATTTATGAGAAGGAAATGCTGACAATACTACATGCACTTAAGAAATGGCGACCTTACCCAATGGGAAGACACTTCAAGGTAAAAATGGATCATGATAGTATTAAATCCTTTTTAGAACAAATATTATCTTTAGAAGAACAGAAAAATGGGTCACAAATATGTTGGGTTATGACTTTGACATCATCTATAGAAAAGGGAAGGAAAATTTTGTTGCAGATGCACTCTCAACAAAGGATGAGGATGTGGAAGCATTATTTTGTGATATTTTTGTTATCCAACCAGATTGGATAAACGAAGCAAGGGATGAATGGAAGAAGGACAATGAAGTGTGGTCACTCATTCAAAAGTTGCAGAAGATCCCAATTCAAACAATATTGCCAGAACTTGAAGAGGAAGGGAAAATCATATTGGAACTTAGAGTAGTCACAGAAACAAGAACCCGATAGCTACGAAACCGATCAATTTCAGAGTATCTCATCAAGTAGAAGAACTTACCCACTGAAGATTCCACTTGGGAGGACAAGAATTTTATACAGAAGCATCAAGAACTACTCAAGCGTTGAGGACAACACTTTTTGAAGGAGAGAGGCATGCTAGGCCCCTATACTACTAGTGTAACCCCTTATTGTTATTAGTACAACCCCCTTATTATATTGTTGTACCCATGAAGTCCCCTTATTGTTACTATTGTGCCCCATAGAATCCCAATATTGTTATTATTGTGCCCTTACATTATTATTCTTATGTCGGCTCTGATTATATTATGACCCCTTAGACTCCTATATATAGAAAGGAGGTCTTCTCATTTGTATCATCCAAGAATTGTTCATTTGTGTAATGTAAAGGAGGTTTCCCCCTCAAAGAGGCTTATTTCTAAGGCGTTCATCTATCTTTTCTATCTTTTTGTGAGCTAGTTTCATAATAGAAAACATGCCAGAAGAGGTTCAGCATAGGATTTCATATCAAAACCCACACTGACAATGCTAGGTAAAAGAACTGTAGCCTGCCATCAGCATGGGCAAGTAGTGGAGCAAAGAGAGCTAGTCCTCAATGATCCAGGTGGCTCTAGACACATGCAGAAGTCCCAGAGGACTCAGAAAGGGTCAAAATTCAAAGTGGTCAGATTGCTCCCAAACCAGCACCAGATCGAAGTGCGCGTTGCCCTGATTCCAACTGTGAACGACACTCAAATCCGAGCTCATATGAGGGAGAAAGAGCCAGTCAAATTTTTGGTCAAAGTTGCCATGTGTGCCACGTTTAATGGTCCTACAAATTGACCGAGTCCTAGACATGGAATCTGGCTCCCAAGGAACGGGTGAATTTGTTGGATTGTTAATTTGTCTAATATCCCTTATATTAGACAAAATAAAAAAATGACCATTATTATTAAAAAATATAAAATATAAAAATATAAAAATAGGTGGATGGCCATGACCCCTGCCACGTTCATTGGACCCCAAATACATATATTAAAAATGAAATTTTATTAATAGGTCGGTGGCCATGACCCTGTCGGACCTCCAACTACCATCCCAAAACTTTACATATGTATTGGGGTGGACAGGCCAGCTCCGGTGGACTCGACCCACAACCCACCACCCATTTACCATATGTTAACTACTCAAACTGAGGGCGGCAAGATTTGAACCCACCCGGCCGGTGTGGCCAGCCTACCTCTCACGCGCCCTCACACCTACCAACTCCATTATGCAACAAACCATAACGGTTACCATCCAAATCTTAGACACGCCCTATTTAATCGTTTATTTATTAAACATTTCAATGGTTTATTAAAAAAAAAAAATGTGCATTGCCTTTTGGGGGTCGGTGGGGTTGGAACCCCGACTACCCTCAACCTATTCACGACAAATACCAACAAGCCACACAACACTTCATTGTTAACTTCGTCGCCATTATGTATAAGACTCTTACACATTCTTTTGCACGGAGGACATAAGTGCCAAACGGAGGAATGGAACCACGTTTTGCAGAGCCAATTGGAACCACGCCCAAGTGGAACCATGACATAGTCCACATAGGTGGAACCATGTGGCACAAATTTCGAGACAGGTATCTTTTGATGTAGTGAGGAATCTTTGAGATTCCATGCGGAGGTAAAAAATCTTTTTATCAAAATCTAACCAAGTTTACAGTCATTTTTTTTCACATTTTCGCAGGGAATGCAATGGCAAGGTTGGATTCACCTTTTGAGCAGTGGATTTGTAGATTCTCAATGGAGGATAATCTTCACGAATCTTTAAGGAATCTTCTAGATTCCTTGGAGGCTGAATTTTCCTAGATTTAGAATGAAACCAACTTTATACTCATTCTTCTTAGAATTTCACTAAGACAATGGTGAGACCATTTTTATGATTTGAGTAGCAGATATTTAAATGACCTAGAGGAGGGAATCTTTGAGGAATCTAAAAGATTCTTGTAGCCCTAGATTTTCACTTTGTCAGAATTTAGAAATTTGACAGTCGATTTTACATTATTTGATGCCACGAATCTGATGGTGCAATCAAATTTTCCATTTGGTCATTCCATTTTCAGCCACTTTTCAAAGTGGAGTATAGGTGTCAGAGTTCAATGTGTCAGCAGTCATTTCCATAAGATTTGATGCCACGAGATTGATGGTGTAGCCTGTTCCAGCAATTTATCATCCTCTTCTTTAGATAACTCCTTTATGTGAGGTATATGCAGTGTGATCATGTACTTCTTTGTCTCTTTGCTTGAGATGCATTGTGATGTATATATTCATATTTGATGTTTGATGTGGGATCTTGTTTTGTTCTTGATGTGAGATGTACTTATTGTCATGTTTTGATTGAGATCCCTTTGTCGTCATGTTAATAGGATACTCATGTGTCACCATGTATGTTTGGATTGAGATCCCTTTGATGCCATGTTGGTGGGATGCTCATTATGAAACTACGTGAAATTATGTCATGCTGATAGGAGTCCTTTTTTTGTATGAGAGTTCCTACATCGAAACATCTCATGGAGTCGCTCCTGCGTGAGGGCATATTCCTTGCATGATAGAGAAACCACATTCATGTACATCATCACTCTTTCCATCACTTATTGCAGTAGCCTACACCATCTTGAAACCGGAGCCGGAGACGTAGTCCCTCCTGGATGAACTCCGTTATCAATGTCTTGTGTTTTATGTCATTGATTCTTGTCATGTTCCTTCTTCTTTACAACCTACATATATGTTCATTTATGCTCTTTTAAATGAAATTCTAATCACATCATGAAAGAAAAATATCTTGATTAAATCCGGGAGTTGAGTCAACTCAGATCATTGAAATTTAGGTTTTTAGTCAGCCTTCTCTAGAATTAATGAGATGCATTGTGTTGTATAGATCCCTGTTTGATGTTTGATGTGGGATCTTGTTTTGTTCTTGATGTGATATGTACTTATTGTCATGTTTTGATTGAGATCCCTTTATCGTCATGTTGACGGGATACTCATGTGTCAGCCATGTATGTTTGGATTGAGATCCCTTTGATGCCATGTTGGCGGGATGCTCATTATGAACATACGTGAAATTTTTTCATGCTGATAGGAGTCCTTTTTTTGTATGAGAGTTCCTACAATGAAACATCTCGTGGAGCCACTCCTGCGTGAGGGCATATTCCTTGCATGATAGAGGAAACACATTCATGTACATCATCGCTCTTTCCAGCACTTAATGCAACGGACTACACCATCTTGACACTAAGGCCCGGAGACGTAGTCCCTCCTAGATGAACTTCGTTATCAACGTCTTGTGTTTTATGTTGTTGATTCTTGTCATGTTCCTTCTTCTTTACAACATGAATATATGTTCCTTTATGCTCTTTTAAATGCAATTCTAATCACATCATGAAAGCAAAAGAGCTTGATTAAATGTGGGAGTTAATTCAACTCAGATCACTAAAATTTAGGGTTTCAGTCAACCTTCTCAAAGTTTTGGTCAAAGTTGCCACATGGGCTAGATTTAATGGTCCTACAAATTGACCGAATCCCAGACATGGAATCTGGCTCTCAAGGAGCGGGGGAATTTGTTGGATACTTAATTTGTCTAATATCCCTTATTTTAGACAAAATAAAAAAAAAAATGATCATTATTATTAAAAAATATAAAAATATAAAAAAAGGTGGCAGACCATGACCCCTGCCACCTCCATCAGACCCCAAATACATATATTAAAAATCAATTTTTATTAATAGGTCGGCGGCCATGACCCCAGCGGACCTCCAACTACCATCCCAAAACTTTACATATGCATTGCGGTGGGCAGGCCAACTCAGGTGGACCCGACCCACGCCCCACCACCCATTTACCATATGTTAACAACTCAAACCAAGGGCAGCGGGGTTTGAACCCGCCCGATCAGTGTGGCTGGCCTGCCTCCTGCACACCCTCACACCTACCAACTCCATTACGCAACAAACCATAACGGTTACCATCGAAATCTTAAACGCACCCCATTTAATCATTTATGTATTAAACATTACAACGGTTCATTAAAACAAAAAAAACGTGCATTGCCTTTTGGGGGTCGGTGGGGTTGGAACCCCCAACTACCCTCAACTGTTCACAGCAAATACCAACAAGCCACACAATGCTTCATTTTTAACTCCGTCACCATTGTGTATAAGACCCTTACACATTCTTTTACATGGAGGACGTAAGTGCCAAACAGAGGAATGGAACCACGTTTTGCAGAGCCAAGTGGAACCACGCCTAGGTGGAACCATGACACAGTCCACAGAGCGAAACCATGTAGCATGGATTTTGAGACAGGAATCTTTTGATGTTGTGAGGAATCTTTGAGATTCCATGGGGAGGTAAAAATTCTTTTTATCAAAATGTAACCAATTTTATAGTCATTTTTCTCATATTTTCGGAGGGAACACAATGGCGAGGTTGGATTCTCCTTTTGAGCAGCAGATTTGCAGATTCCCAATGGAGGAGAATCTTCAAGAATCTTGAGGGAGTCTTCTAGATTCCTTGGAGGCTGAATTTTCCTAGATTCAGAATGCAGCCAACCTTATACTCATTCTTATCAGAAAAAGTGATGATGTGTTTTCCGTCACTTTTCAAAGAAACAGTAGTGTTTGGCCTTATTTTTGTAAATCATGTGTTGTAGTGACGATATGTTTTCCATCACTTATTGAAGCAACGATGATATTTTAGCCTTGTTTTCATTGCTGGGGTATTGTTTCCATTTAGATGTAAACTTGACCACCGAGTATGTGTTATAAACTCATGGAAAGTAAGGTATGCTTGGGTCATTCGTTGGTCTTGTAAATCAAGCATGTAATTTGCAAAATTGTACTACAGGTTTGAGAGGTTGCAGGTGTCGACTCATCGCTTATGGCTTCGAAAGGCAAAGGTGAAGGAGAAGGAAGGGTGACTTATCAAATACTTAAGTGCAAATAGGGTAAAACGAAGTTGTAGATTATTTTTCATGCTTTTGGAGGACCAAAAGCTCCTCGGTGGGAAGGATTGATCCAGGTGGCTTCAAACACATGCAGAAGTCCCAAAGGACTTAGAAAGGTTCAAAATTCAAAGTGCTCAGATTTATCCCAAACCAACACCAAATTGAAGTGCTTATCGCCCTGATTCCAACGGTGTGAATGACACTCAAATCCAGGCTCATATGAGGGAGAAAGAGCTAGTCAAAGTTTCCATCTGGACCAGTTTTAATGGTCCTACAAATTGACCGAGCTGGACATGGAATTTGGCTCTTGAAGAGTTGATGAATTTGTTGGATGCTTAATTTGTCTAATATCCCTTATATTAGACAAAATAAAAAATGACCATTATTATTAAAAAATAAAAAATAAATATATAAAAATATAAAAATAGGTGGCGATCCATGATCCCCGCAAACTCCATTAGACCCCAAATACATATATTAAAAACAAATTTTTATTAATAGGTCGACAATCATGACCCTGCCGGACCTCCAACTACCATCCCAAAACTTTACATATGTATTGGGGTGGGTGGGCAAGGTCCGGTGAACTCGGCCCACGCCCCACCACCCATTTACCATATGTTAACAACTAAAACCGAGGGCGACGGGGCTTGAACCTACCCAGCTGGTGTGGCCAACCCACCTCCTAGGCGCCCTCACACCTACCAACTCCATTACGCAACAAACCATAACAGTTACCATCCAAATCTTAAACATGCCGTATTTAATCGTTTATGTATTAAACATTACAACGGTTCATTAAAACAAAAAACAACATGCATTGAATTTTGGGGGTCGACTAGGTTGGAGCCCCCGACTATCCTCAACCTATTCATGGAAAATACCAACAAGCCACACAATGCTTCATTGTTAACTCCGCCGCCATTGTGTATAAGACCCTTACACATTCTTTCGCACGGAGGACGTAAGCGCCAAACGGAGGAATGGAACCACATTTTGTAGAGTTAAGCAAAACCACGCCCAAGTGGAACCATGGCACAACCCACAGAGGTGGAACCATGTGGCACAGATTTCGAGACAAGTATCTTTTGATGTTGTGAGGAATCTTTGAGATTCCAAGGGGAGGTAAAAATTATTTTTATCAGAATGTAACCAAGTTTACAGTCATTTTTCTTAGATATTCATAGGGAACACAATGGTGAGGTTGGATTCACCCTTTGAGAAGCAAATTTGAAAATTCTTGCCGGAGGAGAATCTTTAAGAATCTTGAGGGAATCTCCCAGATTTCTTGGCAGCTGAATTTTCCCAGATTCATAATGCAATGAGCTTTATACTCATTCTTCTTAGAATTTCACCAGGATCTCAATGATGAGACCCTTTTTATGATTTGAGCAACAGATCTTTAGATGACCCAGAGGAGGGAATATTTGAGGAATCTAGGGGGAATCTAAAAGATTCCTGTAGGCTCAAATTTTCACTTTGTTAGAATTTAGAAATTTGACAGTTGATTTTACACTATTTGACGCCATGAATCTGATGGTGCAATTAGATTTTCCATTTTATCATTCCAGGTTTCGGCTACTTTTCAAAGTGGGGTGCTGGTGTCAACATTCAATGTGTGAGCAATCATTTCCATGAGATTCGACACCATGAGATTGATGGTGCAGCTAAATCCAATAGTTTATCATCATCTTCTTCAGATAACTCCTTGATGTGAGGTATATGTAGTGTGATCATGTACTTCTTTGTCTCTTTGCTTGAGATGCATGTGTTTGATGTTTGATGTGGGATCTTGTCTTGTTCTTAATGTGAGATGTAGTTATTGTCATTATTTGATTGAGATCCCTTTGTCATCATCTTGGTGGGATACTCATGTGTCTCCATGTATGTTTGGATTGAGATCCCTTTGATGCCATGTTGGCGGGTCACTCTGTTATCACTCAGGTTGTTCCCCAAAACTTGTGAGAAAAGGCAATACAGCCGAGGTAACCACTAACCAATCTTTTAGGGGCAACTTCTAGCCAAACTGCATCCAAAGAGGGCTCTCTCTTTATAATTTAATTTTGTTGTTTGAAGTATTTTATGCTAGTTATGATGTGCAGGGTTTTGTTTCTAAGTTTGTTTGGATGATGATTTTAAATAGAGCTGGGATGCAAGTCTGAAACAATTTATTCCAATGGGCAAATGGAGTCTATGAAGATGGATTGCTGAGTGTGTTTTTGTGATGAAGGGCAATATTACAGAGCAAGATAATCAGTTTTGGAACAATATTTAAATCTAGAAATTGATGGAATGTGAGCCAGTGGGTGAAGGGCAATCAAGAATCCTTTATCATGATGGCAGAGGGAAAGTGCATGAATATTATCAAGGAGCAGTAAAGAATTCCTTGGCAATTTTCAAAATGAAGGAATTAGTGGAAACGGAAGCATTTAAGAATTTATGTTTATCCTAATTCTGAAGAAAACATAAATAACAGCAAGAATTGAACACAGAGTGTATTTAAACAAGTTCTGGGCTATTCTTTTTCCCTTTTGTTAAGATTATGAAACATATATGAAATTTGCAAACATAGAAAGCACAAAACACAGTTTAGAATAACTTATTCATCCAAAGAAAGACACAGGAATTTTGTAGCAGAGCTCAGAACATCAAATCCACATTCAGACGGTCCAGCAGCGATGCACTTCAACAGCCTTTGTATTAAAAAATATCAGAGTTACAACGTGGTCCAAAGAGGAAAATCACCAACCACGAATACATTCCTTGGGGAGGTATTTATACAAAAAGAGAGTTACAAAATATCTTGTAGATAAGATATGAAGCAATAACTTCCTTCACCTACTCTCACAAGGGAATAAATGTAGAAATAAATGTAGAAATAAATGTAGAAATAAATGTAGGAATAATTGTGGCTGTGCTGGCTGCTTTAACTGACAAGATATTTTTGACTTTTCAACTCAGGAATTCAGCTGGTAGTTGTGTCTTTAATTTGCATTCCTGCATTGTTGTCCTAATCCTTTCACCTGCTCTTGATTTAGCTTTAATGCGTCCTGATCCTCGCTTGAGCTCCTTCCTCTATATCTGCCATGTGTCTTGCTATTTAACCAAGTGTAAATAGACAGAAAGATCCAAATTACCTAGGTAAAATTTCTAGTATACTCTGCCACCACTGGTCTGTAGGTAACTGATGTCTTTTTATTTTCACAAGTGTTTCATCAGCCTTAGTATACCTGTAAAAGTTAGGCTTGACTTCAAAAAGAAGATTCATTTCATGTTCTATATTAAACAAATTTTCCAATTTGTCATATAAACTTTGTCTGGAAGGAGGTCCTGTGTCTTCTAAAGTGCTGGATGATGTGATATGATTTGTAACATACATGTTTACCCTGTGAGCATATTGTTGATGTGATAACAGTTTTTGATTGCTGGTTAGCAAACTGGGTAGACCCTTATGTTGCAAGATTGTGAACTTCTCTGTGAAGGCATTAATATCCATCTGCATCTCTTGGCACATCCTTTCCAAAGTCTGTAAAAAATTTCTCATTGTTAGCACCTTCTTCACTGTCAAAATGGTGTTTGCCCTGTCTGAGATCTTCAAAGCTGCTAGCTGTTCTTTACTATGGGTATTCAAAAAATGGATCAACCTATTGGCCTGCTCAGGCATATTTTCCAATGATGCCCTGGCCCTTTGAATTTTCTCTTGGGCCCTTTCTATCAATTCAATTTGTTCGTGGATTGTTTGAATTGATTGCCATTGGTCAGTAATAGACTACCCAATCTTGTTCCACAAAATCATTTTAATGTCTGCTAGAGGTTTATGCAAGGTGAGATCCTTTTCCAATGATTTCACCTTGTTCTACAGGGCCTTCACCTCTCTGGTCTTCTCTGCCACTTTTATTTTTTACTTGTCATAGCTCACCTCTAGCTTGGCTAGTCTTTATTTTGCCTCTTTGAGCTCTGACATTTGAGCTTCTAGCTCTTTCACTGCTTTCATCATTTCTTCCATCCTCATGCTGGTCTCTAGCTCTGTTGTTGCTGCTGTTGTGGCATCTGCAGCTGTTGTACCTGTTGTTGATGTTGGCTCAGTGGGAGGGATTGCTGCTGTGACTGTGGGGGGAGCAGAGATAATTGTTGGAGTTGTTTTAGTTGGCTGGGAGGTTGACTCTCCCTGCTTAGCTTGCAATGCCTTCTCCAACTCTTGCTCAGTTTGCATTAGCCTTTGATTCATTTTCATCAACAAATCCATAACATCTTCTTCTGCCTTTTCCTGTACCAGTTCTGTTGTTTGTGGATGCATGGTGATAGGCAGCTTCAATTTCTTCCTAAGGGCAACAATATCTTCCTCCTTCTTCTTTATCAATGCTTTGGTGCCCTTGGCATCCTTGGTATCATGTCCTACCTCAATAATTATTTCTTACATAGTCTTTATTCTGTTTTCTTTGGCTAGAGAAGGGATCTTCTCCAAATCCAATTGAGCTGATGTATTACTTAATGACTCTTTCAACTGGTGGGCCAACATTGCCTTATTTGCCAATGTAGCATAGACCATTTCACCCGTTTGTTTGTGCAATTCTATTTGGTCCATTGGGTGTATATCTTTGGAAAGGACCTATAAATTGGTCCTTATGTAGTCAGTTGCAAACTGTGGTTGCTGAACCTTAGGCTTAAAATGAGTTAAGATCATTTTCTCCTCATTGATGTCATAAGCTGCCATTAGTCTTTGCTGTTTGGAGGGTGTCATCTTGAGAAATTGATCATACAGTTGAATTATCAATGACTCATTTTGGGCATTAATCTCCATAAATGATTGTTTGATATCAGATCGTTTCTTAGTTTGCGACCTTGAGGAGGAGACTTCCATTCCATGTTGCCTCTCCACTTCTTGTCTATGAGAGCTAGTGGATGTTTGTTGGTTGATGGCCCTCTCTCCTCTTGTGCTTTCTGTGATTTCTTCCACAATGTCCTCTTCAGGTAGAGGATCTACCCTTTGTCTTTTGGCCTCTTGTTGTTCTGTTGACCCACTTGTAGGTGTGGTCTCTTCTCAGTCTCTTTTATTACTTCTTTCCTCAGGAAGAGGAGTCTGCAATGTTGGTATTTCTGGTGCTTGTGCCTGTAGTGAAGGGGCTTGCCCTTGACTATGTTCCTTTGAGGTAGTTGGCTGTTCTTCCATTATTTCTTGCTTTGTAACTACTATCTCCTTGCCCTTTGTTGTCCCTGTTGTTGGTGTAGTCCTTTCTTGGGCAACTTGTTGTGAAGTTGTAGCAGTTGATGAGCCTTCCCCGGTTTGCTGTGGTATCTTGAATGACACCTCCCCAAAAGAATCTAAGTCAAGATTTTTTTCCAGATTTTTCATAGTTTGTTCCATTTTCTCTTCCTCAGTGAGCTCTTCAACTAGTGTGCCCTCCACCCACTCATCTTGGTTGGCAAACTGTTCT
>APFE030349015.1:65953-76372 GCA_000404065.3 Pinus taeda
TATGTCAGGGATGCTGCAATGTTCATAGGGTGCCAGCCTATATTTTACCCTTCTTGCATTGATAAAGCCGTTTGGGTCATAGGGTACCCACCAAAAGCTTCTCTTTAGTCTGAGTGTTTGACCCAATATTTCATCAGCATCCTTCCATCCCTCTTTCTTTTTTATAACATAGGGGCCTAGTTGGTCGCTTAGTTTCAATTGGGCCTTTTTCTTTGTGCTATGGAAGTGAGTCAAATTTGAATTGATGAATTGCTTGAAATATTCCAAGGCAAACAATCTCATTGGCACATATCTTGGCAGCCTGTAGGGGCATAGCTCACAGCCATATATCCTGAGGATAGTGTGATTCTGGTAAAAGTACCAGTCACCTATTTTATAGTTTTTGGAGAGTTGTAGTATCTTTTGCATATCATATGTCAGTTTAGAAGGAGGAGTTCTCATCAGGAGAGAAGAGACTGGGTATACAAACATATCAATAAACTCACAATAAGAGTAGGGAGAGCTACGGACTTCATGAAAGATTGAGTTCCAAAAAATCACAGACCTCCCTCCCCTTTATGGTCCAATTTTCTAATGGGGATTTGGAAGATATCTGGCTGATAATATAAGAACAGATGATAGATATAGGATGAATATTCAAAGATTCCCTCCCTGTCTAGATTCAACAATTGGTCATGTATCTTGTTGGCAATAAATTTGGCATAGTTGTATTTGACAGCAGGGGCTGCCCTAGGGTAAATATAGACATCAAAACCAATATAGTTTCGTCAATATGTTCACTTGTCTTGAACCCTAGAACAAAAGATATCATATCAACAACTAATCTACCCACTTCATTAAAAGATGCATAGTGAAAAGGAGGTGGCTCCTTAGGCTGGCGATCTGCTCTCATAAATACTTGCGAAATTCTGGTTATCTCTGAGCTTGAGAGTTTGGGACCTTCATCCACCAAGAATTTCATAGTAAGAGGAAACTGGAGGTGGGTTGGTTTGAAGTTTAGCATTTGATTTATGGAGTCAGGAGTAATATGAAAGAGGGTAGTTCCAAATGGAGTCTTAACTGCCCTTTTAGTTGGCTCATAGTTCTCACAGCAGAGGTGAATTATCTCAGGGAAAATATTGATAGAGGGGAGGTAGTATATGGGTAGATTTGATTCCCATATGCCATAGACATCATTTTGGTTTAAGTAACTATTTTTGAGCTCACAGACTGCTTGTAGATGGTTTTGGTAGCCTACTAAGTCTTGGATTAGATAGTCTTTATCAGCTAAGGGCAAATGTTCCAATTTCTTATGGGGTGCATTAAGAGGAGTGATATTCAAGGCTATTGGGCCTTCCATGGCTAAATTATGTTGCCTTTAAAACTGGAATTTTTGGCTCTGTGTAAGCAAAACAGGAAAACAACAACTATGTGGATTTTCTCCGGGAATTTCACCATTGAAACTGGTTTGTTGGCTTGAATTTAGCTCCGTGGACAGAAATTAGCTGGAGAGATAGAACTTGTGGGCTTCTTTGGCACAATGGGTGACAATTGTGGGCAAAAGGTAGTTTTCGGGGTTCCTTAGAGAATTTGCAAGGTCGAACGAGCTCAATTTTAGCTCAATGTGCGGATTTATTATGGATTTGGCAAGACAGAGTTTAAGGTGGGTATTTTTGGTAGCAACACAATGTTTTTTCTCCAACTTCTGGATTCTGTGGGCAATTTTACAGTGAAAACCAATAAAAATAGGGTTTGGGAATAGATTTACGTAAATACCTGTTTTTACGGTGGAATGGTCGATTTGCAGGTGACCAGATGAGCCGAGGGGCCGAGCTGTGGAGTAAAAGCTGCTGGGTGGTGGACTTGTATGGTGAAAATGCTCTTTTGCACGTAAATTATCATGCACAGGTTGCGTATAGAAAACAAAGATAAATGGGTGAAAATAGAGTTTTTAACTCTTTTTGCCCAAATTTTTGACTTTGGCGAGTTTTGGTGCGCTTTGGTCTGATGATGTCAGCATGACATAATTTTGTCGTGTAGCGGGGTACGAAAGATGACATGGCGGATGACGTGTTGGGTGATGTCAGTAGATGACGTGTCGGGTGACATCAGCGGGTAAGCAGTATTCCCTGCATCGCCTTTGGAGGGAAGTGGTTTTGGGGGAGGGGGCTCTGAACACGTCGGGCACCTGACACACGTCCTCGGTACGACGGAAATACCGCTCATCCCCCAGACGCTATAGTTCGACATATTAGGGCTTCTGATATCGCCGACAGCCATTGGATCTGTCGACGATGATCGGACGGCTGGCAGGTAATGAAGGTAGCAGCGGCTTATTAATGGGGGACCCGTTATAATATTTCGGGTTTTGTAATGTTTTGCGGTGTATTCCAGACTTTGGTTAAATGGGTTTTGTGGGTTTAATATGCGGGTTTCGGCTGTTTATTTAGCCAGAGGCTAAACAACTCCTGATGGGGCACATGGAGGGTTTTTATTGGCCCCAGGTGGACCAATAACTCCCGACAAAACTTAAAATATAGCTATAGTTAGCCAAGGGTCGGGGTATTAAATATTTGGGGATTTTGTGTATTTTTACATAGTAAGGGAGGGGAAATATTCACATAGGAGCTATATAATAGTGTTAGTAGGTTAATATGACTATGTGGAATGGATTGGTATGGATTAGGCTAAGTTTATAGAGTGAAAACTTAGGCATGGGGGGAATGAAAGAATACCAAGTTGTGAAGTTTAGGGAACTAGCAAAATGGAATAAAAACATTTTACACAAGAAATGTGGCTTGTTTTGCCTAGGTGAAAACACATTTTCACTTAGTTTTTCTATGAGATGAAGTGGACTAAAGGTAATGAAAAGATCTCATTGTCCTTTGGGGGGATGTTAGTAAGTGTTTCTTGGAATAATGGGGAGGGGAACTAGTCATGCTCCATTTGTTTTGTAGCCACCTTGCCATGGTACCTTATGATTTTTATAAGATGAAACTTGTTCCAAAGGAGCAAATTGCTCATAAACCTGCTTCTATACCACCAAAAATGCCTACCCAACCTAGTATACCTAACATTTTCTCTTCATTTTCATTGGGTGCATTTGAACTAGCCAACCCTGATTCTTCTCTTTTCTTTTAGCTACCCTCCTATCTAAGTCTACCCTTATCTCTTCCAAGGCTCAGATTAAATTGTTGAGACCCTTTACTTCTCTACCTAACTATTTGTCTGCCAAGCTTGAACTGTTTGTGCAGACCTTTATTCTCTATTCTAAAACAAGTAAATTCAAACATGATTTAGCCAGGATTAGACTGTTTGGCTATTCATCAACTGTGGCAAGAGTCAACCACCTATACATAGTGAAATTCTACAAAATATGGAACCTTTGCAGCATGGAAAGGATGAACATATTTGGCACTTCTCCAGTCAATCATGAAAAATGAAACCTCTTGGTATAGGATGCTAAGCTTTTCCTAATGAAAAGTCAAGAACAACAGGTCAGATGGCCTTATATTCAGTTCTTGTTGTATTCTGAAATTTCTCCTTTGCTGTTTGTAAAATAGTTCCTCTGCAATGTCTGTATTTCTCATGAACTCATTTCAATAATTGCAGCTCTATTTTGGGTACTCTGTTTGATTATTTCACATCAATTTCACAGCTCCCAAGTCTGCTTCTTTAGCTTCTTCTGATGGGCTTAAAATGCAATACCCAAAGGTAGCACAATTCCTTGTCTTTTCCTCAAAATTTTGCTGTAACCTATTCCCTATC
Organism: Pinus taeda; assembly: GCA_000404065.3. NCBI lineage: Eukaryota > Viridiplantae > Streptophyta > Pinopsida > Pinales > Pinaceae > Pinus > Pinus taeda. Next base: position 69,701 of record APFE030349015.1, read on the forward strand.
TTATTGCTGTAATAAACTGCAGAAAGTAAACACTACTATGTACAAATTAAAGTGTTGGTATTTTTAACAAAGTGGATCAAAACAATGCTTCAGCATTCTGCCATTGACTAGTCCATCATCTGCCTCTGTACCGTCTAGGCTTTTCAAAAAGTAGGTGTTGTTTCCTTGTACAGTCTGTATAATAAATGGTCCTCTCCAAAAGAAATCAAATTTGCCATGTTTTCCCCTATCTTCTGTTCTGGAATCCCACTTTAAAACTTTATCTCCAATGAAGAAAGCCTCTGCTTTGGTTCTTCTATCAAATATATTTTTAAGCTTTTCTTGTAGAACTTGAGCTTTGTGATAGACCTCCTCTCTTGTCTACTGCAAGTGAATAGTTTGATTGATCCTTCTTTGAATATCATTAGGTTCTGCCTGTATCTCTTGTAGCAACTTTATCACTGGGATTCCCAAAGAGGAAGGGAATTCTACCTCCATTCCATAAACCAATTGATAGGGATTGGTCCCAATAGATCTCTTAGTGGTCAATCTGTCTGCCCATAGTGCATTTACCGGCTTTTTATGTCAATTTTTGTTGTTCTCTTCCAAGACTTTCTTAATGATGTTGATCAAGCTCTTGTTGGAGGATTCAGCTAAGCCATTACCTTGAGGGTAATAGGCTGTAGAATGGCCCAAGGTAATGTGGTATTTATGACATAAATTAATCATTCTCTTGGACTTAAAGGTAGCAGCATTGTCTGTAATAATTTTCTTCGGTCAGCCAAACATAGACAAGATGTTGATCTCAAGGAATTGCATGATTACTGAGTCGTTGGCTTGCCTACAAGGGATGGCCTCTATCCACTTGGTAAAATAGTCTGTAGCAGTCAAAATCCATTTCTGCTGGCCAGAGGATGAAGGGTGGATTTCCCCATTGAAGTCTAAACCCCATTGTTGAAATGGTTTTTTAGTGGAAATGGGCTTGAGGGGCAGAAGCAGTAACTTTTTCTTGCCTTCAAAAATTTGGCATTTGTGGAAAGAAGCTACATATTTTTTCACGTCAGCAAATAGGGTGGGCCAATAAAATCCAACCCTTAGGATTTTATCAGCAGTTGATTTCCAATATAAATGTCCAACACAATCCCCTGCATGAAATTCTTAAGTACTTTGTCAGTTTCTTCTTTGATTAGACAATTTAATAAAACACCCTCATGGTTTTTCCAAAAGAGAGCATGATCTAAAATGCAAAACTTGGAAGCTTTCATTTTCAAAAATCTTTTCTTGGTTCTGGATACTCCTGGAGGAGCTTGCAGGTTTAATAATACAAAAGATATGTCAACATACCAAGGTGATTGTAAATAGGCTTGATTAATCTGTGGAGTCGCCATCTCCTTCTCATTATCCAGTTGATTTATGTCAAGGGCTTGAAAGTTAGTTTCAATCATGAGTTTAGCTAGTCCTTGTCCTTTTATCAGTTTTGTTGGTTTAATTTCAATGTCATATTCTAGTATGGTAGCTATCCATTTGCCCCTTTTGCCTTCAATTCCTTCTTGGGTCAGGATGTCTTTAACAACAGTGTTGGGCACATAAGCAATGACATGAGAGTACAAGATGTAAAATTTGAAGTCCTTCATGGCTTTTACAAGTGCATATGCTTGTTTCTCCATGATTTGATATTTGAGTGGGGCATATCTAAGGGCTTTGCTAAAGAAGGCTATGGGTTTTTCACATCCCTGGTCATCCTTTTGAAGCAAGACAGCAGCAATTGTATGTTCTGATGCAAATGAGAATATGATAAAGTCCTTGTCAAAATTGGGGGTTGTGAGGACTCGTGTTTGAGTCAAATATTTTTTGATTTCTTCAAAGGCTTGCTTAGCTTCTATTGTCCACTTAACCTTGGACTCCTTTTTTAGCATGTTGTTCAGCAGTCTTATTAGCTCAGCCAGATTTGGTATGAATCTTCTTAGAAAATTGATCTTCCCTAAGAAAGCTTGCAGTTCTTTAATGTTTCTAGGGTGAGGGACTTGCAAGATAGCTTGTATTCAATTTGGATCAATTCTAATGCCTTCTTTAGAGATGATATGGCCCAATAATTTTCCTTCTTCTAGGCCAAACAATGATTTCTTTGGATTTAGGGATATACCATATTTTCTGCAAATTAAGAATACTTGCCTAAGATGATCTAGGTGTTCTTGATCTAATTGGGAGAAAGTTGTAAGGTCATCTAGGTAAATGACTAAAAAGTCATGGATCTCTTTAGCAAAAGCAATATCCATGGCTCTTTGAAAAGTTGCTCCTTCATTCTTGAGTCCAAAAGGCATTTTCACATATTTGAATGTCCCCCAAGGGGTTGTGAAAGTAGTTTTATCTTGGTCATCCAGGTGCATTAGGATTTGATTGAAGCCTGAGAATCCATCTAATAGTGATATCCTTGAAGCACCCACTACCCTTTGCAGAATGTGATCCATTTTGGGTAAAGGGTAATTATCCTTTAAAGAGACTTTGTTCAAATTTCTCAAATCAATACATAGCCTTATCTCCCCTGTCTTCTTTCTAGTGGGCACTAAATTTGAAACCCATTTTGAAAATATGATTGGAGCTATAATTCCAGCTTCATACATTCTCTTAACTTCTTTCTCAATCAAACGGAGCAGCACTGGGTTGACCCTCCTAAGTTTCTGTTTGAAAGGTTTTTGGTTTTCTTTGAGAGGTATTCTGTGTTGGATGACTGCATTATCATAAGACTTTAGGTCCTCATAACTCCATACAAAGATATCTTGAAATTGTTTGAATAGTTCAATATACTTGAGTTTTTGGTCGGGAGGCAGAGCTTTGGACAATTTTATCATTTTGGGATTTTCTGCAGTTCCTAAATTACAGTCCTCAATTTCTGCGTTTAATGGCTACATTTTAGGTTTCCTAGAGATGTCATTTGAGTCAAAAATGTCCTCTAAAGGAGTTAGGCCTGTAGGTAGAAAATTATCCTTCAACTCAATGACTTCACATTCTGCTGCAATTGCATCCTCACTTTCTTTTTCATGAAGTTCCTGTAAATCTGTTTTGGTAAACTTAGTGGGATGTAGAATTTGGTTTGTTGTTTCAGCAAAGATATGTGTTTCAACTTTATCTATTTGATTGCTTTCACCTATTATGTTAGAATCCATTTTTGTGCTTGATAAATCCTCTTTCAAAGTCAGGAAATTGTTGATTTGTGTGTCATTTTCAAACACTTGCCAGTTTTTGACATTATCTGGTACAACAAGTATGCGTTTGATTTCGGCAGTGAATCGGTGATTGGGCTTAAATGGAAATTTGCAAGTTCTTGCAAAAGTTGCTAGACTATGAGCATGCAGATTTTGGTTCCTTGGAATCTTGGTCAATTGGGATTCAAGAAAGGTGTTAATAATTTCCATTGTAGCAGCTCTATATGACCTCAACCTAAGATCATTTGTAATGAAGTTACCCTTTATTTGTTGAATGATGAGGTCAAAATCTCCCAAAATTGATATTCGAGCTGCACCTAGGTTTTTGATCACTTTGAGCCCTAAGAGGAGGGCTTCATATTCGGCATGTTGTTAGTGCACCTGAAATTCAATCTAAATGCATGTCCCTCAGCGTGATCATCCTTCATATCGTGTATCCAAACCCCTGCCCCTGCTCCTAGCTTATTAACAGATCCATAAAACTCTAGATACCATAGGTTTTCTTGATTTGAACTAGTATTAGGAGATTTTTCAATTTGCTCAGCAGACATAGGGTGATTTTCAGTCTCATAGGATTCCTCATGTGTGATTGTGAATTTATTGTTCTCTGAGACTTCTTGAGTCTGAACTGTGGATTCTTTGTCTAGGAATTCCTCCTGAGTTAAAGCCACAATTTTAACATCAGTTTGGGTTTGAATCTCAGTGTTGTACAAGATAAAAGAGTCCATGTTTGAATGCATAGAATAAATGGGAAAGTTTTGGGGTTTTTCTTGACTACTTACCACATAATTCATCAAAGTTTCTCAGTATAGCCTCTTAGGCTGGCCGAAGACTGAGATAGTGCAAAAGAAATGTCTAGTTGCAAAGATCCTTGTAGCTTGGCACCCCAGGATCTAGATAACAACATTCCATACTTGGGTGGAATATCAGCTACCACCACATCCATGAGAATTGTCTTGGCTGGATATTGGACTAATGACACACACAGATCCTTGATTAGGCCTAGACACCAGACCTGATTGGAATCAAAGGAAAATAGGTCTTTGTATGGCCTTGTGATATCTAGGTCCAACTTTTCCATGACAAATTTTGGCATTAGATTATGGGAGGCTCCTGAATCAAACATTCCCTTGTGAAGCACCTTGTCATGAATGTTTAAACTTACATAAAAGGGAGGGACCCCTCCATCTACTATTTTACCATTTGCTTCAGGGCTAAATTGTTGGGTTGTGTTATATTCTTTCCACATAGTTAACAGGGGTTTGAGAGGTACCTGTAACCCCACTTTATGGAGTCCAGGGCAGCGCCCAGGAAAATTTTGGTTTTGGAACCTATGTTAGGTTTGGCAAACCCACCTATGGTTTTGTGCATCATTTTCGCACATGTTTTTTGGACGCGATGGTTTTTGATCCATGGTATTGGATGTGATGGTTTTTTTTGGTCCATGGTATTGGACGCGATGGTTTTCGATCCATGGTATTTGATGCTTCGGCATGTATAAATATGTATTGTAACATTGAAAGGAATATAATGAAAAATCAAGCTGGTAGTCCCAGTTTTTGGATCCAGTGGGAAATCTCTGTGCATATGTGTTTTATGTGTTATGCTCTTGCTTTTTTATTTTTCCTGTGAGTTAGAATTCGTATGCAGGTAATTTCTGTACGGGGTTAAAACCTACATTTGGTATCAGATTTGTTTTGGCTTCAAGGGGATGCCTTTATTGCTGAGGGGTTTCGCTCGAGCCTGTGGTAGACCCTGTTCAGTGGGAGATCTGTGAGATCGATTCTGATGGTGAAATAAGACGGCGAGTAGCGGAAAGATAGAGATTGAGAAGTTCAATGGTCAGAGTTTTGAGTTGTGGAAACTCAAGATGGGCGATCTGTTAGTGGATAAAGATCAGTGGATCACGGTAGATCCGGGTACTAAACCAACGGGAGTGACCGATGAAGAATGGAAGAAGTTGGATCAGAAGGAAAAGAGCACAATACGATTGTGTGTCTCAGATTCAGTATTGTTGAATGTATCAGGGGAAGCTACGGCGAAGGCTCTGTGGGAAAAGTTAGTGACTTTGTACCAATCTAAGTCTCAGGTGAATAAACTATTCCTGTGGAAAAAGTTGTATAACCTGAGGATGAAAGATGGAGACACGGTGACAGAGCATCTAAATGCGTTTAATACTGTGGTAAGTCAGTTATCATTTGTTGATATTAAAATTTCAAATGAAGATAAGTGCATCAGCCTGTTTTTTTCTCTACCAGATTCGTGGGATAGTCTAGTTATTGCAATAGGTAGCAATGCAACTGCTTTGTAGTTTGATGAAATAGTCTCAGCCTTGCTGACGGAGGAGATGAGACGGAAACAAAAATAAGTCATCGAGTGGGAGATCTAAATCTAGAGGGAGATCTAAATCTCCAGGAAAACCTATAAAGGTGGTGTGCTAGAAATGCGGAAAGGAAGGGCACTTCAGAAGGGATTGTAAATCTAAAGCTCCTAATAAAGGAAAGGGATCTGACGAGGCTCCTTCTGTAGAGGCGAAAACCACCTCAGATGAAGGTGGGGATGTGTACTTGGCGTCTTCAAGTACACATGTAGATCATGAGGCATGGTTGATTGACTCAGGTGCATCCTTTCACTTCACTCCCCATAGAGAGTGGTTCTGCGAGTATGAGAAATACGATGGTGGTGATGTCTTCTTAGGAGATGATAGGAAGGCTAGAATCATTGGTCGCGGAAAAGTAAAATTGAAGTTGCAAGGTGGAAGGGTTAGAACCCTTCCGGGTGTTCTGCATATTCCTCCATTGGCCAGAAATCTGATCTCTGTAAGCAAGTTGGATGATGCAGGTGTAAAGACAGTGTTCGAGAAGGATACCTGCAAGATGGTTCGAGGAGAACTAGTATTGATGCGAGGAGTTCCGATTGGAACTCTATATAAGCTGCAAGGTAGCATTGTTGTTGGTGGGTGCAATAGTTCTATGGTTCCTGAAAATAGAGTAGAAAATCTAGTGGTCTCTGGAGAGAAGACCATGTTGTGGCATCAAAGGCTTGGACATATTGGAGAGAAGGACCTTCGAATACTTCATGGTAAAGGTATGGTAGAAGGTATGAGTAATAGCTCTCCGGATTTTGATTTCTGTGAAAATTGTGTATATGGGAAGCAAAATCGGGTGAGTTTCCCCTCTGGTGGTAAGAGGACGAAACAGATATTAGAGCTTGTGCACAGTGATGTGTTTTGACCTATGAAAGTTCCATCACTGGGTAAGTCTGTGTACTATGTATCATTTATAGATGACTTCTCAAAGGAATACATGGATATATTTCCTTAAGAAGAAATCTGAAGTCTTTGACAGGTTTAAAGAATTTAAGGCTCTGGTGGAAAATCAGACAGAGAAGATGATAAAGGTACTGAGGACAGATAATCATGGAGAATTCAGCAGCAAGGAATTTGAAGAATTCTGTAAGAAGTGTGGTATAGCACGGCAGAAGACTACTC
>APFE030349016.1:11852-38090 GCA_000404065.3 Pinus taeda
CTTACTCATCCCTGGGTGAATTCAGAGAGGCAAGTGTCAGAGGAGAAGTTTTTGGAAGATTCTATGATCCTCCACCTCACAAACTGTCTCTGCCATTTGTCCATTCTCGCCGATCGCACCCTACAGAAGGGCTTTCCCATATTCATCACACCCTTTACACTGAGTAGGTGATATGCATCACACCCTCTGCACTGGGCATTCTATATGGTCCATTTTTTAGCAGTTCTAAGCAATTTTGTATGGAGAACTTCTGGGAGATGATGTAATCAGCTGACCTTGTTCTTTTAGGGAGTGAAGCAACACTTTTAGTGACTTAGGAGCCTTTAGTTTATGGACATTTATGATTGGGGTTGCAGTGACCAAAAATGTCTATAACATGGAGGGAAAAGAGAAACTGGAGGATTTCAATCAAAGGCTTATGCATATCTTGTACAAGTTTGCAGTAGAAACCAAACCTCATGACTCCATCACTTTCTACTATTACACATCTACACTGTTGACCACCATTGCGCAGTTCTTCAAGCGAGTTGAAAAGCCAACACTATTAGAAAGCTGCGGAGAGGCTATTGCTATTGAGAAAGACTTGCGCACCAATAGTGTCATCTTGAATGATCAATCAACGAAAGACTCTAAGGATGCGAGCTGAAAGCCCCAAGAAATGGCGAGCAAAATCATAGACAAGGAAGCAACTGACATCAAGACCCTCACTCACCTTGTCAAGAACTTGACCACTAAAATGTCTGAACTCAAGCAAACGAAAGACAGACACATTCACGAACATTCTCCCGCCCAGACAGAGATAGGCAAGCAATTCATCATTTGGCTCATCAAGCAATAGTCGGTTCGGCTCCAAATCTATGCAGAAGCCTACGTTCCAACTCAATCAATGTGTTGATCCTAAGTATTGTTACTTCCATGAATAATTTCATCCCGAGAACCATTGTTCAAATTGGAAGCGAGTTGTTACCTCTGTTTTTACTCATACACTCGATGTAGGTGGTGCCATACAGGAGCAACCGTAAGAAATTAATGATAACAAAGAGGTTGCACCTGATGAAACACCAATTTCTGGGCCTGTGGTGGATGCATATCAGTGCTCGCAAGTAGTCTCGAAGATGAACACTAAGAAGCAGCCCCAAAAGCAAAATGATCGCTATAATATTTGGAGTAAAGGGGCTCCCTTGACACTTGAGTAGATGCAAGAGAAAGTAAGATCATTGATAAAGAAGGCCGATCCGCCAGCTTCCTCAAAGAAACAAACACTAAGCAAGTCCAGGCGAAAATTAGTTTTTTCGAGTTAGCCAAAGTCCAGAGCCAATGAGATATCATGTTGCTCACATTGGGACAAACAGAAAAAGACAGCACAGCTTCTGCCAACAAGGGAGCATGCACACCTCACGGATCACTATCCATTGTGCTCAATACACTCCAAATGGAAGAATCAAACTCAAGATGCCCTCCATTCCTACTTTCATTCGAAGTTTTCAACTACAATTTCCACAAATATTTGGTTGATTATGGCATGACAACCAATTTCATGATGCTCTCCATTGCTAAGAAGATTAATGCATGATGGAGCGAAACATCCATGAGAATCATCCAACTTGATAAAACACCAGTACTATCCATTGGTGAACTATGAGATGTGATCATCCGACTATCCCATGACAGTCGAGTCGACCAATGCATCAACATAAATTTCTTGGACATATCGGAAACATATGGTATGCTGCTCAGTAGAAACTGGTCCAGCAAGCTAGATGGATACTTTGCTACAAACTAGTCTCACCTGTGGCTTCCATACAAGGGAAAATGCAACCAAATCTGGGTGTTATCTGAGAGGTATATGAAATACAATGCCACTCCCCTTGATGGCGAGAACAAACCATTGGCCTTTGCAGAACTCATGTTTGGAAACTACTTCCTGGAAAAGATATTAGAGTGTTATCCTACAAGGCTATCCCCAACCTCATCAGACAAGTAGTTGGGTCTCCTTCCTCACCCAGTTGGTGATAATGAAACCTGTACAGTTTGTTTTTCTGTTAGTAGCATTAGTAGCAACAACAGTAGTAGAAGCAGTAGACATTAATGAACTAGATAATGAACAGGAGATGGCGACTCCACAAATCAGCCAGGCCTTCTTAGATTCACATTGGTATGCTGATATAACTTATGTATTATTAAACCTGCAGGCTCCTCTAGGGTTATCCAGAAAAAAGAAAATGTTTTCAAAAATGAAAGCCTCATAATTTTGTATTTTAGATCATGCTCTCTTTTGGAAAAATCATGAAGGTATTCTATTGAATTGTTTAGTAAAAGAAGAAGCTGAAAAGTTTCTTAAAGAATTACATGCAGGAGATTGTGGTGGAAACTTTTACTGGAAATCAACTGCAGACAAAATCCTAAGGGCTGGATTTTATTGGCCAACCTTGTTCACTGATGTAAAGAAATTTGTCACTGCTTGCCATAAATGCCAAATTTTTTAAGGCAAGAGAAAATTATTACCTTTACCCCTGAGGCCTATTTCCACTGAAAAACCCTTCCAACAATGGGGCTTGGACTTCATTGGGGAAATCCATCCTCCCTCTTTTGGCCAACATAAATGGATTCTAACTCCCACAGACTATTTTACCAAATGGATAGAAGCTATTCCTTCCAGACAAGCCAATGACACAGTGATTATATGATTCTCAGAAACCAACATATTGTCTAGATTTGGTTGTCCTGTAAAGATCATAACTGATAATGTTGTTGCCTTCAAATCCAAGAAAATGATAAGTTTTTGTAATAAATACCATAGCACTTTAGGCCATTTCACAACCTATTACCCTCAAGGTAATGGTCTAGCTGAGTCCTCCAACAAAAGCCTAACTAATATTATTAAAAATTTATTAGAAGACAATAAGAAAAATTGGCACAAGAAACTTATTAATGCATTATGGGCAGACAGACTTACCACCAAGAAGTCTATTGGAACTAGTCCTTATGAATTAGTCTATGGCATGGAGGCTGTATTTTCTTCATCTTTAGGAGTTCCTGTAATGAAACTACTTCGGGAAGCTCAAGTGGAGCCCAATGATATTCAAAGGAGAATTAACCAGACCATCCATTTGCATCATACTAGAAAAGCAGTGTATGAAATATCCCAAGTATTACAACAGAAACTTAAGAAAATATTTGATAAAAGAACCAAGGCAGAAGATTTCTACCTTGGTGACAAAGTTTTAAGATGGGATTCCAGGATAGAGGATAAGGGAAAACATGGGAAGTTTGACTTTCTATGGAATGGACCTTTTATTATCCAGGCCTTACAAGGGAACAATACTTACTTTCTGAAGAACTTGGATGGTACAGAAACAGAAGAAGGGCTAGTTAATGGTCGGATGCTGAAACATTACTTTGATCGAACTTTTTTATGTATTCTGATTTTAACATGTACATATTATATCCTTGGTAATGTCATAGTTTGTATTGGATAGTAATTTGTTGAAGTTGAAGCCCGAAGAGAAGGCCCTAAGATTCACAAGTGGTACTGTCATACATACAATAAAGCAACTAGCAGAAGGAGATTTCAAAGCACAGTTAAAGTCATTCAGAAGGCCATCTGACCTGCTCTACTTGACTTTCCACCAGGAAAATCCATCCCCAAGCGGAGCTAGTGTTATGCTCCTATACCTATAGGTGTCATATTTCATGATTGACTTGATGAGCTCTATAATATGTTCATATCTTTTCTTGTTGCAAAGGTTTTCCATATTTTCAAAAAATCAAAAATTTTAAAAAATGTAAATAGGGTATACCCTAAAATAAAAATAAAAGGGTAAAAAGAATAAAATAGTCAAAAAATAAGAAGAAATGAACCCCAAACCAAAAATAGACCAGGAAAGTGTGCAAGTCTAAATGCCACTACTATTTCATTTTCTCTAATAAGCAATTATGTGCAGCTTGTTAAACTTATGCCACAATTGGTGAAGAGTCAAACTGTTTAAACTTGGCTCATTCATTTTTTAATTTCATGCTGTAGAATAGAGAATAAAAATCTGACCAAACAATGTAAACTTTGCAGATAAGTAGATAGGTAGAGTAAATAAAAAGGAGCTCAACAGTGTAATTTGAGCCCTTGGATGTAATAAGTGCAGATTTAGGTAGGCTTTCCATGTAAAAGAAAAAGAAGATTGATAAGGGTTTTCCAGTCTAAGTGCACCCAAATAAAGAAAAAAAAAATGTCAGGCTAAAGTAGGTATAGTAGGTAGATGGTGTTGCAAAATGATACTTGTGATGGATCATGTCTCTAAATGTGCTAACTTCTAGTTTTATCACAATTTCAAGGAAGACATTATACTTGATATAACTCAAGCAAGACAAGGTCAAATAATTAACTTCCATTCACGTTTTTCCCTAAAGATTTAACTACTTCCCCCTAACGTATTAAGGTCTTTAAAAATTAAAGGGGCTCCGAGCATTTCTCTGACTTCTGGAGGGACCAGACCCTCGGCCCAATAATTTGAATGGTCAAAGAACTTAAAAACCATCATTCATTCATTTTCACAAGTTTTTTCCTAACTAAAATCCCATTTTACTTAGGAAAATTACACAATATTACATAAATCTGCTTTCACTTTAGCCTAACTTAAATATACTCTTTAAATGTTTTACTTAGTGCTTATTCTCATTTTTTATGTCATATTAACCTTTAATCCATATTATATAAATCCTGAAAAAAACATTCCCCCTCCCGTATTATTTAACTATATAAAACCCCAACATTTTATATATCCCGCCCCGGTTAAATATAGCCGTAAATACGCATCAAAAGGATTAATTGGAATTAATTGACCCTCAAGGTTAATTAAGAACCACTTCCCCAACCAATCGTAATGCTCCCGATACAACTAAAATATTATTAGGGTGTCGGGCCCATTAAGGTTAAAGTATCGCCATATTATCGTTGTCGTCCACTGTCTGATCACTCCCCGATCATCCAACAACCGATATCAATATCGCAACCCCCCTGGTGACCTGCTTTAACTCGCAATCACCAAGTGGTTTTCCGCCCGTACCTCTGCCACGTGTCATGCAGTCCATATGATCGCTCGCCCCCAGCCCAAAACCACCCAGCCCCGAAAGCGGCGCGATCATGTACCGCTTACCACCCTCCACAAACGACAAAACATCACATTTCCACTTGCGTCATCCACCCAATAAATCCAAAAAAAAACCGGCGAACCTAAATTTTGTTAAATAAAACAAACAAGAGTCACTTTCACTATTATTTGATGCGACCCATGCTCCCATGCAAAACATCGTCCAAGTCAACTGTTCTAGCTTCCCAACCGCCACCTGATTAGAAATCTATAGCAACGCTCTCTGCAGCCTGTCATCCAACCTGCCATTATACTGTCTACTTCTTTGATACAGGTATTTATCCAATCTACCTTGAAACCTTGCAATTTCGGTTTTCTACTAAAACTTCTACAAGAAAGGGCCAAATTCAGTTCTAGAACAGTCTGTGGTTGCCATAAAAAGTTCACAAACCTGCTATTTGGTCTATTTTCTCACAATAAGCCCAGATTCCATTTTTGAATCTATAAGAACCAAAGATGGAAACCCCTATAGCCCTAAATGTCGCACCCATGAACGCTCCTCACAAATACTTAGATTATCTACCTCTAGCCGATAAAGATTTTCAGATAAAAGAATTATCTGGTGATAGTAACCATCTCAAGGTCTTCTACCATGCCATAGATAAGTATTTGAATAAGTCTGACATTTAAGGACTATGGGAATCTAACCTTCCCATGTATTTTCTCCCCTCAGTCCATGTTTTCCCAGACATAATTCATCAATGCTATGCTAATTATGATCCCAACCATAGAGCTATCATGTCCCCAAGCCAAACCGTCCTTTTTCGCATAACTGCTAAATCCATTAATGAAATGTTGCAATTCCACTCCAGTCATCCCCTCACTCCTATTTCCATGAGATATTTACTTGAAAAAGCATTTCAGTTGTCCCAATCATAAGTGAGCCATATTGGTCAAACTTCATGCTACCAAAGCACCAGCCCAAAGATCCACCTCCTTATATGCAAACTTTCTTCACTAAAACTGGAAGACTCATTGTTGTCATGATATCCCTGATCATGGGATTTAACTCTAGTGAATATCTTGATGATATCACCTAGTTTTATTATCAATCTTTACTTTAGGACAACCCCCTGCTGTCAAATATGAATATGCCACTTATATTGCCAACAAAATCCATGATCAATTCGTGAATTTGGAAAGGGAAGGAGTTCTCAAATACACCTCTTTCATATACCATATTATGTTATATCATCAGTTAGATAACTTTCCTTTCCTTATCAAGAAACTTTACACCAAAGGAAATCCAAGGGTTGTTATCTTTTGGAGTTCAATCTTTCATGATACTTGTGAGTCTCCTTACACTTGTAATGAGTCCATTGACTTATTTTTACATCCATCAACCACTCTGTTGATAGGATTTTCCCCTCCTAGGATTAATGGTGATATGAAGAAAATTCTCCAGCTCTCTAAGCAGTACAGGATAGGTGACTGGTACCTATATAAAAATCACACATAAATCAGGATGTATGAGGGTGAAATTTTCCCTTTTAAGTTACTGAAGTATGTTCCCATGAGATTATTTGCATTGAAGTATTTCAGATAGATCTTAAATGTAGATTTAGTCCATTTTTGTGGTGCCAAGAAGAAAGCTCAGCTAAGAATTAAGAACCAGCTAAGCCCTTTTGTCATAAACTCTAGGGATGCATGGACAGAAGCTGAAATTTTTTAAAAGACTACCTTAAATTACGAAAGAGTTTTATATGGGTGCCATAGGACCCCAGTAGCTTCATATGTGGCAGAACGACAAAGAATAAGCTGTCACCTTATATACATCATAGGATCCCAAAAATTGAGCAGTTTGCAAACTTGGATATATGGATAGAGGCAACCCTAGTAGAAGAGGTTAGTGAGCAGGTCAATATGGAAAATGTTATAAGAGATCTTGAGAAAAAACTTGACTTGGATTCTTTTGGGCATATACCATTCAAGTTGTCTCAAAAATCAACAATTAGTACATCTGCTGCTGGAACTTCTCAACAGCCTCCATAGGAAGTCAACATACCAACCACAGGAACATCCAAAGGTAAGGAAGTAGAGACCATAGAACAGCCTACAATGACAGATCAGCCTGGAATTTCCAAAGAACAGGGTCAAGTGCAAACTCCTCTAGCCCAAACTAAAGCAGCAGAAAGTCCAATTTTGCAAAATCCTTTAAATTAGGAAAGAAATAAAAAGAGGGATAGGGAAACCATTGTCCCCACCAGTGGAACTACAGGACAGCCTGGGATAAAGAAGCAAAGATTGAATCCTCTTTTAGAAGAGGAAATTATTGAAGAAAATACAGATAGTTAGAGAGTGGAAAGGGTAGTTAGCCAGCAAACTTCCCCATTGGGAGGAACATCCACTAGCTCACAGAGGCAGGAGCCAGAAAGACAACACAGTGCAAAAGTATCATCCACCAGGCTACAAAGTAAAGATGCCTTAGATATCAAGAAGACATTCAAAGAGATAAAGGCCAAAAATGATCCAGTCAGACTTCAAATTTACAATCAGTATTTGAAAATGACCCCCACAAACCAGCAGAGATTGATGTCAGCCTATAACATTCAAGAAGAAAAGATGATAATGAGCTACTTCAAGCCAAAGGTTCAGCAACCTCTGACAGCAGCAGATTATATCATGACAAATCTAGAAGTCTTGGAAAAGGATATTAATCCTTTGGATCATACTTAACTTCACAAGCAAACTGGAGAAATGGTTTATTCAACCTTAACTAGTAAAGCATTGATTGCTCACAAGCTACAAAATTCTTTAAATAATACAACTGCCCAACTAAGCTTGGAGAAAGCCTCCTCCCTGGCCAAGGATAATAGAATAAAATTATTAGAAGAAATCATCATTGGATTGGGACATGATCCCAAATATGTGAAATGTGTAGAAGCACTAATCAAGAAGAAAGAAGAAGACATTGCTGCCCTGAGGAAACAACTAAAGCTACCTCCTTCGAGGCATCCACAGACTACTGAGGTTATAAAGCAGAAATCTGATGAAGATATGATGGATCTCCTCTTGAAACTCAATGAAAAATTGAACGATATAGAGCAGGCATTAGAAAAAGCACTAAAGGACAGGCAGGGAGAGTCGACCTCTCAGCCGCCTGATGTAATTCCCATAGTTTTAACAATAGTTCATTCTACACTTGGAACCACATTAGCTCCAAACATCCCAACAACCACAGTAGAGGTGGTCACAAGTACATCGACAGTAGGAACAACACCACGCAATAGTGCCAATTTGAGCATAGAAGAGCTGATAAAGGCAATGGAAGACATGAGACTACAAGTTTCAGAATTAAAACAGGTAAAAGAACAGTTGGCTAAGGTAGAAATAAATTATGATATCTCCAAAGTCAATGTTGTGGAAGAAACAAGGGAGATTAAAACATTAGAAAATAAAGTGAAAACATTAGAACAAGATCTCACTTTTGACAAGCCTCTGGCAGAGATCAAGAAAATTCTTTGGGCCAATATCCTTCAATCTATAAATGATGTTTGGCCATCCATCCAAGAGATCTATGAACAGATTGACCTAGTGAGAGCAGCACAGGAAGTAATTCAAAATAAAAAAGCACAGTTAGGACAAGTGCTTGATGAAGCCAACCGGATTATACATTTTTTGAATAAAAACAATAAGGAACAACTGGAAGAACTTGGCATCTCACACAAGAGAGATACTATTTTGGAAATAAAAAGGGTGCTAACCAAGAAAACTTTTATGTAGAATCTAGAGAGAAGATGTCAGGATATGCTGGTGGAAATTAATTATTTTTTGGAGAAGTTCACTATTTTGCGGAATAAAGGGCTACCAAGTCCTTTGATGATTAATGACCGATTAATGAATCACATAGATTATGTAGATAAATTGAATAAGTATGCTCGCAATCAAGCAAGTGCATCAGGAATAAAAGCACTCACCACAGGCCAAGTTCTCTATGAAGGCTTAGAGAACTTATTCTATGTTGAGCATGAGATAAAGCACTTGTTCCCTATCCAGTCGACCTTTTTTAGATATACAGAGACTGATGAGACTCTAAGGAAACTTCGAAAACATAGATTGCTAGAACAAAAATGGTGGGAAGACATGTTCGAAATTTTTTACTTTTGTCCATAATAAAAGGTAAATTTTGAGCTATTTACCATAGTAAGATGAACATACATGAACAGGGGTCAAACAGGTCAAAGTGTATCAGAACAGGTAAAGAGTATCAGTCAAAACAAGGCAGCCAGCATAGAGTTACTGAAGAAGACAGCAGCAATCCAAATAAAAGGGCCTGCCTCCAGCACAATCAATAAGAAAAGGAACATCACAACATCGGTTTACCTTTCTCCTATCTTCGATACTAGTTGTCTCTATTTTCTTGTAAAATATAATTAGTCACCCTAGAATCTATCTCATTCTGTTATGAGATTTTTTTGTAAATTTTTTGTATAAATACCCCCTCAATTGGAGTATTGAGGATGGATTCATATACATTGTTGTAATATTGGTTATTTTGGAATAAAGTGCTGATTGGACCAAACTTTCGTATGGCTTGTTGGATAAAGAATTGAGGCAAAGGACTTTTGACAGATTCCTTGAATCAAACACCGGATCAATAAGTTCTCTATACCTTGTGTTGTATAGTTTTCCTTGTTTCTTATATCATCTATGTTTCATATCTGAATGATAAATGAGAAAAAGTAATTTGGAATATGCTTGACTGCACTTTGTTTTTAATTGTTATTATTCTCTATATTTTCTTCTGAATTAGAATAAACAGTGAAACCTTCATTGCTCTAGTTTTGTATTTCTTTCACTTTGATTATTACTAGAAGAATACTTAACTGCTCTTTATTAGTAATTAATTCAAGTTCCCTTTCAAAAGGTGGAAGGATTCTTAGCTGCTCTTCACCCATTTGAAACCATTCCATTTATTCCAAATCTTTGTTTGTTCCCTGTTTGACCATCTTGCTCTGCAAAACCATCCTTTGTTAAGAAAAATAATCTAGTTAAGCCATCTTCTTTGACTCCATTAGCCCAATGGCCTAAACTTCTCAGTCTTACCCCCCTGCTATTAAATCCCACCACCCAAACTCAAACAAAACTCCTAAAATTCATAAGTAGCCTAATATCTTTTAAAACAAAGCTAAAACTTAAAGAGAGAGCCCTCTGTAGATACAAATTGGCTAGAATCTGTATCTAAAAGATTGATTTGTGGTTACTTCAGCCCCCTTCCCCTTCTTACAACCTCTGGGAAAACCGGAGTGATAACATAGTGGCGACTCCACTGGGGAACCTGAATAAATTATTTGTTACTATTGTTTACTATATAAGCTACAAACCGAGCCTGAAGTTAGCTAGGTAGCCTTTGAAATGCTCTTGCTTTATAATTGTAGAAGTAAATGAATTTTTCTTTAGTCTTTCTCCAGTTTAGTTTATGTATTAAGCATTTGGTTTCCAATACTTGATCAATTCCTCTTTTTAAATAATTTTTTAAGAAAGTTAAAAACCCATATCTAAAGTCTCTTAAAGAAAATGTTGAAGTTGTATTGTTAAACCCATTTAAAGAAAAAAACAAAAATATACCTAGAAACCTAGCTTCAGAAAGGATTCATTATACCAGAGAAAATCCTGATCCAAATCCACCACCTATGTTTGAAAATCCTAATCTGATTCCTAGGATTTTTAGAAGACAAGATAGCCAAGAAAGTTTTGCTAGTTCTCGGCCTCTTTACAGATCAAGATCCTGTCATGTGAAGTGGATTTACCTTGAGGAGGAACCCTTTGATGAGTTTTTTGAAGCCTCTTTATTTGTAACCTTTTCGGATTCTGGGTTAGCCCACACAGTTCATGACCCCATATTTATTGAAAACTTACAACTTGAGGTTGTCACTTCACATCTTGATAGACATTTGCAGAACTCCATTCAATCTTAGCTTACCTCTGAACGAACACCAAACCTTTCTGTAATCACTACAACCTCTCCAAGTTCAACATCAACACCTCAGACATCCCAACCTCAAGCTACCCATTCCACCCCTCCATCTACTACTCACATTCCCATTGTTATCCCTACCACACCAATTGTCACATCTATTTCTATAACCATGGCAAACAGATACACTCCTCTGCACTTACCTGCCGATCCAGGGGCTATGCCCCAAGACTATCAGAGTAAAATCACTCATTTTGATGGCACTGGCACCTACACAACTCAACAACATACCAAAAAAATGACTGACTACTTTGAGATATATGAGGTTGATGCTGATTATTTTAGAATGAGGGTATTTGTTCAAAGTTTGACTGGAGATGTTAGGACTTGGTTTAGAGCCCTCCCTACAAACAGTATCAATGAACTACAAGCTATTTATCAGACATTCTTGAATATATGGGAAAAGAAAAAAGAACCTCTCCAGATTTTATCAGAGTATGAAAACTTGAAAGGAGGTACACAAGAAACAGTGCAAGATTATTGCACTAGGTTCAATAATGTTTACAATGATATTCCTCAAAATCTCAGACCTCCTCCAGATTTGGCATTCATCAAATTCCCTGATGGATTTGATTCTGATATGGCATACCAATTTAGGGAAAGTGCTCATCGAACCTCAGAAGAGATGCAAAGTATAGTTGTCAGTGTTGAAGCCAACCTGATATCTAAATGAGCTAAAGCCAGAGCTAAAAGGAGGATACCTTTGAAAGAAGAACCTTCGGCCTTTGAACATAAATTAGATGTTATTATTAAAGGAATGTATATTCTTGGAGATAGAGTAGAAACAATAAACAGAAAATCCTCTTGGGATGGTCAACCAAGAAATACAAGGAGAAATCCAAATTTCAGGAAGAACCAAACCCTAACACTAGAAAGACTGGGCCTGAACCAAATATTAGGCCCCTTTTCTAGGAAAATTATGCTAAAGCCTCAACTTCTGAAGAACCAATAGAAGACACTCAAATCAATTTGATGGGACTCAACAATGAACAGCAAGTTTTCTTAACCTAAGAGGATCAAGAAGCTCACATGCTTAAACAATTCCAAACTCAATCAGGTGAATCATTTGACTTTAGGGAGGGATATGATATAGCCATTTATGAAGTCCACAAACAATATAACTTGAGGAGCAAAAGAATTGATGTTCCTGAGACAAATAGACAGATAGATACAAAGTAGCCTAACAAAGGTAAGATCAATACCACCCCTATACATATTATTTCCAAGACAGATCCTAATCCAAATAACCCAATTATTGAATATGTATCCGATAATCAACTAAATAAAAAACAATCTTCCACTTCTATTCCTTCCAAAAGAAACGTGGAAGAACCTTCAGAAGTTGATTGGGAAACAACTTCAACTCATAACATCACCCCTGAAAAGGATAGAAACACAGAGAATACAGCAGACAATGAGAATCCAACTATCCGAAATACAAGAACTCAAACTGAAAAACCTTTTAATCTTGAGGCTCAAGTAGGAAAATTAAAAATAGTTGTTCCATTATCTGAATTAGCTAAAGATGATGTCTACGGAAGCCAAATCAATAGATCACTCAAAATTTCTATGAATGAAGATTCAGTAAATGTTTTTGATGACCAGCCTGAATTGGGTTTTAGCCCTGAAGTAAATGGAAAATCAGTAGATGGAGAAATCCCTCCTTTCTATGTAAGTTTGAACATACATTATAAAATACATCATAATGGCATGTTTGATTCTGGTGCTTCTCATAACTTAATGCCCAAATATGTAATGGAGAAACTAGACCTAGACATCACCAGGCCATATAAAGACCTATTTTCTTTTGATTCAAGTTAGGTCAGGTGTTTTGGTTTAATCAAAGACTTATGTATCACTCGTTCAATACCCTGCCAAAACCATCTTAATGGACATATTAGTAGCTGATATTCCACCTAAGTATGGCATGTTATTATCCAGATCTTGGGGTGCAAAGCTCCAAGGATCTCTACAATTGGATATGTCTTATGTTACTATTTCAGTGTTTGGTCAACCTAAGAAACTATACAGAGAAACTTTAATGAAATATGTGGTAAGTAGTCAGGAGAAACCCCAAAATTTCCCTATCTACTCAGTACACTCTGATATGGATTCTTTAATTCCCTACAATGCTGAAATTGACCCTTCAACTGAATTAAAAGTTTTAGCAGTTGAACCAGAAGAAATTAAAAATTAAAATTCTAGTGTTCAAATCCAGGAAATTTCTGAGAACAATGATACATAAGATACCCATGAGGAACCAGAAGAAACTAAAAAACAAAATCTACTTATTAAAAAAATTCTTGAGACTCTTGATACCAATTATGAACATGAAATTCTTTGGTATTTATAATTTTATGGCTCAGTTAACAAATTAGGAGCAGGAGCAGGAGTTTGGGTGCACAATCTTGAAAATAATCATGCTGAAGGCCATGCCTACAGATTAAACTTTAGGTGCCCTAATAATATGGCAGAATATGAAGCTCTGTGACTAGGTCTTAAACTTGTTAAACAATTAGGGGCAATTAGGGTATCTGTCCTAGGAGATTCTGATTTAATCATTAAACAGATCAAAGGGAAGTTTCTCATAAATGATCCCAGATTAAGATCTTACAGAGGAATGGTAATAGAGATTCTCAATACATTTCTGGAAACTCAGCTTGCCAGAATCCCAAGAAAACATAACTTGCAAGCTCATAGCTTGGCAATGTTTGCCAGCACCTGCAAATCACTATTTGAACCTAATCATCAGTTCACATCTGACATTAGACATAGGCCAGCTATACCTGACAATGTAAAGAACTGGAAAGTGTTTGATAGTGATAGGAAGATTAACAATTTCTTAACCCTAGAGGAAGAATTTTCTAGTATTAATATAGAGATAGACACAGTTAGTGAGTTTAATCAAATAAATAAAGTAGAAAGAGACATTTCAGCAGAAAGTGCAACTCAAATGCTTCACCCAAAAAAATTTACCAACAAAAAAATGCAGGATCTTAAAGACAATGACATTGATGAAATTATTGAAGGATAATCTGAAGTTATCAGTTTAAAAGAAAATCATTTGCATAAAGGGTTAACTCCTTTGGAAGATCTCTTTGATTTAAATGATATTCCAAAGAAACCCAAGATGGAACCCTTAAAAGCAGACATTGAAGACTATAACTTGGGAACTGTAGAAGATCCGAAAATGGTAAAATTATCCAAATCTTTGCCCCCTGATCAAAAAATAAAATATGTTGAACGAATAAGAGAATTCCAAGATGTATCTGCCTGGAACTATGAAGACCTGAAATCTTATGACACATTTATAATTCAACATACAATACCTCTAAAAGAAAATCAAAAACCATTCAAACAAAAGCTCAAAAGAACTAGCCCTGTACTGCTTCCGTTAATTGAAAAAGAAATCAAACGAATGTATGAAGCAGGGATAATTGCTCCTATCATATTTTCAGAGTGGGTGTCTAATTTAGTACATACTAGGAAAAAAACTGGAGAAATCATATTATGTGTTTATTTAAGAAATGTAAACAAGGTTTCTTTGAAAGACAATTACCCTTTACCTAAGATGGATCATATTTTACAAAGGGTAGTAGGTGCCTCTAGGATTTCACTTTTGGATGGGTTCTCAGGCTATAACCATATTCTGGTTCATCCTGATGACCAGGAAAAAAACGGCTTTTACAACACCATGGGGCACATTCAAGTATGTTAAAATGCCTTTTGGACTTAAGAATGCAGGGGAAACCTTCCAAAGAGCAATGGACATAGAATTTGCAAAGAAATTCATGATTTTTTGGTTATATATCTAGATGACGTGATTGTTTTTTCTAAATCAGATCAGCAACATTTGGATCATTTAAAACAAGTATTTTTGAAATGCAGAAAATATGGTATTTATTTAAATCCTAAAAGTCCTTGTTTGGTCTGGAGAAAGGCAAACTCTTAGGCCATACAATTTCCAAAGATGGAATTAGAATTGATCCTGCTAGAATAGAAGCCATTCTGCAAATACCCCACCCCGGAAATGTCAAAGAACTTCAAGCTTTCCTAGGAAAGATTAACTTTTTAAGAAGATTTATATCTAACTTAGCTGAATTAATTAGATTGTTTAATAATATGTTGAAAAATGATTCAAAAGTTAAATGGACAGTAGAAGCCAAACATGCATTTGAAGAAATTAAAATGGCTTTGACTAGAACACCAGTGCTTACAAGTCCAAAGTTTGATAGAGACTTCATAATATTTTCATTTGCATTCGAACACACCATAGCAGTTGTTTTACTACAAAAGGATGATCAAGGATGTGAAAAACCCATAGCCTTCTTTAGTAAAGCACTTAGGGATGCTCCATTAAAATACAAAATCATGGAAAAACAAGCTTATTCACTTGTGAAAGCTATTAAAGACTTTAGAGTCTACATATTGTACTCCCATGTAATAGACTATGTGCCAAATGCTGTTGTCAAAGACATCTTGACCCAAGATGGAATTGAAGGAAAACGAGGTAAATTGATAGTTACTATATTAGATTATGATATTGAAATAAAACCTACAAAGCTTATAAAAGGATAGGGATTGGCTAAACTCATGACTGAAACAAATTGTCAAGCCCTAGACATTAATGAACAGGAGATGGTGACTCCACAAATTAGCTAGGCCTTCTTAGATTCACATTGGTATGTTGATATAATTTATGTATTATTAAACCTGCAGACTCCTCCACGGTTATCCAGAATAATGAAAAGCTTTTAAAAATGAAAGCCTTAAAATTTTGTATTTTAGATCATGCTCTCTTTTGGAAAAATCATGAAGGTATTCTATTGAATTGTTTAGTAAAAGAAGAAGCTGACAAGGTTCTCAAATAATTTCATGCAGGAGATTGTGGCGGACACTTTTACTGGAAATCAACTGCACACAAATCCTAAGGGCTGGATTTTATTGGCCAACCTTGTTCGATGATGTGAAGAAATTTGTCACTGCTTGCCATAAATGCCAAATTTTTGAAGGCAAGAGAAAATTATTACCTTTACCCCTGAGGCCTATTTCCACTGAAAAACCCTTCCAACAATGGGGCTTAGACTTCATTGGGGAAATCCATCCTCCCTCTTCTGGCCAACATAAATGGATTCTAACTACCACAGGCTATTTCACAAAATGGATAGAATCCATTCCTTCTAGACAAGCCAATGACACAATGATTATATGATTCTTAGAAACCAACGTATTGTCTAGATTTGGTTGTCCTGAAAAGATCATAACTGATAATGTTGTTGCCTTCAAATCCAAGAAAATGATAAGTTTCTGTAACAAATACCATATCACTTTAGGCCCTTCCACAGCCTATTACCATCAAGGTAATGTTCTCTCTGATTCCTCCAACAAAAGCCTAATTAATATTATTAAAAAGTTATTAGAAGACAATAAGAAAAATTGGCACAAGAAACTTATTAATGCACTATGGGCAGATAGACTTACCACCAAGAAGTCTATTGGAACCAGTCCTTATGAATTAGTCTATGGAATGGAGGTTGTATTTCCTTCATCTTTAGGAGTTCCTGTAATGAAACTACTTCAGGAAGCTCAATGGAGTCCAATGATATTCAAAGGAGAATTAACCAGACCATCCATTTGTAGCAGACTAGAGAAGAAATGTATCAAAGATCCAAGTATTACAAGAGAAACTTAAGAAAATATTTGATAAAAGAACCAAGGCATAAGGTTTCTACCTTGGAGACAAAGTTTTAAGATGGGATTCTAGAAGAGAGGATAAGGGAAAACATGGGAAGTTTGACTTTCTATGGAAAGGACCTTTTATTATCCAGGCCTTGCAAGGGCACAATACTTAATTTCTGAAGAACCTGGATGGTACAGAAACAGAAGGGCTAGTTAATGGTCGGATGCTGAAACATTACTTTGATCCAACTTTTTAATGTATTCTGATTTTAACATGTACATATTATATCATTGGTAATGTCATAGTTTGGATTAGATAGTAATTTGTTGAAGTTGAAGCCCGAAGAGAAGGACCTAAGCTTCACAACTGATACTGTCATACATACAATAAAGCAACTAGCAGAAGGAGATTTCAAAGCACAGTAAAAGTCATTTAAAAGGCCATCTAACTTGCTCTTATTGACTTTCCACCAGGAAAATCCATCCCCAAGTGGAGCCAGTGTTATGCTCCTATACCAATAGGTGTCATATTTCATGATTGACTTGATGAGCTCTATAATATGTTCATACCTTTCTTGTTGCAAAGGTTTTCCATATTTTCAAAAAATCAAAAAATTTAAAAAATGTAAAGAGGGTATACCCTAAAAGAAAAATAAAAGGGTAAAAAGAATAAAATGTTCAAAAAATAAGAAAAAATGAACCCCACACCAAAAATAGACCAGGAAAGTTTGCAAGTCTAAATGCCACTACTATTTCATTTTCTGTAATAAGAAATTGTGTGCAGCTTGTTAAACTTATGCCACAATTGATGAAGAGTCAAACTATTTAAACTTGGCACATTCATTTTTGAAATTCATGTTGTATAATAGAGAATAAAAATTTGACCAAACAATGTAAACTTGGCAGATAAGTAGATAGGTAGAGTAAATAAAAAGGAGCTCAACAGTGTAATTTGAGCCCTTGGATGTAATAAGTGCAGACTTAGGTAGGCTTGCCATGTAAAAGAAAAATAAGATTGATAAGAGTTTGCCAGTCTAAGTGCACCCAAATAAAGAAGAAAAAAATGTCAGGCTAAAGTAGGTAGGGTAGGTAGATGGTGTTGCAGAATGATACTTGTGATGGATCATGTCTCTAAATGTGTTAACTTCTACTTTTATCACAATTGCAAGGTAAACATTATACTTGATACAGCTCAAGCAAGACAAGATCAAATAAGTAACTTCCATTTACATTTTTTCCTAAAGATTTCACTAATCCCCCCTAAAGTATTAAGGTTTTTAAAAATTAAAGGGGCTCAGAGCATTTCTCTAACTTCCGGAGGGACCAAACCCTTGGCCCAATAATTTAAATGGCCAAAGTACTTAAAGACCATCATTTATTCATTCTCACAAGTCTTTTCCTAAGTAGAATCCCATTTTACTTAGGAAAATTACACAATATTACATAAATCCCCTTTCACTTTAGCCTAAGTTAAATACTCTTTAAATGTTTTACTTAGCAGTTATTCTCATTTTTTATGTCATATTAACCTTTAATCCATATTATTTAAATCCTAAGAAAAACATTCCCCCTCCCGTATTATTTAACTATATAAAACCCTGACATTTTATATATCCCGCTCCGGTTAAATATAGTCGTAAATACGCATAAAAAGGATTAATTGGAATTAATTGACCCTAAAGGTTAATTAAGAACCACTTCCCCAACCAATCGTAATGATCTTGATACAATTAAAATATTTTTATGGTGTCAGGCCCACTACGGATAAAGCCCCGCCATATTATCGCTCCCGTCCACTGTCCGATCACTCCCTGATCATCCAAAAGCCGATATCAATATCGCAACCCCCCTAGTGACCACGTTTCAACTCGCAATCACCAGGCGGTTTTCCGCCCGTACCTCTGCCATGCGTTGTGCAGTCCATATGATCGCTCGCCCTGGCCCAAAACTGCCCAGCCCCAAAAGAAATGCGATTGCGTACCGCTTACCACCCTCCACAAACGACAAAACATCACATTTCCACTTGCGTCATCCGCCCAATAAATAAATAAAAAAACCCCGCCAACCTCAGTTTTGTTAAATAAAACAAACAAGAGTCATTTTCATTGTTATTCCCTGCAATCCATGCTCCCATGCAAAACAACGTCCAAGTCAACTGTTCCAGCTTCCAAACCGCCACCTGATAAAAAAATCTACAACAATTCTCTCTGCAACCTGTCATCCAACCTACCATTGTACTATCTACTTCCTTGATACAGGTATTTATCTAGTCTACCCTGAAATGCTGCAATTTCGGTTTTCTACTAAAAATTCTACAAGAAAGGGCCAAATTCAGTTCTAGAACAGTATGTGGTTGCCATAAAAAGTTCCCAAACCTACTATCTGGTCTATTTTCTCAAAGTAAGCCCAAATTCCACTTTTGAATCCACAAGAACCAACGATGGAAACCCCTATAGCCCTTAATGTCGCACCCATGAACGCCCCTCACAAAGACTTAGATTATCTACCTCTGGTAGATAAATATTTTCAGATAAAAGATTTATCTGGTGATAGTAACTATCTCAAGGTCTTCTGCCATGCCAGAGATAGTTATCTGAATAAGTCTGACATTTTTGGACTGTGGGAATCTAACCTTCCATGTATTTCCTCCCCTCAGTCCATCTTTTCCTAGACATAATTCATCAATGTTGTGCTAATTATGATCCCAACCATAGAGCTGTCATGTCCCCAAGCCAAACTGTCCTTTTTCCCATAACTGCTAAATCCATCAATGAAATTTTGCAATTCCACTCTATTCATCCCCTCACTCCTATTTCCATGTGATATTTACTTGAAAAAGCATCTCAGTTGTTCCAATCAGAAGTGAGTTGTATTGGTCAAACTTTCATGTTACCAAAGCAACAGCCCAAAGGTCCACCTCCTTATTTGCAAACTTTCTTCACTAAAACTAAAAGACTCATCGTTGACATGATATCCCTGATCATGGGATTTAACTCTAGTGAATATGTTGATGATATCACCCTAGTTTTATTATCAATCTTTACTCCATGACAACCTCCTGCTCTCAGATATGACTATGCCACTTATATTTCCAACAAAATCCATGATCAATTCCTGAATTTAGAAAGAGAATAAGTTTTCAAATACACCTCTTTCATATATCATCTTATGTTATATCATCAGTCAGATAACTTTCCTTTCCCTATCAGGTAACTTGACACCAAAGGAAATCCAAGGTCTGCTATTTTTTGGAGTTCAATCTTTCATGATACCTGTGAGTCCCCTTACATTTATAATGAGTTCATTGCCTTATTTGTACATCCAGCAACCACTATGTTGATAGGAGTTTCCCCTCCTAGGATTAATGGTGACATGAAGAAAATTCTCGAGCTCTTTAAGCAGTACAGGATAGGTGATCGATACCTATATAAAAATCACACAGAAATCAGGATGTATGGATGTGAACTTTGCCCTTTTAAGTTACCCAAGTATGTTTCCATGAGATTATTTGCATTGGAGTATTTCAGACATATGATAAATATAAATTTAGTCCATTTTTATGGTTCCAAGAAGAAAGCTCAGCTAAGAATTAAGAACCAGCTAGGCCCTTTTGTCATAAACTCTAGGGATGCATGGAAAGAAGCTGAAATTTTTTTAAAAGACCACCTTAAATTACGAAATAGTTTTAGGTGGGTTCCATATGACCCCAATAGCTTCATATGTGGCAAAAGGACAAAGAACAGACTGTCACCTTATATACATCATAGGAACCCAAACATTGAGCAGTTTGCAAAATTGAATGAATGGATAGAGGGAACCCTAGTAGAAGAGGTTAGTGAACAAGTCAATATGGAAAATTTTATGAGAGATCTTGAGAAAACCCTTGATTTGGTTCTTTTGAGTAGGTACCATTCAAGTTGTCTCAAAAATTAGCAATTAGTACATCCACTGCTAGAATTTCTCAATAGCCTCCACAGGAAGTCAACATATCAGCCACAAGAACATCCAAAGGTAAGGAAGTAGAAACCATAGAACATCCTACAATGAAAAATCAGCCTGGAATTTCCAAAGAACAGGGTCAAGTGCCAAGTCCTCCAGCCCAAACCAAAGAAACAGAAAGTCCAATTTTGCAAACTCCTCTAAGTGAGGAAAGAAATAAAAAGAGGGATAGGGAAACCACTACCCCCACCAATGGACCTACAAGACAGCCTGGGATAAAGAGGCAAAGAATGAATCCTCTTTCAGAAGAAGAAATTACTGAAGAAACTATAGATAATCAAAGAGTAGAAAGGGTAGTTAGCCAGCAAACTTCCCCATTGGGAGGAACATCCACTAGCTCACAGAGGCAGGAGCTAGAAAGACAACACAGTGAAGAAGTATCATCCACTAGGCCACAAAGTAAAGAGGCCTCAGATATCAAGAAGACATTCACAGAGATAAAGGCCAAAAATGATCCAGTAAGACTTCAAATTTACAATCAGTATTTGAAAATGACCCCGACAAACTAGCAGAGATTGATGTCAGCCTATGACATTCAAGAAGGAAAGATGATAATGAGCTACTTCAAGCCAAAGGTTCAGGAACCTCAAATAGCAGTAGATTATATCAGGACAAATCTGGAAGTCTTGGAAAAGGATATTAATCCTTTGGATCAGATTGAACTTCACAAGCAAACTAGAGAAATGATTTATTCAATCTTAACTAGTAAGGCATTGATGGCTCACAGGCTACAAAATTCTTTGGATAATACAACTGCCTAGCTAATCATGGAGAAAACCTCCTACCTGGACAAGCATAACAAAATAAAATCATTAGAAGAAATCATCATTGGATTGGGACATGATCCCAAAGATGTGAAAGTGTAGAAGCACTAAAAAAGAAGAAAGAAAAAGACATTGCTACCTTGAGGAAACAGTTAAAGCTACCTCCTTCGAGGCATCCACAGACTACTGAGGTTATAAAGCAAAAATCGGGTGAAAAGATTATGGATCTCTTCTTGAAACTTAATGAAAGATTGAATGATACAGAGCAGACATTAGAAAAAGCACTAAAGGATGGGCAGGGAGAGTCGACCTCTCAGCCTCCTGATGTAGTTCCCATAATCTCAACAGCAATTCCTTCTACACTTGGAACAACATTAGCTCCAAACATCCCAACAGCCACAACAGAGGTGGTCATAGGTACATCAACAATAGGAACAACATCAGGCAGGAGTGTCAATTTGAGCACAGAAGAGCTGATAAAGGCAATGGAAGACATGAGACTACAAGTTTCAGAATTAAAACAGGTAAAAGAACAGTTGGCTAAGGTAGAGAGAAATTATGATATCTCCAAAATCAATGTTGTGGAAAAAACAAGGGAGATTAAAACATTAGAAAATAAAGTGAAAACATTAGAAAAAGATCTCACTTTTGACAACCCTCTGGCAGAGATCAAGAAAATTCTTTGGGCCAATATCGCTCAATCTATAAATGATGTTTGTCCATCCATCCAAGCGATCTATGAACAGATTGACCTAGTGAAACTAGCACAGGGAGTAATTAAAAATACAAAAGCACAGTTAGGAAAAATGCCTGATGAAGCCAACCAGCTTATACATTTTTTGAATAATAGCAATAAGGAACAACTGGAAGAACTTGGCATCTCAGATGGCACAGACACTATTTTCAAAATCAAAAGGGTGGTAACCAAGAAAACTTTGATGCAGAATCTAGAGAGAAGATGTCAGGATATGAAGGTGGAAATTAATTCTTTTATGGAGAAGTTCACTATTTTGCAGAATAAAGGGCTACCAAGTCCTTTGGTGATTAATGACCAGTTAATGAAGCACATAGATTATGTAGATAAATTGAATAAGTATGCTAGCAATCAAGCAAGTTCATCAAAAAGTGCATCAGGAATAAAAGCACTCCCCACAGTCCGAGTTCTCTATGACAACTTAGAGAACTTATTCTATGTTGAGCATGAGATAAAGCACGTGTTCCCTATCCAGCCAACCTTTTTCAGATATACAGAAACTGATGAGACTCTGAGGAAACTTCAGAAACGCAGATTGCCAAAGAAAAAATGGTGGGAATACATGTTGGAAATTTTGTAAGTTTATCCATAGTAAAAGGTAAATTTTGAGCTATTTACCATAGTAAGATGAACAAAGATGAACAGGGGTCAAACAGGTCGAAGTGTATTAGAACAAGTAAAGAGTATCAGTCAAAATAGGGCATCCAGCATAGAGTTACTGAAGAAGACAGCAGAAAGCCAAATAAAAGGGCATGCCTCCAACACACTCAGCAAGAAAAGGAACAGCACAACATCGGTTTACCTTTCACCTATCTTCGAGACTAGTTGTCTCTATTTTCTTGTAAAATATTATTAGTCACCCTAGAATCTATCTCACTTTACTATGAGATATTTTTTGTATTTTTATATAAATACCCCCTCAATTGGAGTATTGAGGGTGGATTCATATACATTGTTGTAATATTGGTTATTTTAGAACAAAGTGTTGATTGAACCAAACTTTCGTATGGCTTGCTGGATAAAGAATTGAGGCAAAGGACTTTTCACAGATTCCTTGAATCAAACACCAGATCAATAAGTTCTCTATACCTTGTGTTGTAAAGTTTTCTTTGTTTCTTATATCATCTATTTTTCATATCTGAATGATAAACGAAAAAGAGTAATTCAGAATATGCTTGATTGCACTGTGTTTTTAATCGTTATTATTCTCTATGTTTTCTTCTGAATTATAATAAATAGTGAAACCTTTATTGCTCCTATTTTATATTTCTTTCGCTTTGATTATTACTTGAAGAATACTTAACTGCTCTTTATTAGTAATCAATTCAAGTTCCCTTTCAAAAGATGGAAGGATTCTTAACTGCTCTTCACCCATTTGAAACCATTCCATTTATTCCAAATCTTTGTTTGTTCCCTATTTGACCATCTTGCTCTGCAAAACCATCATTTGTTAATAAACCTAATCCAATTAAGCCATCTTCTTTGACTCCATTAGCCCAATGGCCTAAACTTCTCAGTCTTACCCCCTTGCTATTGAATCCCACCACCTAAACTCAAACAAAACTCCTAAATTTCATAACTAGCCTAATATCTTTCAAAACAAAGCTAAAACTTAAAGAGAGAGTAGTCTCGGGATACAGATTGGCTAGAATCTATATCTAAAAGATTGGTTTGTGGTTACCTCGACCCCCTTTCCCCTTCTTACAACTTCTGGGAAAACCTGAGTGATAACACACTACACACACTCGAGTTCACTCTGTGAGCTTGTGTGAGTCTTTACATTCACCTTGCTTGTTTATTACACTCAATTCTCTACATGTTGATGTCTAATTCATGCTTGCGACCGTTTTCTAGCTATGTTTTAAGTCTTTGCTTGGTATGTGTTTTTTGTGTTCGCCATGAAGGCATTTGTCGCACTCACACATGGAGTTATTTTCACTGTCTTGCAAGCGTCATCTTGATCATGAACAATCAATCACGAATGTCGCACTTGCCACCTGCACCATCGATCAATCATGTCGAACGTGTGTCTAGATGGTTCGGTCATTTCGTCGTCAAGTCATGTGAGTGTGTGTTCATATGATCACCTATGCATATTTCTACTCTTCACACACTTAGTCATTTTTGTTGAAGTTCTGACGACCATATTCCTCACTGACAGTCAAACCATCACCTTGCTTTTGACTTGATTAACTATCAACTAGAACAGTGTAGAAGCACCAAGCTAGTTCCTTCAAGCAGCACTGCCCGCAAGCAACTCAAACAACACTCATAATGACCACCTAGAAAGTCGACTGGTTGGTCATCTCATAAATTGTGCAGTGCTCATGAGCAGGCCTCCCATTGCCCATCAGTTAGCTCAGCTCAGAAATTGCATAAAGATGATCAAGCGGTCGGCCTCCTGGCCTTAATGCAATTTTCCCAACCAGCAGCTCCCAGCAGCAGACTACCTGTTCCCTCCAGGAATTGCACAGTTTCTATTGCCAGTGACTGAGCAGCTAACTGGCAGTTCCCTCTAGGAATTGCATAGATTTGGCTGCTAGTGACCCCAACAACCAACTGGCAATTCCCTCTGGGAATTGCGTAAGTCTGGCTGCCTGTGACCCTAGCAGCCAACTGGTAGTTCCTTCTTGGAATTGTGCAGATATGGTTGTCAGTCTCCCGGGCAGTTCCCCAGAAAAACTGTGTAATCCCTGCTTGCTAACACTTCTTGCAACCCATCCCATTCCTCCAGAAAATTGCACAAATTTGGCTGTTTAGCCCCTGCTGATTGTTCATTATGTAAAATGTGCAGAGCATGCCTACCTTGCCTTCCAACAACCCCGACTATTCCTCCCAAAATTTGCGCAATTTTGCCTCCGAGCCGAGCTAGACCTTGTAGTCAGTCATTGTCGACTCAGATCATCTGTCTCCATCTCTTAGTGACTCTTGCGTAGTTTTCATCAGTAGTTTCCCAGAGCCATCATCCCACATCACAGCCTGGTTGCCTCTCCTGGTCACCCGCATTTGAATGATCATGTGTCATGGTAGACTAGGAGGTTTTGGATTTGATGTCATCACATCATGAGTGACTGCAGGTATAGGTACACCCTCAAACATGTCAAGACAACGAACGAGATGAACAAAGGGAGCACATGCAGATGAACAGGTTCACCAGTGGACGAACACGAC
Organism: Pinus taeda; assembly: GCA_000404065.3. Classification (NCBI taxonomy): domain Eukaryota; kingdom Viridiplantae; phylum Streptophyta; class Pinopsida; order Pinales; family Pinaceae; genus Pinus; species Pinus taeda. Next base: position 37,341 of record APFE030349016.1, read on the forward strand.
GAACATGCACCTTCATGAACAAGTGAGCCTATCAAGCCTTCAAGCATGAAAGCAAGGAACAACTCCATCAAGCGAACCAAGGACCATTGAATACTTCACACACTTTGCCATGCGAAGGTGAAGCTATGGTACACCATGAAAACATCCATCACTTAATAGCACTCTAGCTCGACATGCACTCCAATAGTAGCATGAATGTACCAGCATTGTCATGTCAAGGTATGTCGAGTCAAGTCATGAGTCTTGTTTCCCACATCTCCAATATGGGCTTGATGTCAAACAATGTGATGTAATGTGGAAGTCCAAGAGACCCACTTATTGAACATAGAGTCATGTAAGTTGGAAAGTCATGGAAGTTGAACAGTGATGAGTGTAGTCGAATAGCCACAAGGGTCAATTTCACCCTTGGCTATAAATACCCCCTTCATTTGTACATGGAAGGACTTTTCACCTCAGCTCCTCCCACATAGCCAAGAGTGTCTGTAATCTTTTCTTTGGGGAGTAATTAGTGGCTCCAACGCCCCGCTGACGGGGTTAGTGATGTATGGTGTAACTATGTGTCTTGGAAATTTCACTTAATTCAGAAGCCTGTCAACAGGCCAGCTCGTTTTCACACATGTATTGTATTTGTTGTAAGACTGGTATTTAACACTTGTAATGCATGTTTTTTTAACCATGTGTTCTACATCTGAACTGATTCATTTCTTGTAATGCATAATATATTAATGGAAATGTGTTGTGTATGTTGTT
>APFE030349019.1:0-13448 GCA_000404065.3 Pinus taeda
AATTGAGTGAATGGGGATAGTCAATTTACCACAAAGTCTAATGAGTGTTTATTGCAGATTTTTGGACATTTTTGGACCAACACCAGGCATTTATGAGTAGATTGAGAGCCAAAACTCGAAGAAACCAAGCTGAGGACTTATAGGAAGGGTGTCTCCTACATTGATGACCTTTTCCTTGAGTTCTCCACTAGAAGCTTGGTCAAGGGCCACCACATCAATGATCACAAGGGCAGCCAAGCAGGGCTAGTGAAGTTGTTATTAATTGCAAGTTTTGACAGTCGAGTTCCTAAAGTTTAGGAGGACTGTTGGGGTCCTCAAATTGTATAAATAAGAAGGCCTCAGGCCTTAGTAGGTTAGATAATGAACAATCTATTTTCGCACTTTAGTGTAGCTCTGCATTCAACTCATTTTTGAGCTCTTTCTGTAAATAGTTTTGTGCTATGACTCTATTTTTTGATCAATGAAGATGAATTCAGCCTTGAACCAGAACTGATCTCTCTAAGGGGGCTATAGCTCTTGGGGTTGGGCCCAACCCAAGTGCCCAGTACCTCCTTCTTGTATTTATATGTGTTTTTATTGCATTCATGAAATAATTTATGTTATTTAGATTAAATCTTGCTTTGTTACTTAGGTTGCTTTTGATGATTAGAGTAGTTGTTCTAATTTCAGGTTGATTAATTAGTTTGCTGCAATAATAGAAAAGATCTACAAAAAGGCTACCAAGTAGGCTTTGATCTCCTTTCTCCCTCCTTGGGACCATGAGTTGAGACCAAAGCACTCTTGCTGCCACCAAAACACTGTTTTTTCTTTCCAATGCAATTGCTAGTGTGTGAATTCGAGTTGGAGAAGTTGATATTAGTTGTACTTACATGCTTGGATTTTTCCTTGTTTAGTTTTCATAGCTTTCTTGCATCATTTCCTGTCCATAAAATTCTGTTAAGCACTTTTCTGTTTTTTTAGGGCAGAATTAGGTCAAATTAGGTAAAACTCTGTTTTTTAATTCTCTTTGAATCAGTTTTCAGAAGCAGGTGTGCATCTCACTTGAATACCATTCTAGCTTATCATCCTTTCATCACCCAACTTGCTCTAGTCTATCTCTCAAAGTTTCCTCCACTCATTCGCCACACTTTCCCAAACAACCCTAATTTCTATGTTTTTGTGCAAAATAGCTTCCTTATCTTTTGAACAACTCCAACCATCTCCTTCACATTTGATCATCATTGACAGAGTCTTAGACCCTCTAACACCCTCATCCAACCTTCATTTCCTGTTTCCCACCATTTTTCCTCCTCCAACCCTTCAAAAATCACTTTCGGCCTGCTCTTGTAGAACTTCCTCTAGAATTTCCTATAGATCCCCTGCAGACTTCCTATAGAAGTTCATGTGAGCGATTTCTCAAAGTTGAATCACAATGGAAATATCTAGAAGGATGCTAGGGAATCCTTAGGTCCTCTCCACACCTTCCTCATCATTTCCAACAGGCAACTCCATCTCCCTTCGCCACCACACCTCTGCACAGTCAAACAGTTAAAACACAAGTATAATAAATCTGCATAAAATTGCTCAAAAGTACAAAAAGATGATTTTTCCACATTTTCCTTCAGAAGTAGCTTAAGCACATGCATTTAACTTTTCAGTAGTTAATGGCATCCATTTCAGTAGTTTCCTTTCTTTCTCTTGCAAAAGTAGGGTTAGTGGGTAAAACTAGGGTTTGCTAGGGTTGCATTTCCTTTCAGTTTTCATCTTCTTTCTGCAAGTAGTATAGCCTCCTTTGAGTTAGATTTCTTCCATCATAGCTAAAACTTTCTTTTGAGAACTCATAGAAGTTGGCTTAAGCTCCTATCGAACTTGTGCCAGCTAATCAAGTGATAGCCTACAGTAAGAGCTAGTACTTGTGCATACAAAACCGTCGCTTCCAAGTTTGTTATGAACTACCGGGTTGATAAAAGTAAAGTAGGGGGTCCCAGGAGTTGCAGCATCATTGCTGCAATACTGGAGCTCACCAGAGTGGTCATATGCTTTTCTCACCTCAAGCTTGCCATCAAACATATGAATGGAGTGACCTTGCTGGCAGATGTTGACCAAGGGCAACAAGTTTCTCTTTAGCTGTGGGATATAGAACATGATGCAGAAGAAAGTCTGGAAGACTAGGAAATTTAAGCCTGATTATGCCAAGCCATGATGGCTTGATTTTTGATTGGTTTGCAAAGTATGCTACTCCATCAACTTTGTCAATAAATTCTTCAAAAAAATATTTTCTATGAGTCATGTGGCAAGTTGCTTCTGAATCAAGCAACCAATAATTTTTCCAAGAAGCAAGTGAAGCATTAAATAGAGCTTCATTTACTCCAATATTACATTGTGCCACAACATAGTGAGCAGATTTAGGTGCTTTACCTTTGTCTGTGTCATTAGTTTTACCTTTTTGTTGGTTTCTTTGCTGCTCAATTTTGTCCCATGGTAACTTTCATGTAGAGGCATCATGTGATCCATTTCTTTTGCAGCGTATGCAATGCAAATCTGCCTTTTCTCCTTGAGATTGTCTGCCCCCCTGCCTCTGAAATATCTTCCTCTTCCTCTAGAAAAATCTTGAGTAGGATTATTTTCTTTATGAGAAAGGCACACAACCTCTTTAGAAGATTCAGGGGTTGTCTTCTTTCCAAAATCTTTCTCTCTTTCAACATTTTTTTTCATAAGAGAGTCAAAGGTAATATCTTTGAGATTTCGATTTGCTTGCAATGACTCAAGATAATTGGAGTAAGTAGGATAAAGTGCCTTGAGAAAAGCAATAAGAGTAATATCCAATTCAACCTTAGTAGATTTGATATCATGCATTATAGATTTTACTTTGGATGCAAGAGCAAGAGGATCATTATTTTGCAATTCAAGAGTGAAGAGTTTAATCATGAGTTGATCAACTTCAAGTGCAGAATGTGAGTCATAGAGTTCTTTCAGCTTTTATAAGGCTTCGAAAGCATTTGAAAATGGTGAAATATGGCCACTCACCTCTTCATTTACAAATACCGCAATTAATGCATAAGCTTTGATGTTCTTATTTTCCAAAATGACAAGCTCTTTGCCTGAGTTAGGCTGTTCTGGCTCTTTGTCTCCGTCTCCAATGCACACTCCTTTCCACTACTCATTGAAAATGAGGGTGTGTTTATCATTCGGGACCACTCATGATAGTTCTCTTTGTCAGTGAGAAATATTCCAACAATGGATATGATTGAATGCATACTGTAACAAAAACTTCTGTTGCAAAATTTTACTCCTAATGGGAAAAAAATATAATTCTGACATGACGGGACAACAAATTCAGATGTTAATATACATTCAACTGGATAGCATTAAAGTATAGAATATATGGGTGAGGCAACGTAAATATATGGTGAGTGACTGTGTATATATATGGCAGCCTAAATATATTGTGGAGCAGCTCCAATACACAAAAAAACTGTACAACACATTCAACAAAAGTATCATATCAGAGGTATATATCATCGGTATATATTAGCAGCGTATGGACAATGTATTCAACAGATGTATCATATCAGAGGTATATATCATCGATATATATCAGCAACGTAAGACCATAGCGTTCACAACACTTCATACCATAACTCTTTGACACCAAATCTCCAAACTCCCGAAAACAACAAAGAAACCGGTGAAGACAAGAACTATTTATTCAAGATGGACAACTTTAATGTAATCGAGCAGTGTTAAAGTATGCGGGGTATGGTGATGGCGGTATAGGTAAGGAACCGTATGGATAATGTATGCGGGATAATGAACGCCAAATAGAGGAACTCCTCACATATTCAAAAAGGCACAAGTACCATTTCTATTAGAATATGGCATCTGGACGGAGTAATGTTCTGTTTTATGTAGTGGTGGGATACCATGTTAGGCATCAACGCATATGCCAACACCAAACTTTAATCTACGCAACATAGACTTAAAAAAACTCAACGCTTATACCAGGAATTACGCATGGAGATTGTGCACATATAGACTTCATGCTTCAACACATTTCTTGGGCTTCAACTTCACGCAATTCTCAACAATTTTCCACAACTTTCACAAGTCCGCTTTCACATAGCGTACATTCGAACTAGTGTTATCCTTCAACCTTCAAATCTTGAAACTACAAATGCAACAACGACCAATAGACCAGCGTTCAACAGATTCTAGTGCATGGCCTTCAAAACTCAATGCACAGAGAAACCGACCAGGAGTTTCAATGCACAAAGATGTAGAGATTCAACGCTCCTCTTCTAGAAAACCGAGAGATGAAAGTGGGTAAAGGAAATGTTACACCCATACAGAAAAAACGTGCCAACAATGATTATGGAAGAGAGCCCAAAGAGCATAGAGAGGGCAATTATGAACAACTCAGGGAGCGCAGAGGGCGCAGGCAATAATTATGGCAGAGAAAACTGATACAAGGAGTTACAACTAATTTCAGGAGCTGGCTCTGATACCATGTCAGGCCAGGCAGTAACTCCACCAAATCAATTCGTATATTATTCCTTCAGGTTGGTCTTTATTATATACATGAGGGAGAGACTATTCACTTTATCTCCCAATAACTATTCATATTTCTTATTATTTATTTACATTAATTACATTCACCCAATCTTGATGATTAGGTGTCAACACATATGAATGGTCCTACTTGAGTTTTGATCTTGAATTTTGATTTCCTTTTCCCTGAAAAAATGGATTTGATCCATGTTGATCATCTGCTTTATGTATTCCAGAGAGAAAATCCTCATTGGAACATACCTAGGCAATTTATAGGGAGCTAGCTCACATACATATACTCTTATTTATATATAATTATGTTATAAATACTAGTCTCCATTCTTTGTCTACTCACTTAAGTGTAAAACCCTTTTAATTTCTGCACTAATCCTTGGCTCATTCTGACTGCTATGAAGTCCTGCAATTGTATGAACAAAAAATGTCAATGAATTCTGAAAATTTAAACTCTGTTGAGTTTCTCCTGACTAACGAAGTCCACTGTCACTGCTTGATTGATGCCCTAATCATCTTGCCTATGTAGAGTTATTGGGAACTTATCTCCCCGCTAAAAAAGAAACATATAGACTAGTAGTTATGCATAATTAAACATGCCTTCTGTAGTAATCTTCATCATCTGTTCATGCATATTATCAACTAGAAATTGGATAAAATTGAACATTAATGCTGGTTTATGCTCATTGGAGAAAATCGATAGAAAACCTAAGATAGGCTCATCTACCCACTAGTTTGATGGATACCCTAAAAGACAAGAAACTAGGGAAATTATCTACTTGGATTTCTTAGGGAACATGGAAAATGGATAAGTGGTTTTTTCTTAGGAAGCTGAGAGTCTTCAAGAAGGAAAATCTCAAAAATCTGGGCTCTTTGGGAAAAGGTGAGCTTATGATACAGGTCCATAAGAACTGCTACAAAAAAATGGCCGAGGGAGTCATTATGAGGAATCAACATCATCTGGTTTATGGTTTCTGGTGTAACGGAGATCAAAATGCCTCCATTATGAGCCATAATGGTCCTTTGCAGCGATTATATCTGGCTTGACACCTCAAAACCAGATCAGGGAAATAATGTGTCTGTGGAAAGATAAACATAGGTAACATGGATTCCCAAAGATTAATGTCGTCTTGCTGGTCTAGGTAATTTTTCTTTAGCTATGAAAACAAGTAGAATTCACACTTGTTGTCAACAATCTTAAAATATTGGTCTGCTAATGGCATATGATCTAAGTCTAAGGTAACAACGGTCTTAGGGTTATCATCAGTTTTAGATTTGTTTCTAGAATATTGGGCTTTTCCCTTTGGTGCCATGAATAAGGATTTTGAGAAAGACAATGATATTAGAGGACAAAACTTTGGCTTGAACAGGTACCTAAATAAGCAGTAAATCTCTGTCAAGGGTATCTGAGCTCTAAGTTGCTGAAATTGATAGATATGAAACAGTAGGAGTCGCGGAAACTCAAAACAGTACTTGCAATTTGAAAATAGTAATCAAAGTAGCTAGGGGAACCACACAAAATGTGTCAAAGTGATTTTATAGACTTGATGATTACCATTGTGATTGGGACCATTACCAAACGAGATTTAGGTGCATTAATGGGCAATGGGAATATGGTAACGGATAAGCATGCAACGAGAAAATGGTAACGAGAATGTGGTAACAGATAATAGATGGACAAGTGGTGCAATGTCATTAATAGAGGGAGATACGCGAGAGGTGACGTAGTCACTATTAGTGGGAGTGGAGGAGCAATAGACAGATTTTGGAGGGGGTGGGGAGGGGGGGTGGTGGGTGTGGGCGGTGGTAAGAGGTTTTGGACGAGAGGGTTGCAAAGTTATGAGAGAGTTCCATCTTATGTGGGGCCTAGAAAAAAAGATACTGCTTTTTGTACCCCCCTTGGTGTTAAAAAGAAATGGAACGAGGAGGTGCGAATTGGTTTTCTCGCCGTTGATCTAGGCAAGGAAAATCATGGCCGTTAAAACATGCCGCTTGGATATTACAAAACGACAAAAAAATCAAATTGTCTCCTGATGCTTTAATAAAACTAATGTTTAATGCTTATTACATCTCACTAATTGTGTTTAAATGACATGATTAGTTGATTATTAAACAGAATAAATCTAACAAAGCGTGATTTATATTTCTAAGGCCGCATTTGATCTATAATGCCCTCCTTTATTTCCTAAAGTAACTCTTAACCCTATCTTAGTGGATAAATGCAATTGACTAAGATTAAATGCTTTGATCAATTGTTCTTTAATCTATCCTATCTTCTAATTTCAACCAAGATTAAAAAGTTTGGTTGAATTATTTTCTAATCCTAAAACATAAATTTAAAGATGTTAGATCATGATTATACTATATGATTCAAACATAAATATTTTAAGTGGAATTTGAGCTTGCTCACTTGTACACTTTTTCTTCTTTTGATGGGGCTTCTTTTCATTTTTATTTTTATTTTTTTTCTATACCCTCTTTTATAAATATCTAACTTATCAAAATTATTTATGTTACAACAATAAGGTATGTATAGTATATTATTTTAGATGCAATATTGGATGACAATGTAAGACTTAAGGTATGATGGGAATATCACCGTCATGAATGACTCATATATGCATATGAAAGTAAGTTTGATTTATGGTACATATGATGAGTTGGTACACTTGACAAGTATCTTACATTTTAGACATGATGGATTTCTTGATTTTATGAAGCAAGCTAGATACATTGTTTTTTATATATGGTGACTTGATACTATTAATAATGGTTGTGATAAGCATGGTAATCCTAATGATAAAAAGTGTAATAATAATGTTGATGCTCAGGATCTCCTTGTTGACCTTGGCTTAGTAATGTTAACAATATGGTAAAATTGAATGTCCTGACTTGATGATTGAATAATGTAAAAAAAGTGATGTTGTGATTATGATCCTTGATGATACACCTATCATCTGTCCTAATTATATTCCACTAACCCTTGATGAATGTTTGATGTCATGTTCATATGTGATGATGACGTAGTTGATGCTAATATGCTATAAATATGATGCATATATGCTTGAAAACTTGATATAGTTTGATCTTTTGACCTAACAATTTTGTTGATGCATGATAGCATTATGATAGATAGGTTGATGTCTTAAATGATGATGATTGAAGTGACTTACCATTCAAAGGGGGAAACTCTCCATGAGATTTCAACACCTATTATTATTTGAAATGAAGACACTTGACTGTTGAAGGAAGGATTTTGGACATGGATAACCATTTGATGTTGTTGAAAAAGTTTTGGCAAGTTCTGATTTGAGTAGAGAATATTTCTCCTAGTTCAAAGCCCCAAGCATTAGGATAAAGGATTAAGGGTGTGGTTATAAGCCTCTCAAAAGAATTGAAGAAATACTATGTGTGTAGTTGATCTAGTTAAACTAAAATCCTATGAGACCAGGAGCACTTTAGTAGAATGCCATACCCACAAACATGGAATAGATGATGAAGAGTTTTATAAGCATGGAAGTTTTTAAAATCTACATAATGTTTGACTTATTATAGATAATGTGAATGTATTGGCTAATCTTGTGCTTGTAGGAGACTAAAGTATGCATATATGTATGTTTTTTGCCTAGAATTGATCATTTGAGCTAGTATATGATAATATTTGGTAACATATGCAAGGACTTGACAAAATTTGACTTATTGGCTTGACTTAGTATAAATGAGCAATATCGGTTTGGATAGTTGATGATTCCTTAAAACTTTGACATGATGTTTGATAGTTCATAGATATGTTTTGGATTGATTGAATTCACAATGATAGAAAATTAGGGTTTTGATCAGATTTGGTACTTGACAATGGAAATTTACCTTGACGTGGCAATGCTATGACTTATTTGACTTGATGGGAATAGTAACTCTCAATATTCATTCAATTGACACATTAATTGAAGTATGAACAATTGTGATTCAATATGGAGTGATTTTATGGATGAAGAAAACTTATATGACTTATCCTTGGTGTATGCATTTGTATCTAGTGACAAAAATGATTTATATTATGATCACGAGGATGGCTTGATATTTCTTGGTAAATAAAATTTGTTGACATGATAGTAAGGTTGTAACTTGGTGTTTGGATATAAGATCTACCTAACACTCAGTCCAAATAATTTGACAGTGATAATGATAAAAAAGTTTAATATTTTGATTTGGCATCTAAGGCTTCATAAGCAGACTTTGGTTGCACATTATTGATTTGTGTGAGGATGAATATATTGCTTTGGTTAGTGTTATGTTTCAAATAGAATTTTATGGTTTGAAGCAAGATTCCTGAGCTTGGTATGTCCGCATTGACAATTACCTGGTGAAGCCTAGAAGATGTGCCAATATGAACTTCTACTTCAAAATGATGCAACGTATGCGTTTGAGTTTGGTTTTACATGTTGATGATCTATTATTGACAGGTAATGAGCCTCTGATGATCAAAGTAAGAGGGAGTTGGTCTCTAAAGTTCAAGATGAATAACTTGGTATGATGAAGTTTGGAAAAGGAAAATATATCATGAAGCTATTGGAGAAATTGTGGAAAGTGGAAATGCAAATCCTTAGACTCCTCAATGGAATTGAATTTCAAGAATTTATGCAAAGATATTGCTGAATTTGACTTGGAAACCGTCATTTGATTGAGGCATTGATGTTCCATGTGAAAAGCCATCCGGATATATGTTTTTCATAGAAAAACTAGAGTCAATTCATGATTGAGATTCTTCATACACATCAGGTTGTCGCTACGCACATTTTTGAGATATTTGCATAAGATGATCAATCTTGGCCTGGGATATACTTTCAAAGATGTATGACTACATAGTTTCAATGACGTTGACTAGACTAGAAATGTTATTGATAGGAAAAGCACATCTAGGTGCTGCTTTAGCTTGAGATACACCATGACATTTTGATAAGTAGGAAATAGAAGTCTGTAGCTTTAAGCACAACTGAGGTTGAGTACATTATTGCTAGCATGGGTAGTTGTGGGGCAGTTTGGTTGAGGAAGCTCTTTGGAGAGATGTTTGAATAGGTTCTTGATGAAACGATGATACATTGCGACAATAAAGAGTGGGATCATATTGGTAGAAAACCCTGTATATTAATGAGATTGAGATATCTTCATATGTTGAGACAATGCTACTATATAAGACAAGCTCAGGCTTGTGGTTGCTGCCTCCATGAGAGGGAGGATGCACAAGGTATCCTTTTATGAAATGTATTTATTCTAATATAATATTTGATTTGATGACTTGCATGAACATGAGGACAAAGGACTGCTGTAATATGATGTTTAAGCAACTATCGAATATGAGTACATTGATATGTTTCTGATATACATATAACATTACTGATCGAGGACACTGAGCCAACTCTTCCCCCCCTGTTTGAGGTCCCAGGGTGAGGAATTGAGATGTAGGTCTCCTAGGTGTTGGAGATCTATGGAAAACAAGGTATTACCCCTATCTGTCACCATAGGGTGTAATATGTTGGTCTTTATCTCGGTATAGCAGAGTATACACCAGTTGGCATCATATCCACAAGCTGGGCTTGTGGGGAAGGCTTGGAATCTCCCCCAAGCTCGATTATGGTGCATGTGTTACACCACATGAATCTTGAGGGTCATTGTTGGGAAGATCAATGAGCAATAGGATGGATGAGATTTTGATCAACATAGGGTGGAAGATATTTTCTCTCCTATGTTGTAACTCATATTTCTCGACATAAGGTGGAAGATGTTTTCTCCCCTATGATATGAATTGGGGTGAGAGTGTCCCATAAGACCTTCCCCACTGTCATGAACATGAGGTGAGAGTGTCCCATAGGACCTTACTCGTTGTCATTGGATTCTAGGTTGAGATGTGCTCCCTGATGTTTCTTGCATAGTAGCATTCGGCTCCCCACTAGAAGATGAATAGAGGGTGGCAGCTTGGAATCACCTCCAATATAAAATTCTTCTTCTTTTAGATTCAAGAGTGTTCACCATATGAGTAGAGAAAAGAGAGAGATAACTAGGAATAAGAAAAGTATATCTGAGATGAGAAATGACGACATTTGTTGAAGAGATAGTTGAGATAGGAAATGATTTGGTGACAAGATTCTTGTGATGATTACATGATGCAGTTGGAATTTATCCCTAGATGAGATGGAGTGTTAATTTGGTATCTTAGTGACAAATTCCAATCATGGGACTAGATTCCTCTTTTCAAGAGGACAAATTTTGACTTTTGAAGCACTTGATTTGGACAAGGGAAAGTGTATTTTTGAATTGAAGCCCACATGTGCACAAAAGGACCAATCATCCTAAAAGAGAAATTGGTCCTCCTCAGATAGCTATAAATACAAGTCAATTGACCCTCATTTGGACATTATCATTAAGAATTCTTCTTTTCTCTTTTTTTGGTTTGGCTCATATAGGTCTAAGGTTAGTTCCTGGAAGTTGGCTCATGTAGGTCTAAAAATATAGGGTCCGAAGCTCATATGTGTGATCTAGGGTTTTCCTTTCTAGCCGCAGGGATGTCATGAGAAATTTTTGGTTATAACTGCAGGCACATAGGATCATCTAAGTAAAGAAGTAGGTTGCATGCCTGCAGGATTAGGGTCTACTTGTAACCTGCTGATGAGCTCGAATAGAGTGGGGTGGGAGAACCATTCATGAAAGGCCTCTTCATTCCAAGATGGTATGGGCGGAGAGAGGGATAACATGGTGCCGTCTTATTTAAATTGGAGAGATAAATCATCGTCCATGACATTATCTCGTCCCTTCTTGGATAATATCTCATAATAAAGCCCAACATTTTGGTCAACCATTTATTTTGTTGTGGAGATGATAAACACTACTCCAGGAAATGATTCAAGATATGATTTGGAAAAGTATCCCTAATAAGTATGGTTTCCAAGTGTCTATTGTATGTATGATGGCCATATTTCTTTCTCATATGTAGGTTGACCCAAATGCTTTCCCTGAGTTGTTGACTAGTGAAAGCTTGTATTTGACCTTCCTGCATTAATACTACTCCATTGCCCATACCTGAAGCATCACATTCAATAACAAAGGTTTTTATGAAGTCTGGTAGGGCCAATACTACTGTGGAGTACATGGCCTATTTGAGAGCCAAGAAGGTTTGTTGAGCTATGTTAGTCCAGATAAATGCAATTGCCTTGAGAAGATTTGTGAGGGGCATGGAAATGCATCCATAATTGCTGACAAATTTGCAATAGTAGCTCATGAGAACCAAGAATCCCCTCAATATCTTCAAGGTTTTTGGTTGGGGCCAATCTTGCATTTCCTGAATCTTTTTAGGACCAACTCTTACTTTGGCATGACCCACAATGTGTCCCAAATACTCTACTTCTTCCATGCCAAAAGAAAGCCTGGATAATTTGAAAAATAATTTGTGATCCTGCAGAAGTTGCAATGCCTTGTCAACATGTTGAAGATGTGTGTCCCATGTTATGATGTAGATGAGGATGTCATCAAAAAAGACCAGGATGAAGTTTCTGAGATATGATTTCAGATTGTGGTTCACGAGGTTGTGAAAAGTGGATGGGGCATTGCAAATACCAAATAACATGGCCAATCATTCATAATGGCATTCATTGGTTCTTGAAGGTTTCCCTGGGAATGTCAACCTCCTTCATCTGTATTTAGTTATAGCCTGAGCGAAGGTCCATCTTGGTAAAAATATTGACACCATGTAGTTCATCGAGTAGATCATCAACTAATGGGATAGGAACTTTGTCCTTGATGGTGAGATTGTTGAGGGCTCGGAAGTCTGGACACATGCACCATTCACCATCTTTCTTTAAAACCATGAACACCAGGGATGAATTAGGGATGGTGCTGGGACTAATAACACCTACTTCGAGGAGTTGCTTGATAATTTTTTCAATCTCATTCTTTTGTGCAAAAGGATATCTATATGGGCAAACATTGGGTAACTAATTCTTGAAGTGAAGGGATGCTATGATCATGTTCACCTCTAGAGGGAGGAAACTTCTTGGGTTGGTTAAAAATCCACTGGTTGTGATCCAAGACATGTTGCATATTTCGATGAATGTTAGCATGAGTGGATTCAATGGCGTGGATGGAATTGCATTGCACTACTACCCCATGATGGCCCTTTTTTAAAAGTTCATCCATTCAATGCTAGTTGATGATAGTAGGGGCACCTGCCTGGAGTCTTCACATTATATGAGTGTGGTCGTTCTGTTTAAATCTCATATAGAGCTCCTAAAATTCCATTGCGATAGGGCCCAATGTGTGGAGACATTCAAAACCAAGAATAATGTCACAACCACCCATTTGAATGGAAAAATGTGGGCTTTAAGGTGATAATCCACCATCTGAAGCTTAACATTTTCACAACGTCCTTCTTCATGGTCCACCCATTGATGATAAGGACTTGGAAATTAGATACCTTCCTCACAAACAAAATAAATGGCCTATGTGACCCTCTTATGGAAAAACTTATGCGTGCTGCCACTAACATTCAACACCACCATTGTCCTATGTTTAATAAAACCTCTGCTTTTGAGCATCCGTGGAGAAGAAATGTCCACCAAGGTATGGAGTGAGATAACCGACTCATTTGGTGTAGCTGTAGTATCTCTGATGATGTTTGTGGCTGTTTGAGGTGCACCATCTTCCTCCTCATTTATTTCAGTTGAAAGAACCTCATTTTCAGAGTTGTTTTCAGTAGCATTGATTCAAAATAATTTTGGTTCCTTACAATTATGTCTTGGGGAATATTTGTCATCACAATAGTAGCATAGTACTTGTTTCCTTCTTTCAGAAATTTATGTCAGTGACACCTTTTGAACCATAAGTTTTTGTGTGGGACCCATGGTAGCGATGGGATGTAA
>APFE030349021.1:0-17141 GCA_000404065.3 Pinus taeda
ATTAATTATCATTATGTGGTTTGATCATGTATAGTCTAGATCTGAATACTGACGCATGTGTTATTCTCTAAATATTATGATCTCGGTATAATTGAAGTCCGGAATAGCTACAGAATTATGAATTAAGATTTGCAGATGTGTACGATGGTTGGATTTGATAAAAGTGCATATACATACAGGTTCGACACATGGGAGTAGTGTATTCCTTATAAAGTATGTTTTAATTGTTTCTGTTTGCTATTGCAAAGTTCTGGGTTCTGGTTTGGGTTCTAGTTACCGTATTACGGTGACAGTATTCTGAATGATTAGATTTATTGTGATTTGACGATGGGTTGTCAAAGTGATTGATTGATTCAGAAAGTGATGATTGAGTTTCAGTGATTGGTTGATGTAGATGTATTTGATGATTGAATTGCAGTTATAATGTTGATGGTGTATCCAATCTAAAAATGTATGAAACTGGTCGTTATAGGAAGAAAGAAGGTCGTAGCCTTCTGTAGGTTGTCGCCTATGTACTAGTAAACATATCAGCCAGTACAAGAGTTAGGAGGTTGTAGCTCCCTTCCAGTAGAAGCTGGAGAACATGAGAAGGTTGTAACCTTCTATAGGTAGAAGCCTGTGTACTTGTATGAGTCTGCACTAGTACAAGAATGTAAACATATATTCTTATTAGTAAAGGAAGACAAAGACGACAACAACAAATAGTTTTTACCCATATTCGGTTTCCACCTTATATCTTGGTGTCCATGTGTGTTGCTTTTGTGTGATGCTTTATTCTACTTTTACTGCACTGTCTAATAAATCTCTGATATACTAGTTAATGTTCAATGCATGATAAATTGGCTGAATCAAAATTTCTTTGCATATACGTTGGTTGCTTTAAGTCTTGGCTCTTTGAGTCATGCACTGAGATCATACACAACTAGTTCTTTAAGAAATCATAAAACACTGATCCATAATTGAATGGATAAAGCAAGCTAAATGCTTCAACGTTAGATCACCGTGAGTCAACTTGACCTTTTATCACTTCACAGTTTCACACTCGTCTCACATTTACTTGAGCCCTCCTGTGAGGAATAAACCCAGAGCTACCAGCTCTAATAACAAGAAAGAAGAAAGAAGATGCTCACACACACAAAAAATATCTATTTCATATTAATCACAATTAAAAAGCATATATAATGTTTATCAAATATAACAATTTTGACACTAAGAGATTGGTTGTTGAGAAAATATATGAACAACCCAACTTCTCAAGAAACAAATTCTACCTATTTTCTAAAATAAGTGTTATTTTCAAGTTGGAGGATATTCTTAATCTATAAATAGGTTTTGTTACAATTCCATGGGTGAATAACATGGCTTATTAATACCACATGCTCAAAAAATCATAACTCATGTCATATAAGACTTATTCATATGTCATTTTTATTAGTTAATCAATTTATTTAAAAAGGAAAAGAGGGCATACTACTTCGAAGATAAATCTTAACCTTTGACTTGTGTATCTTATTAAGAATATTCTAGAATATTCTTAAATCCCTACCATCCACGTAACAATTACTGGTAATTAAATTAAAACTAGGTTCTATTTCTAGATATTGTTATAGACATAACTACTTTTTCTTGTTTTCCATATTATGTGAGTCTTGAGATGATTGACACACCTAGCATATAGCTTGAGTAGTCACAACCTAGGGGCATCTAAGCTGCTTGAAATCACCTGTGGATGACATCTAGCATGTGCCCTAAGGACATCTAAGTTGTCTGAAATCACCCATGGATCACATCTGGCCTACGTCCCAGTGGCACCTAAGCTGTCTGAAATCAGCCATGGATCACATATGGCCTAGGCCACACTAGCCCTTACCATGGCTATATTTTTACTCATAGAGTTTTTAACTGATGACCTTTACACCATGAAATTCCTTAACAAAACACACCACGAGTGTCTTCTCTATGCCCCATGTGCATCAACATAACTACTTAAAATAAACGTATAATTTAGTTAATTTTTATGACTTTTTTTTAATCTTGGCAATGTGAGGTGCACCATCCACCTAATAATCATTGATAATAAAATTAAAATTTATGGAGACTCTATTCCAAAATAGACATGTTTATCAACATTTAAAATAAAGTTATAATTTAGTTATTTTTTTTTCTTTATCTTTGGAAATGTGAGATGTACAATAATATAAGTATTTTGATGTCTATCCACATTTACAAAGCATTTAATTTATATATGGTTTCACTAGTTGTAATTTAATAACTAGCTTAGATCCATCCAACATCGAATCTACCATGCGCCAAGAGGGATCAAATCCCTCAAGGTGAAAACCTTGTTTTTGGTGTGTAGAACTTGAGGAAAGGTTTTCACCTCGAGGGATTTGATCACTTTCAGTGCATGATAGACCCGGTGTTAGATGAATCTAAGTTGGTTCCATTTGAGGGCAACAATGTCACATTTTTAGATTATCGTTGTGAAAAATGGTTAAATAATCAAAATTAAAAAAAAATGTGCATACCCAAAACATTAGTAAATTTAAAGTGTCATAAATATGCTTTAAAAAAAATGATGATTTTCAAAATCCCCATGGAAAACACCAACATTTAAAAAAAATTATCCTCACTTAATACGTTAGAAACCTTAAAGTGTCAAAAATAAGCCCTCTATAAAAAGGGGGTTGATGCTACATTAACACTTTTTAAAATCGGCATGAAAATCACTAACATTTTAAAAAAAATGTTCAAAATTGATACATAAGAAAACTTAAAGTGTCAAAAATATGCTCCAAAAAATAAGGTGTATTCTAAATCAACACTTTTTAAAATTGGATGATGTTTTTGCTACCTCAAAAAAATCAGTAATCGGTAAAGTTATTGTTTGATCGATAACTATGTTGTTGGCTTTATAAATAAAGATTTTATCCAACATGTACATATCAGGAATCCCAAACACCATTCTCGTACATCATGTGAAACTACATCCAACTCTCTTTCATCAATAAAACTAACACTTATATAAAATTTGATTATGCAATGTTTGTTTACCTTCTTCTCGACCTTCTTGTTAACCCATCCCAATGGATATGGTCTAGGATGGTCATGAGTCTCCAATCCCAATTTCTTGACCAAATCTACTTCTATGAGATTTTCCTATGATCTTGAGTCCAATAGAGCATTAATTTTCATCTTCTTGATCTGTACTTTATATGGAAGAGTTTGGTCATTTCATTCTCTTCTTGTTGTTGAAGGCTACTCGGACTCACCCCCTTATTTAATTATGTACAAAAAATCTTCCCATTAATGCTTGAGTTTCTTTCCAACCAGTTACTTCAATGGCCATGAAATTTTTCTTTTTAGCATATTTACTTTTGTTCTTTGAGTTGAGGTCTAGATGCAACTTCCACAATTGTCCTCTATATGACCATGAATGTTATATTGGTTGCAATGATTACTAAGATCTTTTCACTGGTGTGATATGACTATTGTCTTTGTCTTTTCTCCCTTTACGCTTTTTCTTCCCTTCCTTGTAAGATTCGGTGTTATCCTTTTGCTTTGAAGCACTTGATTATCCTTTGTTTTGGCCTGTGTTCTACAAGTATTGTGCCTATACACAAGACTTATCTACCAATTTTTTTTTTTTAAATCATTACAAATTTTCACAAATGGTCATGTATACCAATTGATCCAAGTGGATATTGGTGGCCACTTACCTATTCGACCTACATCCCCAGTCAGGTTCATTTGTTTCCTTATTGTAGCACAACTTACTATTTTTCCAGTTTTTTGGGTTCTTAACTTCTGAAGTTGTTTTGAGGTCCTAAACGACTTTTTTTTCGCAAAATAGCAATTCGGTGATTGCTAATGCAATTTGGTGATTGCTAATGCAATTTGTTGATTGTAATAGCAATTTGGTGACTTCTATATCAATTCGATTATTGCAATAACAATCGCATCAGTAGCTTTAGTCCTGAGAGAGATCTTTCCAATGAGGTATCATATGCGTCAAACGAAGGTAATATTACCAAGTTATGACCTCGAGAAGTTGGCTGCCCAACTAACCCCAAAGAGACCCATAAAATCTTGTTGTTACATCGCCTTGGGTCAGGGTTTTGGTTGTTTAGGGTTTTCTCGTAATGTTCAATAATAAAAAGGTTCTTAACCCTCATTGTGACTTAATTCAAAGGCATGTAGCCGCCACATCGCTTCTGAGTGATAATCTACCATCGCTTGAGCTACCTTATTTCCATTATGTTTGTAATCACATTTCAATGTTTTCCTATTAATGAAATGAAGTTTTTTTTTTTTTTTTTTTTTTGTTGCGTCACTGTGTTTATGAATATATTTGTAAGTTGTTGCATTCCTGTTTAAGTTCAGATCAGTGGTATCAGAGTGGTTTGCTCTTTCCCTATTTTTTCTTTGCATGTACCCAAAGAGGTTAGTGTATAAAGAGTTAGGGCTCGATCTCATTGAACCATTGCGGGATCAACCTCGCAAAACCCAATGACCTCCCATGGCGAAAGAAAAGAAAGACAAGGGGGCAGGAGATCCTTTCAAAAATGTTGCTCCAGGAAGCCCTCGAGTGACAAAGGGACGTGATGATGAAAAAATTTTCCTAGATCCTTCGATAGCTACCCAGAGGCAATGCATCTTCATCCAACATCTACTCTGGAGGCGCCACTCCTTTTAAGGTACAAGTTAAATTTGATATTCCCATATTCGAAGGCCTGATAGATGCAGACGTCATAAATAAACAATTAAATATATTGGAAGGATATTTTTCAGTTCATGACTTTTCCAATTGGGAAAATATTATGTTTGTACTTCTAAAAGCCTCCCCACGTGTCAAGGACTGTTGGGAAGCCTATTGTGAACAAAAAGATGAGAGTGAACCCTCGTTGTTTTCAGCTACACTCACTTGGAATTCTTTCTGGTATGCCATCAAGGAATAGTATTAATATATCAGAAGCTAGGAAGATAAATATATAAAGTGGACCACTTGATGGTAGGGAAAGGACCAAGATGTGCCAGAGTTCACAAATACTTTCCTTACCCTTCGCACAAAGTTGGGTATCAAGGATACTGAGCAGCATTTGGTGCTCAAGTACCGCAGTTGTCTACACAAGTAGATCCAGGATGAGATGGAGTTCCTAGACATTTCCTTGCCTACTGCCATCTCTTTGATCACTACAAAGCAATGCAGTAAGATCATTTACCAAACCAAGAAATTTGTTGTCCTTATGATTCACCCACAAGGCAAGAAGAAGTTTGTTGCCATGAATTCTAGGTAGGGCTCCTCTACACAGCAGCAGTAGATGGACAAGGTCATGGAGGAGTACAAGGGTATTTTCGCCTCTCCAACATGGGTACCTTTGCACTCTCATATCAAGCACTCCATCAATCTGACCCCGGTTACGTCACTAGCCAATGGCCTGATCTATCGACTCTTTGTTCTAGAGAACAATGAGATCAAGAGGTAGATTTAGGAAGTACTATAGAAAAGGTACATTAGGCCAAGCTCATCACCTTGTGGGAGCCCAATTGTATTGGTACAGAAGAACAATGTGACTTGGAGGCTCTGTATTAACTATCGGGCACTAAACAAGATCATTGTCTATAATATGTACCCAATCCCATGGGTTGATGACCTTCTGGATGAGCTCAAGGGGGGAAAATATTTTAGCAAGATTGACTTGAATTCAGGCTATCACCAGGTGTCTATTGAACCCTCTGATGTGTGGGAGAATTCCTTCAAATACAAGGAGGGACTTTTTGAATGGTTAGTCATGCCATTCGAATTAATGAATGCCCCTGCAACCTTCATGAGACTAATGGATGACATCTTACGACCCTTCACCAATGCATTCGTGGTGGTGTATTTATATGACATCTTGATCTTCGGCCATAGTTGGGAAGAGAACCTCCACCATATTCGATAGGTCCTTCAAACCCTTCGACAACACAACTTCTGTGCTAGCTTGGAGAAATGCACCTTTGGCTTGACCTAGGTTCAATATCTAGGGCACATCATTATTGGAAGGGTGTACATGTGGACCCATCCAAGATACAAGTTATTCGATATTGGCTAGCCCCAACTACTCTAACAAAGCTCCGTAGCTTTTTGGATCTTGCTAATTTCTACTGTAGGTTTGTGTTGGGGTTCTCTCATATCACTTGGCCTTTAAGTCAAGTTACCAAGGGCGGAGCAAAAGAAAAGTTCTTTTGGTTGGAAAACCAATAGAAAGCATTCTCTGAGTTGAAGAATCACCTCTATTCTGCACCAGTGCTCACATTACCAGACCTACAACAACCATTTGAGATTGAGACAGATGCTTTTGACTATGCTATTGGTGTGATTCTTACTCAAAATGGGCATCCAATGGCTTAACATAATGACATACCTTCAGACGCAGTCTGAAAGTACCTCACTTATGACAATGAAATTTATTCCATTGTGCAGGCATGCCATCAATGGAAGCATTACATTCTGGGGAAGGAAACGGTCATCCACATAGACCATCGACCTCTACAATTCATACAGACACAAGGGAAGTTGCAAAACGACCGCCATAAGATATGGTCCACATATCTGCAATATTTCCATTTGAACATTAAGTATAAGAAGGGTGGCACAAATAATGTCATTGATTGCTTTAGCCGACCACCGGTCATGGCGCTAATCACTATGCTCGACTCCTACGAGCATCAGACACTGGGAAGACCGCATCTTTACAGGAGCGATATGGAATTTTGCAACATATATCAGACACTCCTAGAAGGGAAGCAACTTAAAAATTTTCACCTTCAGGATGCACTGTTATTCCACATGTGGCACATATGTGTTCCTTCAAGTGGGCATTCCAAGATTATTTGGGAGGCGCACTACAGTCGGTTCGCTAGACATTTCGAAGGAGAGAAAACAATGGCGATATTGCATAAATATTTTTCTTGTCCAAAAATTTCTCAAGATGTTGGGAATTACATTAGATCCTACACCACCTGCGCCATTTCCAAACCAACCATCTAGAAGCAAGGCTCGTATACTCCTCTACCTACTCCTAGTTAGACTTGGGAATATGTCTCCATGTATTACACGTCCGGCATTCCTTCTACTAAGCATGGCAACGATTTCATTCTCGTGATCATCAATAGGTTCTCTAAGATGGCCATCATGGCGGCCTATAAGAAGAGTATCATAGCAGAGGCCACTACTAAGCTCTTCTTTGAGTGAGTGTGGGTACACTTTGGGATCCCATAGTCCATTATCTCAGATTAGGATAACATATTCCTGAGTTCATTTTGGCCAAGTCTTTGGTCGATGTTGTTTACAAAACTTACTAAGTCCATGATTTTCGATCCCCAAACTAATGGCCAAGTAGAGGTTTTCAACAAGATGATCGTACACATTCTGTGAATGTACAACTCAAAGCATCCACATACATGGGATGAAAGTCTCCCCTATGTCCAACATAGCTACAACAGAGCTCTCCACATCTCAACATGCCACAACCCCTTTCAGGTAGGGCTGGGATTTCAACGATTATGCCCCATTGATGTGGCCATACCGTTTGCAACCACTCAGGCAAATTTGTCTCATGTGTAGTTCGAAGCTGAAAGGGCTAACATCTTCATTGAGCACATTTAACACATCCGCCAATAGGTCCGTGATATATTGGACAGAGCCAATGCTAAGTATAAGCAATGCCATGATCAACATCGAGTGTCACACAAGTTCTAGGTGGGCGAAAAAGTTTGGGTACATTTACAGAAGGAGTGTCTTGTTGGACCCCACCCCAAGCTTTGTCTGCTCCAATATGGGCCATCCACCATCACCAAGGTTGTTGGTGACAATGCCTTCAAGCTTAGCATGCCACCGTTCCTTGGTCTACACCCATTGTTCAATGTAGATTTCCTTTGGCAATACTTTCCACCATTGTTGGACACATCCGACATTAAAGAACAACTCACACCTATAGAGCTCAACCTGGAATACATGGAACATGCCACAACTGATCAGATCATGGACACATAGATCAAGAATACTCGGCAATAGAGGATGCAGCTATATCGAGTTGTCATGGAGGCTTTGCATGCAATGGGGACCATTGCTTCCTATGGGGGGAGCAATGAGCCAGGTGAATATTGGTGGCCACCCACATATTTCACCTAGAACCCCCAATCAGTTTCATCTGTTTCCTTAATTGTAGCACAATTTACCTTTTTGGCAGTTTTTTGGGTCGTGAACTTTCGGAGCTGTTTTTAGGTCCTAAATGATGTTTTTTTGGAAAAATTTAAATTCAACAATTGTTATTGCAATCGCGTAATTTGTTGTAGTACTCATAGATATCTTTCCAATGAGGTATCATATGCATCAAACGAAGATAATATGACCAAGTTATGACTGCAGGAAGTTGGATGCCCAACTAACCCCCACGGGGCCAATAAACTCTTCTTGTTACATATCTTTGGGTTAGGGTTTTCTCTTATTGTTCAATAATAAAAGATCCCTTGAGCCTCATTGTAACTCAGTTCATAGGCATGTATCCTCCACATCTCTTCTCAGAGATAAGCTACCATCACCTGAGTTATCTTATTGCCCTTTTGTTTGTAAGCATAGTTCATTATTTTTCTATTAATGAAATGAAGTGTTTTTTTGTTGAATTTTTGTTTTTATGATGATATTTGTAAGTTGTTGCATTCTTGTTTAAGTTTTGATCACCAACAGAATGGTAGAAGAGTACATGTAGATTCTTTAGAGAGATACTCATCATTATGACCATCTTTTTAAAGTTAATAGCATACTCTTGTACACTCTACCCATGTCTCTACCTAAAGTAGTGCCATCAGATCAACTAGTAGTGTTCGATCAAGTAAAAATGTGACTATATGAGAGTTTTGAATCCTCCCGCTTAGTTATCGGAGCATATCCCCCTACCAAAGTGTATCTATGTGGCTTTCCTAATAGGTTAGGGCATTGTCCTCTAGTTTCATTTGAGAAAACAAAATTTTATATTCTTCCTCTATATGGTGAACACTAAAATCAATTTTTTATAGTTCCAACTGGTGACTTAACTCCAAATGACCTTGGTTTGACTTGATGTCAAAACTCAATTCCATATTGAACATGGACCATGAATTCTTCATGATATTTAAACTAGGTTGATCCTTTCCAGGTTCTTTCTTAGAAACACTCTATGGTACATCCCAATCTCCCAATCCTCCCTCTAATTTTACCTCTAAAGTTAAAACCACTAGCGCTACCATGAGGGGGCTCACATTATGGATTATATATGCGACTTGTGCTTCCAACTACGTGAACATCTCCTCTATGGGATCTTGAGGGTTATTAATACATTCATCAGCCATGGTTGGGGTTTTATGAATTTCAACTTATTTGATATGGATCCCTTGCAACTTTCCACAGTATACCCAAAGAAACTTGCTCTAATACTAATATGATTTGTATTTTGCTATGGATATTCTATAGTTAGATATTTCATC
The DNA here is from genome assembly GCA_000404065.3 of Pinus taeda. Lineage (NCBI taxonomy): Eukaryota > Viridiplantae > Streptophyta > Pinopsida > Pinales > Pinaceae > Pinus > Pinus taeda. Next base: position 9,508 of record APFE030349021.1, read on the forward strand.
ACTATGGATTTACTAAAATATATTATAAAATCCAAAATCTACACTATGAGGGTTAATTTCTTCTTAGATTTATATATATTTTTAATTATTATTTATTGCATATGTATACAAGTAATAATTATGTATAATATAGAGAAAAATAGAATAGCCACTCACAAACCACAATAACATAAGACATGACATTGGAAACCTTTTTTGCGGAAAACCCAACATGAAGGTGAGATTGCTCCACTCTCTCTTTCTTTGAATGTAAATGGATGCAAGTACAAAGGAGAAAGACCTATGGACCATTGGTTGCTACAATATAGAAACCTTCTTTGTTCTCTCTCTCCCCCTCATCCATTCTCAGCTACTTTTCTCATCTATAGAACAAAATGCACTTGCGTAGAATGGAAGTCATTTTCCTCCTAGTGGTTTGGTTATAATACATCATAATAGCCTACTAATAGTTAAGCTTGGCTCCTTAACTAAAGTTACAATATGAACCCTTTTAGAGTCTTCTAATCATGATTACATGACCATCCCACTTTCCATGAATAATAGGGGTTGACGTGGAATTGGCTTTAATCATGGTGGTCAAAATAAGGACAATTTCTAAGTGGCACAAATTTTGTGTATGGACTTCAGCTGAGCTGATTCTTGCATCATTAGAAATATATTTATCTTTAAAATAGCACTAGGGAGTATGACTCTTAAGCAACATATTCTTGCCGTAAAAAATGTTATTTGATGTCTCAAATTGCTTTTGGGAGGTTTTAAACCCCAATTTGCGAGATTGACCCACCATTAAAAATGGCTTACTATCTCATTACTTCACTTTTTCCACTCTTAAAGCATCAATATGGATGAAAAATAACATAATTTCAAATAAAATTGTGTGGTTTTGTTTCGGTGACACCTTCTTTCTCTATGATGGCTTTTTCCTACAAATTCACCCAAAAAACTTAGCTTCTTTCGGCAAATGCACCCAAAACCCTGGAGCAACGACATGCAGTTCCCAGGTCAAGGAATTGTTGTGCAGCAACTTACTTTGTTATATTTTTATTCAATCAAGAACTATTAATCTCAGTGATTCCTTACTTTAGAAGGGTTTGTGAACAAATTGAATGTTGATAACACCCAATGATTTACTATAGTCGAACATTAAAATGTCTACATTAAGCATTTGAAAACAAAAGTTAAACACAAATGCCACCCATAGTTGGACAAAGTTAGTTCATATATCCAATCATTAACCTAGGCAACATTGGCTATAGAAATAGGTTTGTTGTTGTTACCAATATTTTGCTCACAATTCAATTTACTTCTCAAACTTTTAATGTAAGTTTTATACAATACAATTTTGAAGAACCAATCAACATCCTCTACATTACAAATGGCTTTGGAGAACCGATTTAATATCCTTTATGATACAAACACCTTTGGCTACACTAATCAATAACTTCCCATACCTTTTTCCAAACTAGACCAACCTAGGCTCCCGTATACTACCTAGGGTCAAACAAGAGAATGAATACTAGTCATAACTTGGACAAAGTTGATAATTATTCAAGCCAATGTTTTGGAGTTTTATAAACAATATTGGTTGGAATTGTTTCTTCCATATAAATTGTAATGTATATATAGTCATGTTCTTCATAGATGGATCATGATAATGGAGGGAAATAAATAGGGATTGTGCCATGTGATTCACACATTAGAATAGATAAGCTTTGATCGCTTTTTAAACAAAAATATATAAAAAAAAAGCAATAATACACAAAATATACAATGCCATAAAAAGAAAAGTATTTTAATTTGATGAACAAAAATATTGATTTAAAATTTGTATGTGAATTAGATATTTTTATCTAAATTTGTTATCTATTTTGCATTAAATATTTTATTTTCAATTTTTTTAAATTAAATATTTTATGGTTAATAAAAAAATATTATTAGTAAAAAAAAAAAATCTTTAAATTAAAAAAATAAAAATAAAATTTAAGGTTAAATAAAAAAAAGACTTGATTAATGACATTGCCTTAAATTTGATAAATAAAATTTAATTTCATCAGTATTTGCTGTACGATAATTAAATATTATTTTTTTAATTTAAATTTAATTTCATCAGTATTGCTGTACGATAGTTAATATTATTTTTTAATTTATAAATGAAAATGTTTATAAAAAACAATTAAATATTATAAATATTATTTTATAGTTTTTTCAATTCATAAACGTAAATGTTATAAAAATATTAAAAAATCATGTCAAAATTTATTATTATTAAGTTTTATAGGCAAATAAGAATAGTGCCATGCAACGCCACCATCTTATGATACCTTCCATCTTCCACGTTTTGAAATGAAGAGAGACACGGAGAGTATAACTGATTTTTCCGTACTTGTGGGTCGTTGATGCCAAGAATGCATTGCGCAGACAAGGACATTCACCGAATTCGCTGTCCATAAGGGCGTGCAAAGTCTATTATTATTATTATTATTATTATTATTAAGAATAGTGCCATGCAACACCACCATCTTATGATATCTTCCATGTTCCACGTTTTGAAATGAAGAGAGACACGGAGAGTATAACTGGTTTTTCCGTACTTGTGGGTTGTTGATGCCAAGAATGCATTGCGCAGACAAGGACATTCACCGAATTCCCTGTCGACAAGGGCGTGCAAAGTCAATTACTTAGAAAAGAAAGGGCGAGATATTACGGTGGAATTGATTTGGTCATTAGATTGGATTGGTGGGAATGTAAAAGTGTGGGCGAAGTCAACATCCAGAAATGAAAGCGAGATATTACCGCGGAATTGGTGTGGCCTTTACATTAGAGTCTAGACCGATGAAACCACGCCGCTGTTTAAGACAGCAATGGTGGACAGATTGAATGAATGGACAGATTGAATGAATGGCGCAGCAGAATTGTTGGAAGAATCACCGCATTTTTATAGAATTCATAATTTCCACTTTGGGAATCTTAGTTACTGATTTTTAATGTTTACCAAAACCTGCGAGTTTTGGTGTAACAGCAAACTTCCACATGGTATCAGAGCTTGTGGACCCAGGTCCGATTCCCTGGAACTGCATTTTAAAGAGTATTGGAAAAATCCACACACCTCTATAAAATCAATAATTTCCACCCTGGAAATCTAATTAATGGATTATAACGTTTACCACAACAACTTCAAAATCTATTCAAGTGAATATAAAATGAGCAAATCCACGCTGCAGAAAGGAAAGCCTTTCAATGCTGACTCATTTGAATTGTTCAAAATAGACTGCGGATTGTGAATATCGCCAACTCAGGGAAAGACCAGAAGCGATGCCGCTAAACCAGAGCAATTGAATTGCTCTAGCTTTCCTACTCCCACGTGCAAGCCCTTTTTAGTCGCTCGTCCGCTCGAAATAAACTGCCGATCGTGAATATTGGCAACTCGTTGACATGCAGAGGGAACAGCAGATGCCGCTGAATATAAAGATAAATCCATGGCCGGCATATCGTAAATCTTGCCAACTGATGGACTTCGAAAGGGAAGACTCTTTAAGATCGAATTGATATTTTTATTTATATATATTATGATAATTGTAGGGAGGAACATTCAGTTTGGAATGGACACACGACTTGCGTGGTATCCATCCTTGGTTGCTACGCCCATCACTCACGTGTTATCCTTATCCTTCCTTGGTGTGCCGCTCAAAACTGTAAATATACAGTCTTGGAGGGGTTAATTAATTTGATGTTAAAATGTTTTTATTACATTGGGATTTAGTATTAAAGGACATTATATCAAAAATAATAATAATAATAAAATTAATTAAAAATAATAATAATTAAAAAAACCAAATTAATTTAATTAAAAATAAAAATAAAAATGTGTGTTATTTTTTTTTTTAATTTGACAAGATTTTTGACAATGTAGATTTATAGAAAATTTTCGGGGATAATCACATTCAAAGTCATTTGTTGACTTCCTCGGTGGCCTCGTGTTGTTGAGGCCAACCTGAAAGAGAGTAGAGAAAGCTCTACGTGGTTAGCCTCTTTATCTGGTAAAAATCTGAGTCCTCCAGCATGGACGCCGGAGGGGGCGCTCGGGCTCCCCTCCCTCCAGATATTGCTGCCTTCAAAACACTGGTAGCCTCCTACAGCAAGAGGAAAGCAACCCTGAACCAACAGAAGTTTGTTAAGAAAGTTAAATCCATCCCCTCTATAGAACTCCCTGCGGAACACCCGTGCCGAACTGCGTTGAATCTAGCAGAACACGGACTTATTGGTCAATTTACGGGCCTTTGGCCCTCTCCCAAAGCCATTGATGGATGGGTCCAGAGAAACTGGAGGCCCCCTCAATTCATCTGGTAGGCAGAGGATGTTATGTGTTTGTCTTTGAATCAGCAGAAGATAGAGATCTTATCTTCCGAAATGGTCCATATTTCATGGGCCCCCAAGGGCTTTATCTGAATGAATGCATGTTGGACTTTGATCCTTCCCAGGATACTCCTTCAGTCGTTCCTGTTTGGGTAAGGTTACCCCACCTACCACTTCATTGCTGGAACTCGATGGAAACAATTGGGAACAAACTAGGAAAATACATCGATAGGGCTGAAACGAGAGAACAATACTCATGTGCCAGAATATGTGTTGAAGCTCATCTGGCGATAGGGTTGCCTAAGGCTATTAAGCTTACCATAGTTGGATGGTCTCACGTTCAGGAACTTGATTATGAAAAACTGCCCTTCAAGTGCTGACATTGTCAGGACTATGGTCACTTTGCTCGAAACTGCAAGATGAAAGCTAAGGAAGAAACATAAAAAGATAAGGATGATTAGTGGACACAAGGCCGAAAACCAGGCAGATCGAAGCAACCCAACAGAGCGAAAAGGAAAGGAGGGAATCCAGAGAACGGAGGACCCTCCGTTGGGAAGAGCCTACCTGAAGATCAAGACACAACAAATGCCACCATCTCTTCAAGTCCTTTCGCTGCATTAGTCCCTCCAGATGATCAACTAGAACTTGAAGAGGGAGAGGTGCAACAAAATATGGAAGAGATAGCAGACGCAGAAATAAACTCGGGACCTTAGGAACAAATGGGAGAAGCCACTACAGAAATCCCTTGTGTAGATGCAACCCAACAGGAAAATTAGGATCCTCTAGCAAGCGTCATTTCCCCACCCTCATATGTAAAAATGACTAAAAAGAAAAAATTGATAAACAGTCTTGGTTCTTCCGAAGATGATTCTTTCGAGCGACATAATAAAAATTCAGGAAGGAAGTCTCGCAAGGAGATTAGAGAAGAAGAGGTGGAACAATTAAATATGTAGGGAAATTATTCCACAATTGAAATATCACTAGGCAAAAACACAAGGACCCGACCCACAAAGGGAGGGTCCACTCCTTCCATTCCCAATAGATAATGCAGATTGTCTCTTAGAATTGCAGGGGCCTGGGAAACCCTATGAAAGCTGAAGCATTAAAAGATTTATTAAGAATGAAACCCTTAGATATCCTCCTGCTTCAAGAGACAAAGATAGAAGAAGATGCGCTTCTATCGTTAAGTCAAACCAAGTGGAAAAACAACTCAAGTAAAGCGGTCAGTGCCCGAGGTACTTCAGGGGGCCTTGCAGCCTTATGGTCGGAGGATATGTTTTAGCTGAAGAGCTCCTTCACAACCCAACACTAGATATACACAGATATTTTACACCTCCCAAGTAAGATTTCTTTAGCTCTCTTCAATCTATATGTTCGTGTTAATTTTCTGGAAAAGAAGGATTGTTGGCATACTCTCTCAGATTTCCTAGAAATCTACTCCACCCCAAACATCATTTTGGTAGGGGACCTTAACATCACACTAGATCCAAATGAGAAGAAAGGTGGACTATGGGGTAAATATCCCTTCCATGTTGTTTGGTCAATTTAGTGATGTCTAAATTGCAACTTTTAAATGTCAACCCGGGGCTCGTAAGCTGATGAAGTGAGGTGTACTGTATGTACTTAGGCAACTGTTTCTTAAGCTTTTGTCATTTTTAACTTTTTAAGTTTGTTTTCAAGTATATCTCTCCTACTGTGATGTGATGGAAATGAAATAAAGCCAGTGAAGTATGTGAGATTGTGATGAGCTTTAAATGATTTCTTATAACTTAAAAGTATTCTACAAGAAAGCTTGAACAACAATTGAAATGAAATCAACTCTTAAAGGAAAATAAAGGCATCAAATAAAAGACTAATGACATTGGCCCAGTATCTCTGCTGCTGCAAGAAAAATGAAGATGAAATCTATGTCAACTCTAGCTAAAAATAAAAACTAAGCAATGTGAAACTGAAGTAAATCTACATAAAAGAAAGACTAGTCACAAATCCTTTAACTTCTTCTTAACCTCTTGTCTTTTAACTGAATATATCATGTGAGAAACAGTTAAAAATAAGCCAAGCAATTGTGAGTTCTTGAGCAACTAAACCAAGCTGTGCTAAGTGATATTCTGGTCCTCAATGAAGATATTAAATTATGAAGAAGAAACCATCAATAGGTAAACAACTTGATGTCTAAAAGCAGAAAGCAACTATGCAAATTAAAGAAATGATAGTAAGGAAATAAAGGCTGCAAAACAAGGAAGGTCAGCAACATAGACAAGATGATCACAAGTGTCACTAGTTGTAAAAAGAAAAGAAAGAAACTGTCCCGGGCACGCCTAAGAAACCTGCATAACACACTAATCAGTCATGGAAAAGTGCAGAAATATAAATAAGCAGAATTCAAAGTTTATATACAGCTATTATACATGCTCAAAACACAGCAATCAAAGGCATTCTATACAACTACTATACATGAAATGAGAAAAAGAAATGTAGGAAATTAAAGAGTACTATACAGGCCTTCAGTAAATAGGGGCCCTCTGCCTACTCCAGCCGGTTCAATGATCAATTACACGCTCAAATGGAAAACAGTCTTCTCATATATTATGCATAAAATAGAAAGTACAGTGGGAGTTCAAAATTACATATCAGTAGCTAACAGCTAACTATCCAATGTTCAAAGACGCTTTATTTATAACAGAGGAAAGCAAACTAACTTAACGAAAACTAAGCTATTCAAGCAGCGGTGCAAAAACACGTAGTCTTGCTGCGTCCTCGGATTTAGGCAACGGTCGTTGTGGGTATTCAATCCGCTGTTGGATTCATGTTTCCCACTGTCTTCGTGGCTGAAGAGGATGCCACCTGCTCTTCACGTGCTCTAAAACAGAACACGCAGAGCCGTGCCACCGCCAATGACTTCTGTTGACCGTAGTTGCCTCCTCGTTGACCACGGGTTTTGATGACTGATTTGGGTGAGCTGGAAGGACACACACCATGTCCTTGGTTCCACGAACTTGCCCATGTGGCTCTTCTTCCCGGAGGACACCTGGAACATATCATTTAATAAAATAGCTGCGGAATCCGGGGTTGGCTGCGGAAACCAGGATCAGCTGCGGAAACCCTGTGTGAGCTGCAGAAACGCAACACTTTGAACCAAAATTCTAAACCAAACACAGTCATTAGCATAATTAGAAAACCATGTAAAAAGTCCTAAAATACAATGATTTGAGCAATTTGATGGAGGGAATGAGTGGCAAAATAAGGAAATGAATAGAAAAAGAGGCTGGGAGGATGTGTAA
>APFE030349024.1:24489-65562 GCA_000404065.3 Pinus taeda
ATAGCTCATTAGAAAGATCTATTCGAGAACTATCATTGTTGGAACGGCAACACCGGTCCATGTTTCATGGACCCGTGTTGCCCCTGGATTCCAAAAAAACGTCGTTTAGGGCCTCAAAACGGCTCCGGAAGTTCAGGACCCGAAAAACTGCTAAAAATAGTAAGTTGTGCTACAATTAAGGAAACTGAAAATGCTGAGAAAGATAATGGTGGGGGTCCAGGTGGACTTGGCAGGTGGCCACCAATATCCACCTGGATCAAGAATTCTTGGGATATATATAGGAAAAGAGGTTGGACTAGGTTTGAAGAATGAAGCCGATGAGGACGCCTTGTTCAATAGCTTCTTATTCCAACGTTCCTTCTACCAGTAAAAGGTATATGCAAAATAATGGCGATTGTTTGGATTATTCTTTTTGTATTCAATCTACAAACAAAATTTCAAAAAAATGATTGTGGTGGGTATATCTCCAATTTCTAATGGTGGACCTCTGGAATATTACTATTTCATTCGATTGCAAACAAATCAATTTTTCACTAGCAATTTTAACATATATACACAGAGCTTGCACTAGGTTAACAACACAAAGAAACTGAAAAAAGTGTTGAACCATCACTATCTAGAATTAATAGAAAAATGGATGAAATTCGGCAAGTGCATATTCTGTATTCTGATTGGAGGAATCAATGTCGATTAAAGTATTTTTAGATTCTCATCCATTTAGTTTATGCTAGTTGTTTCTTTCCTTATTCACTGCTTATGTTTTGCAGTGTCAGGAAGATCCAAATCAGGTCTATCAACATAAAAAAAGACCAAACTATTAGGGAAACATATTGTCGTATTTTGAACTTCCATCAAGATTGTCTTTGCAACAGGAGCAACATTGTTATGAAACCAGCTCAAGAAAAGATAGAAAAGATAGATCAACGCCTTATAATTCAGCCTCTTCGAGGGGGCAACCTCCTTTACATTACATAAATGAACAATTCTTCGATGATACAAATGCAAAAGAATCATTTCTATATTAGGGTCTAAGGCTCATAACATAACCAGAGCCGACATAAACAATAATTAATGTAAGGGCACAAGATAATAATAATAGTGGGCTTCTATGGGGCACAATAGTAACAATATGGGCACTACATGGGTACATCAATATAATAAGTGGGTTGTACTAATAACAATAAGGGGTTACACTAGTAGTATAGGGGCCTAACAAACATCAATACCAAAGCTTTGATTGTTGAAGCATATCTTGGTATAACTATTCCCTTCCTGCTAATGGCCTCGAGAAATTCTCAACAAGGGTTCCATCGACAAACCCTTGATCACCTCTTGATATGTCAAAAATGGTCTCCTTCACTTTGACAAATTCAGGCCTTAGTTCCTTCTCATGTTCATGTTTCTGGATTGTGGATCCTCGCTTAAGGTCCTCTAGAATGAGTCTACTGGCTTCTCTTGCATAAAATTGCACTAGGAGCTATCATCTAAATTGGGTTCCTTGGCTTCATGGTTATTTGTAGCAAGAAATGTTGTCTCTTCGATTTTCTTCGCATTTTCCACATCTTTTTCTATGCTTAAGAGGCCATATTTTCTAGAAAATAATGAAACTGAAAAGAGAATATTATTCATGCATTTTACCAGCATCATGTGAGTTCTCTCAGTTGGAGGCCATAGCTTGATCCCATGATGTTGGTTTTCCAAAAGAGGAATGCCTCTGATATGTTCCAAGGAATTCCATTACTTGCAGCACAATCCCTGTGACTTTAATTTCCTCCAGGATTTTATCTAGTATCTGGATGAGCCATTTATGTTTTGGCAAAATTCTCATTTAATTGACGGGTTGGAAGGAAAAGTAGTTCTGGAAGGTCCAAGATGTTGAGATGCATAATTTAACACATCATTAGGACTTTCTATTCATAACCCAAGAAACTTTCCACTTGAAAACACCATCCTCATATAATTTATTTGTACTTGCAGTTGTCCATTCTTCACATTTGGAAAGAACATGCAAAGGGTTGGTTTTGGGACATGCATTGGTCAGGTAAAATTGTTCATCAATTCTTTAATTGAGTATCTGAAATGTATGCATTGTCCAAGCAAAAAAAAATTAATATCTATATTGAATTTCCAAAATAGGAATGCCTCTGATCTGTTGTAAGGAAGTCCATTATTTGCATAGTAGCCCTTGCGACTTTAATTGTCTCCGAGATTTTATCTAGTATCTAAATAAGCCATTTATGTTTTGGAAAAACTCTCATTTAATTGAGGGGTTGGAAGGAAAAGTAGTTTTGGAAGGTTCAAGATATTCAGATGCATAATTGGACACATCATTGAGACTTGTTATTCATAACCTAGGCAACTTTCCATTTGAAAACATCGTCCTGATATAATTTCGTTGTAATTTTAGTTGTCCATTCTTCACATTTGGAAAGAACATGCAAAGGGTTGGTTTTGGGACATGTGTTGGTCAAGTAAAATCATTCATCAATTCTTTAATATCTATATTGAATATTGATGTATCTATATTGAATATTGATATATCATGAGTATAACCTTTGGGTAGGCTAAGACCCACGAGGAGGGTTCATGTAAAAAAATGTTTTTTTATGTTGCTTGGAGCCATGTAGACAAAATGGAAATGGAATTTTCTGTTTTGGCTCTCTATTTCTCACCTCTCATACTAAGTCTCTAATTATATGTTTCTCACCTCCCATGAGAGCTCTATAATTCCAAAATTTTTGGATCAAAGGTTTTGGAAAAGCTTTTCTTTCATATATTATTTTAATAATAAAAATGTATCGTTGTAATTTAGGCAACAATAAAAAGCTAAAAGGAGTGACCTAGGTGGATTGAAGAAAAATAAGGGACAATCACCAATGTAGGAGTTCTATGGCTTGTGAGCTTTCTTGGTTCCTATTGACACGACGAATTTTCTCTGTGCCAACAAAGGGGAACCGACCCGATCGTAGACCCCAATTAGATTTTCTTTCATTTGGAATGGCTAGTTCCAACGGGTTTCAAAGGATCCCGTAAACTGTTATAGGTGTTGAAAGATTGCTCCCCGGAGGAAGACTTCCATTAAATCAACAAAAGAAACAGCTAACCTATATGTATCAAATCCTCTCTATACTGATTCTAACTACTTATGCTAGTCATAAATATTCTAATCTATCTTGCAGGAGCATAATAAAGAGATTAAACATCATATATAGATTCCAAGTCCAAATGAATCAATTACTGAGTTCACTGATGAACAAGGTTGTAATTAAGCTTAATTGCAATCTAATTGTTCATACAAGAATACACATTCTTGTTTCTACAAATAAAACTTGCAACTAATGTTTAATATAGCTTCGAATCAGAGACCACTCATGAGTTAACCATGATAACGAATTATATTCAAATAACCAAGACTAGTTATAAGTTGTATGTTATCACTGTGCACAAAAACAAAATATATATATCCCCATGCCAATCACAACACCCTGATTCCAAACATAAAAGAAAAAAGGAAAATGAATCTCAGAAAAGGCTTCTTCTTGACTGAAACAGTCTTCTTTATTAGCATAATAAAATGGACCCCTCTTCTGCCAAAAAAAAGTCCTTTTCCTCTATCCAGAGGTGATACTTATGGAGAAAGAGAACTGACCGTCAGTTTCTCCCAACCTTCGGCCTTCCCTCTTCCTTTCCATATTCAAATTAAAATATGCAAAATGTAACGACTAATGAAATAGCGAACACGTTGAAGCCATTGCTACTGGAGCGTTCTATTTCCTGAAGAAAAATGAATGGATATCGGTAGAAAGAGGAATGACTGCATGCCATCCCTTTGCACACGTATTGACTGAACGTTATTCCTTTTCATTCCCTGAAGGAAAATGCAGAGAGTGTGCTCATTTTTCAACATCTAGCTTGATTTAAGGTGTCTCCGGAGGTAATAATAACTTGATGGATCTACGCTATCAGGAGTACCTTTACTTATTATAGAGCATTCCTCCATTATACAATGTGGTGGTTCCATATCCCTTTGCATCTTGAAGAATTCTTTAGAGTTTAGCTATATGTTGTCCATGTGTATTTACCTTGCTATGACTGTGGTTGCATTTTTTCGAATAAACTGAGCATTTAGGCCAGCGATCAACACTGACTTCATACTCATTCAGAGTTTCTTCGATGTGTTCATACGTTTCTTCGACAGATTGCGAGGTAGAGTGTTGTGCGATTGTTTCCATCCATCGAGCCTTATCCAACTTGCACAGATCCAACAAACGAAGGTGTTTTTCTAGGATCCACAGAACATTGTATATATGAAACAAATCTCTGAGCCCGTATCTCCTTTTCTTGGACAGGTATTTCAGGATGTAAGATCCTTTTGCAAGTCAGCAGTTGTAATTGAAAGCTTTGTTACAAGAGTGGAAGGGCTGGAGGGAGGATAAGCAACAAGAAATCACCATAGTCATTTGCGTAGCTCCCCGCTGTGTATGCCTTCCTTGTTGCTTGTCATAAATTCCTCTATTTAGGCTAGGTCTCGCTTTCATCCTTTCCCCGCAGCCATTCCTAATGCTTATGCATCAGCTCATCGACCTCGCTTTTCTTCTCTTGGTCCTTGCCTGCATGAATGATCAACATTAGCTATGATTATAAGACATATGACAGAAATGCCTAAAACAAACCTTACCTTCATAAAAACTTTCATAAAGAGATAGACTCTGTAACAAGGAGTTATATGAGTCCTTCCGGCTCTAAATCTCAAGAGGGCGCGATGATTTTTTGCGGAAAGATGATTAAAAACGGATTGCAACCATAATTAATAAACCATTGAACCGTTAAGCTTTGAGGACATAATTCCATCTGACAAATATGATTATCATTCAGAGAGATGAAAGATCAAACTTCTCAAGGGACCCATTCAAATTTTCCCCTAGAGCAGGTTTTAATAGGGTGGTGGTTGTGGCCACAACAAAAACTCTAAAAGTGTTGTTCCCTTGAGGGAACAACAGCTGTTCCCTGGAGGGAACAACAAAAAACACTCCAAAAAGATGTTGTTCCATTTAGGGAACAACAGTTGTTCCCTTTAGGGAACATCAACTGTTCATTGGGAGGAACAACAAAAACACTCGAAAAAATGTTGTTGTGGTGGTGGTTGTGGCCACAAAAAAATGGCAAACAGTTGGGAGAACCAGTTATCTCTGTTACCAAATAAAATTTGATTCGTAGAACATCAGGGTGTTAAGATAAACTCGAAATGCAAACTATATAGATGGACAGGCATGGGTTCCACTTCAGCATTAATCGCTTTAGGCGGGATAAAGACAAATAGCTTCTACTTACTGATAGGGTTTTGACAGGCATTCTCCAATGGTCATATTATGGGATTTATTGACCCTTCTTTACCTGTTTTCTACTTTCAAAATCCTTCCGGGGCCATCACCGTTTTGTCAATACTTGTTTAGGTGTGTACCTCAGCTCTTTATCGTGCATCAAGCTTGATGAATATATGTAAATATGTTTATCTACACTTTATGTAAGAATTTTTAGTGCTATACTTTCGTATGAGCGAATGGGGCGTAGTCATGGATCATGCCATATTTTTAAACCGCTTAAGCAAGGTTGGGCTTGTTGTATCAACCGGTACTCTGAGTCCAGCAACAGTGCCTACTCCAACTAGCTTACCAAACAACCTGTCCTTCTAAATTGGCACAAGGACTCGACATTTCATTTTCTTTTAAATAAGTCCTTCCAGTTTCGGGCACAAGGACTAGAGCACAATTAAATTTTCCACAGGATATATGATAGTGAGCTTATCCCATGAAAGGAGGTTTACTTGTAGATGACAGATATTGGAAATTTAGTGTGGTGGATGGAACCAATGGAGAAAAACTGCAAACCTTATAAGCAAGTATAGGCTAGGTCTGGGTAGGATTTTAAAATGCAGTGTTCCACCATGCCAGTCCAACCATGGTTACACATTTTTTCATTTTATAAAGATGTCCCTACATGCTTCGGGTGTCTAGGTTATCAACAGAGCCTACCTAGTTCCCAACAGATGCCATTGAGTGGCTTCAATTCGAACTTTACCGCTAATTTTCCAGTTCTCATAGGCTCATCGAAGGTTCACTTGATTTGCAAGGTAATAATGAATTTAGGATCTAAAGACTCACCAATAGGTTAATGAGGGAAGCGAAAGGCTGAAGGTAGCGAATAAGGGAAATCATAAGAGAGTTATAAAAGGTGAAAAAAAGACTGAAAGACCGAAATCAATTGACTGAAAAAGGACTGAAATTTAAAATAGAAGGAAGATAAACTTGTGCAAGACAAGAATGGACAAGATGAAGATATAACTAAGCTAACAGCAAAATAAAATGAATCCTAGCCTACTCAGGAGGTAACCACCATGTGGTGGCTACTAGAAGTATCTCTTAAGATGTTGGCCATTAACAGGGAGTTTTTTAGTTTCTCCCTGTAAAGTTTTCAATCTGTAGGTTCCCTGACCAATTTTTTCCTCAACTTGGAACAGGCCCAACCATAAGCTATGGAATTTCATGTGTTTACCTTTTGGCTCACTCAACTTGTCCCATTTCAGGACAAGCTCGCAACTTGGTAATCTTTATCTCCTGCCAGATGGCAATCAAACCATCTTTTCACAATCATTTGGTGGTTCCTAAACTTGTTTCTGGCATTATCTCTCGATTCCTCCAACCTCACTAGTTGGTTGATTCTTTTTTGAAGTAAGGTTGAAGGGGTCCCTCTTGAGGCTTGGGAGAGCTGTAAAGAGGGAAGGGCAACGTTGGGAGGCAAGATGGCTTCCTGTCCATAGACAAGGAAGTATGGGGAGTTTCCTAATGCTACATTTGGGGTGACCCTATCGGCCCAGAGGGCATTTGTTAGAGCATTGTGCCAATTCCTCTAGTTGTCGGCGACAAATTTATGGATTATGCGGATGAGGTTTTTATTTGAGGACTCTGCAACTCCATTTCCCTGGGGGTAATAGTTTGATGCATATCTTATGCAAATTGATTTATAGGTAGCAAATTCACTCAATTTTAGTGATGAAAAATAAGAAGCATTATCAAATATGAGAGCGTCGGGGATGTCAAACCTATTGATAATAAATTTTTCAATAAAAGATATCACCTCGTCTTTGTTAACCTTCCAAAGCGGGATGGCTTTGGTCCATCTGGTGAAGTATCCGGTTGTCGTGAGCATATACTTATGCTGTTGTGAAAATTCCGGAGTGATCTCACCTATGACATCTAGGCCCCATTGTTGGAACGGGCGATAAATCATAACGGGCCTGAGGGGAACGGCTGGCTTCCTTTCTCGTCCTGCGGCAGTTTGACACACCTTGCACTTCCGAGCATAGCCATGTGAGTCTCTGAACATTGTAGGCCAATAATACCCAACTCTTAATATTTTGTGAGTAGTGGTCTCTCCGCCATAGTGACCATCTGCTGGGTCGTCGTGCATTTCTTTCAAGACATGATCAACGTCATCCTTGCTCCCATTCATAAGCTTGTCACGCTCTTTTTCATCAATGAATGCATTTTTGACTGTCTTTTCACAATGCAGGAACTCAAGGATTTGCTCATCACCTTTGAACACCTACCAATATGAGATGTTATCAGGTACAGATGGTCTGAAAATCAATCCAACATAATATTTATTCTTGTTTAATCTAAGATCAGGCAACAGTTTTGCAGCCATACCAGCCATTAGATTGACATCTTGGTTTTTCCATCGAGGTATGTGTGTGATATTAAAAGAATCAAAACTGTCAATTAAGCTCCATACTTCATGTTGGTATCTTACTAGGTGTGGTGAATTGCAATGTATCCTTTTCCTTACCTGGTCCACGATTATCTGTAAGTCACCAAAAACTTTAAGATTTCTGACCTTCATATCAATGGCTTTCTTCAAGCCCTGTAGCAAGCCTTCGTATTCTGCCGTGCCGTTGGTGCACGCGAACTCCAATCGGCTGGCCATAAAATGTTGGTTCCCTTTGGGTCAATGAGAATGCTCCCAGCACCTGCGCCTTCTAGGCAGTTAGAGCCATCAAAATAGAGTGTCCAAAACATAGAATCTAATGTTATATCAAATGAACTACCTTATATGAAATTGGCCCTATCATCTACCATATTACAGGGTAGCTCATCAATCAGACTACGAGGGAGAGCTTCCAACTGTGTGTTTATTGCAGTTTCTTCAATAGTCTCTGCATGGAATTCTCCAAAACAAGTTTTCGTGGCACAAACGTCGAAACTATAATTCCCCAGGATAGAGTTGGTAAACATTACAGGTTCATTGGGGTCATTTAGTTCTGTCACTACATACTTCATGTATCTTTCTCGATCAACTCTCAGCATATCACCTTTTCCCTTCTGAGGCAACAAGAGATGGGACTAATCAGTTGAGAAATACCCATTCAAATTTGTTGACCAGTCCCTACTAAGCAGCATTACATATGCCCCAGGTATGTCGACTACCACTATGTCAATGACTTGTGTGTACTGTGGTTTGGCAACCATCTAAATCAACACATCTTTCAATTCTCCAATTACTTTCACATTCGTTTTGTCCAGTTGCATAATTCGAGTTCCAGTTTTCTCGGGCATTGCATGAAGTCTTTTAGCAACAATGCAAGGCATAATAGTGGACGAGGCACCAAAATCTACCAGGCAATTGTATACATCCATGTTGAAGATTTCAAATGTGATAAGGCAAGGTGGAGTCATGGATTTTGATTTCCTTCCTATCATGGTTGCACTGACATCTTGAGGCATTCGATTCACTTTTGACAGAGTGGCTTCCATGGCTAATGGTATTTGCACTGTACTGGGGGTTCTAACAGGTCTGGACGTCGGCTTCTTGGTTTGGCTAATCGGATTGGTGGGAGATTTACAATTCCGTTCATTCATAGCTTTCAAAACCAAATCTCTTTGTTGCGTTAACTTTAACAAATTGAAGTATGTGATATTAGCTCGAGATTTCTTAAGATGATATACAATATTGTAATCAATGTTATAAATAGGGTAGGGCAGAGTAGACATACTAGTTTTTTCGTTCTTAGGTGGGAGTTTACCATTTTGAGTCGCCTTCGTTGCATTTCGAGATGTATTATCTTTCTTTAGATAGTTCATTACTAGAATGCCCTTGGAATCAACACTAGGTTTATTCTTCTCAATAGGAAACTTGGGAGCGGATACCTTCGAAGGGTGGACATCTTTCTTTGTCTGGTCTACAGGCTTCATCACGTCCGCAAGTGGCCCTTTACTTCATGTGTGGATTTCATTAGTGTGGATTTCTGTTGTAAAATCGTCTTCATCGTCATCGTTCCCATTTGTATGGAAATCCCATAGTACATTGACTTGAGATGCCTTGTGCAAGGGCTCTTCTACTTGGTAATCTTCCGCATCTTCTTGTTCTAGCTCCAGCTCTACTATAGGTTTTTCTCTTGGTAAGAAGTGATCCGATAAGAGCCAACTGTTCCATATTTAAATTCCCTTCATTGGGTGGAGCAAGCAACACAAGTTGACCATGACCACCTTCTGTCTTCTTACGATAAAAAGGTTTGAAGGGTTTTCTATTGTTATACTATCCTCCATTCCCACTTGTACTCTCTCTAGAATTCCTTGATCTCAGCCACTTTGTTATCACTCCCATTATTCTTCTTGGATGATTGAGAGGCTTTCTTTTCTTCGATCATATGATGACATGTTGTGAGACTGATCATTTCATTCTCAACTTTTACTGCTTCATCGATAGCACCCTGTAAGGTCTGTGCGTTACTCCTTTTGACCCACATCGCAGTAGGGACAGGGAGAGCAGTGATGTAGAATTCCATGAGCACCTCATCAGTAGGTCTAACGTTAGCCAGGATTCTGTTGAACAAAGTGTTGAACCCGATGTTAAAATCCTTGACCTTTTCTTTGGTTTCCATTTTTAAACGAGATAGTTCTAAAACTAAGGCCGCAGGTGTTTTGTCATCACTATACTTGTCTAAGAAGGCTTGTTGAAAGGAACCCTATGAGGTGATTGATCCTATTCTCAAGCTAAAGTACCATGTGGAAGACGTACCAATTAGAGTAAAAGGGAACAAGCAACATACCACATCTTCATCAGCTACCCCCAACATGCGCACGACTAAGAAGAAAGAGTGAATATGGTTATCAGTAGTGTCTCCCCGCTCAGGATCAAATGTAGGCAATACTCTTTCTGTGTTCTTGGGTAAGGCATGCTACTGCCTAGACACCGCTACGACATCCTATGTAAGCTAGTGAGGGAGTGCTCCCAGAGGAGGTGGGGGTTGATTCCCACTTGGAGTAAAAGGTGGAGGTCGATTCCCACCTAGAGGAGGAGCGTTAGCCATATTATGTTTGCGGAGGTTCTGGTTGAAGGTTTCCCCTGGGTGTTATTTGTTAGGATTTCCCAAATCGAGCCAGGGATTGCCTTTAGAGAGGGGATCCACAGGAATTTCTTCCCAAGGAGTGTCGATAATTTGCAAGGACTCTAGCACAATATCTTCAAGAGAAGGGGCTGCAGAAGTCTCTTCATTTATGGAACAGATCCTTGGCTTTATTTTAGTTGTCAGAGGTAAAGAATGAAAGATGGGAAGCTGAGATAGGGAACGAGCGTAAGCACTAGTAAGTACTCTGACTGGTTGTTCCTGAGTGACAGGATAATCCCACAATCTCTCTTCCCTAGGCGACCCAAACACGGGACTTAGAGTAACATCTGTTTCTTCAAAATGAGGCTCTTCTAAATGGATGGAAGGATCTTTTCGACCTTTACGATCCATACATTAATCTTTCTGAATCAATGCGCAACATTTATAGATGAAAACTTGAAACACTGTGAACGGAGGTTAGGCCCTCCTTTTAGCACCAAATCTGTTAACATAGCGAATTTTTGTTATGGCAACAAAGGGGAACCAACCCGATCACAGACCTCGATTAGATCTGCTTTCGTTTGGAATGGCTAGTTCCAACGGGATTCAAAGGATCTTGTAAACTGTTATAGGTGTTGAAATATTGCTCCTCAGAGGAAGACTTCCAATAAATCAACAAAAGAAACAGCTAACCTATATATATCAAATCCTATCTATACTTATTCTACCTACTTATGCTAGTCCTAACTATTCTAATCTATCCTGCAGGAGCATAATAAAGAGATTAAACATCATATATAGATTCCAAGTCCAAATGAATCAATTACTGAGTTCACCGATGAACAAGGTTGTATTTAATCTTAATTGTAATCTAATTATTCATACAAGAATACACATTCATGTTTCTACAAATAAAATTCGCAATTGATGTTTAATATAGCTTTGAATAGGAGATCGCTCATGAGTTAACCATGATAACAATTATATTCAAATAACCAAGACTAGTCACAAGTTGTATGTTATCACCGTGCACAAAAACAAAACATATATATCCCCATGCCAGTCACAACACCCTGATTCCAAACATAAAAGAAAAAAGGAAAATGAATCTGAGAAAAGGCTTCTTCTTGACCGAAACAGTCTTCTTTATTAGCATAATAAAATCGACCCCTCTTCTGCCAAAAAAAGTCATTTTCCTCTATCCAGAGGTGATACTTATGGAGAAAAAGAACTCACCGTCGGTTTCTCCCGACCTTTGGCCTTCCCTCTTCCTTTCCATATTCAAATTAAAAAATACAAAATGTAACGGTTAATGAAACAACGAACACATTGAAGCCATTGCTACTGTAGCTTTCTATTTCCTGAAGAAAAATGAACGGATGTCGGTAGAAAGAGGAATGACCGCAAGCCATCCCTTTGCACACGTATTGACTGAACGTTATTCCTTTTCATTCCCTGAAGGAAAATGCAGAGAGTGTGCTCATTTTTCAACATCTAGCTTGATTTAAGGTGTCTCCGGAGGTAATAATAACTTGATGGATCTACGCTATCAGGAGTACCTTTACTTAGTATATAGCATTCCTCCATTATACAATGTGGTGGTTCCATATCCCTTTGCATCTTGAAGAATTCTTTAGAGTTTAGCTTGACTATGATTGCATTTTTTCGAATCAACCGAGCATTTAGGCCAGCGATCAACACTGACTTCGTACTCGTTCAGAGTTTCTTCGATGTGTTCATACTTTTCTTCGACAGATTGCGAGGTAGAGTATTGTGCGGTTGTTTCTGTCCATCGAGCCTTATCCAACTTGCACGGATCCAGCAGATGAAGGCATTTTTCTAGGATCCACAGAACACTATATATATGAAACAAATCTCTGAGCTCGTATCTCCTTTTCTTGGACAAGTATTTCATGATGTAAGATCCTTTTGCAAGTCAGCAGTTGCAATTGAAAGTGATGTTACAAGAGTGGAAGGGCTGGAGGGAGGATAAGCAACAAGAAATCACTGTACTCCGTTGCGTAGCTCCCCACTGTGTATGCCTTCCCTGTTTCTTGTCATAAATTCCTCTATTTCAGCTAGGACTCGCTTGCATCTTTTCCCCGCATCCATTCCTGATGCTTATATATCAGCTCGTCGACCTCTCTTTTCTTCTCTTGGCACTTTCCTGCATGAATGATCAACATTAGCTATGATTATGAGAGATATGATAGAAATGCCTAAAACAAACCTTACCTTCATAACAACTTTCATAAAGAGATAGAATCTGTAACTGGGGGTTATATGAGTCTTTTCGGCTCTAAATCTCAACAGGGCACGATGATTTTTTGGGGACTGATGATTAAAAATGGATTGCAACCATAATTACGGCTCTAAATCTCAACAGGGTGCGATGATTTTTTGGGGACTGATGATTAAAAATGGATTGCAACCATAATTAATAACCATTGAACCGTTCATCTTTGATGACATAATTCCATCTGACAACTATAGTTATCATTCAAAGAGGTGAAAGATCAAAATTCTCAAGGGACCCATTCAAATTTGTCCCCAGAGCAGGTTTTAATAGGATGGTGGTTGTGGCCACAACAAAAACTCTAAAAGTGTTGTTACATTAAGGGAACAACAGCTATTCCCTGGAGGGAACAACAGTTGTTCCCTGGAGGGAACAACAACTATTCCCTGGAGGGAACAACCGATGTTCCCTGGAGGGAACAACAAAAAAAAACTCCAAAAAGGTGTTGTTCCCTTTAGGGAACAACAACTGTTCCCTTTCGGGAACAACAACTATTCCCTTTAGGGAACAACAACTGTTCCCTGGAGGGAACAACAAAAACACTCGAAAAAATGTTGTTGTGGTGGTGGTTTTGGCCACAGCAAAATGGCGAATCATTGGGCGAACCAGTTATCTTTGTTATCAAATAAACTTTGATCCATACAACATAAGGGTGTTAAGATAAACTCGAAATGCAAACTGTTTAGACAGATAGGCATGGGTTCCACTTCAACATTGATCGCTTTAGGCAGGATAAAGACAAATAGCTTCTACTTTATGATAGGGTTTTAACATGCATTCTCCAATGGTCGTATTATGGGATTTATTGACCCTCCTTTACCGTTTTCTACTTTCAACATCCTTCCGAGGCCATCACTGGTTTTTCAATACCTGTTTAGGTCTGTACCTCAGCTCTTTATCACGCATCAAGCTTGATGAATATATGTAGATATGTTTATCTGCACTGTATGTAAGAATTTTTAGTGCTATACTTTCATATGATCGAATGGGGCGTAGTCATGGATCATGCCATATTTTAAACCGCTTAGGCAAGGTTGGGCTTGTTGTGTCAACCGGTACTCTGAGTCCAGCAACAGTCCCTACTCCAACTAGCTTACCAAACATCCTGTCCTTCCAGATTGGCACAAGCACTCAACATTTCATTTTCTTTTAAATAAGTCCTTCTAGTTTCAGGCACAAGGACTAAAGCACAATTAAATTTGCCACAAGATATACGACAACAAGCTTAGCCCATGAAAGGAGGTTTACTTGTAGATGACATATATTGGAAATTTAGTGTGGTGGACGGAACCAGTGGAGAATAACTGCAAACCTTATAGGCAAGTATAGGCTATGCCTGGGTGGGATTTTAAAATGCAGTGTTCCGCCATGCTAGTCCAACCATGGTTACACATTTTTTCATTTTATAAATATGTCCCTACATGCTTTGGGTGTCCAGGTTATCAACAGAGCCTACCTAGTTCCCAACAGATGCCAATGAGTGGCTTCAATTCGAATTTTACTGCTGATTTTCCAGTTCTCATAGGATCATCGAAGGTTCGCTTGATTTACAAGGTAATAATGAATTTGGGATCTAAAGACTCACCAACAGGTTAATGAGGGAACTGAAAGGCTGAAGGTAGCGAATGAGGGAAATCGGAAGAGAGTTATAAAAGGTGAAAACGAGACTGAAAGACCTAAAACAAAATAAAATGAATCCTAACCTACTCAGGGGGTAACCACCATGTGGTGGCTACTGGAAGTATCTCTTAAGATGTTGGCCATTAACAGGGAGTTTTTCGGTTTCTCCTTGTAAAGTTTTCAATCTGTAAGTTCCCTAACCAATTTTTTCCTCAACTTGGAACGGGTCGAACCATAAGTGTTGGAATTTTGTGTGTTTACCTTTTGGCTCACTCAACTTGTCCCATTTCAGGACAAGCTCACCGACTTGGTAATTTTTATCTCCTGCCAGATGGTGATCAAACCATCTATTCACAATCATTTGGTGATTCTTGAACTTGTCTCTGGCATGATCTCTCAATTCCTCCAACCTCACCAGTTGGTTGTTCCTTTTTTGAAGTAAGGTTGAAGGGGTCCCTCTTGAGGCTTGGGAGAGTTGTAAAGAGGGAAGGGCAAAGTTGGGAGGCAAGATGGCTTCCTGTCCATAGAGAAGGAAGTATGGGGAGTTTCCTAATGCCACTTTTGGGGTGACCCTATCAGCCCAAAGGGCATTTGTTAGAGCATTGTGCCAATTCCTCTGGTTGTTGGTGACAGATTTATGGATTATGCGGATGAGGGTTTTATTTGAGGACTCTGCAACTCCATTTCCCTGGGGGTAATAGTTTGATGCATATCTTATGCAAATTGATCTATCGATAGCAAATTCAATCAATTTTAGTGATGAAAAATAAGAAGCATTATCAAATATGAGAGCATCGGGGATGCCAAACCTGTTGATAATAAATTTCTCAATAAAAGATATTACCTCGTCTTCGTTAACCTTCTGAAGTGGGATGGATTCGATCCATCTAGTGAAGTAGTCGGTTGCCGTGAGTATATACTTATGATGCTATGAAGAGTTCGGAGTGATCTCACCTATGACATCTAGGCCCCATTGCTGGAATGAGCGATAAATCATAACGGGCCTAAGGGGAACAACTGGCTTCCTTTCTCGCTCTGCAACAGTTTGACACACCTTTCACTTCCGAGTGTAGGCATGCAAGTCTCTGAACATTGTAGGCCAATAATACCTAGCTCTTAATATTTTGTGAGCAGTGGTCTCTCCGCCATAGTGACCACCTGCTGGGCCATCGTGCATTTCTTTCAAGACATGATTAGTGTCATCCTCGCTCCCATTCATGAGCTTGTCATGCTCTTTTTCATCAATGAATGCATTTTTGAATGTCTTTTCGCAATGCAGGAACTCAAGGATTTGCACATCACCTTCGAACACCTGCCAATATGAGATGTTATCAAGTACGGATGGTCTGAAAATCAATTCAACATAATATTTATTCTTATTTAATCTAAGATCAGGCAAAAGTTTTGCAGCCATACCAGCCATCAGATCGGCATCTTGGTTTTGCCATCGAGGTATGTGTGTGATATTAAAAGAATCAAAACTGTTAATTAAGCTCCATACCTCATGTTGGTATCTTAGCAGGTGTGGTGAATTGCAATGTATCCTTTTCCTTACCTGGTCCACAATTATCTGTAAGTCACCAAAAACTTTAAGATTTCTCACCTTCATATCAATGGCTTTCTTCAAGCCCTGTAGCAAGCCTTTGTATTCTGCCATGTTGTTGGTGCACGTGAACTCCAACCGGCTAGCCATCAAATGTTGGTTCCCTTGCGGGTCAATGAGAATGCTCCCAGCACCTGCACCTTCTAGGTAGTTAGAGCCATCAAATAGAGTGTCCAAAACATAGAATCTGATGTTATATCAAATGAATTGCCTTCTACAAAATTGGCCCTATCATCTACCATATTATAGGGTAGCTCATCAGTCAGACTATGGGGGAGAGCTTCCAACTGTGTGTTTATTGCAGTTTCTTCCACTGTCTCTGCATAGAATTATGCAAAACAAGTTTCCATGGCACAAACGTCGAAAATATAATTCCCAAGGATAGAGTTGGTAAACATTACAGGTTCAATGGGGTCATTTAGTTTTCTCACTACATACTTCATGTATCTTTCTCGATCAACTCTCAGCATATCACCTTTTCCCTTTTGAGGCAACAAGAGATGGGACCAATCAATTGAGAAATACCCATTCATATTTTTTGACCAGTACCTACTAAGCAACATTCCATATGCCTGGGGTATGTCGACTACCACTATGTCAATGACTTGTGTGTATTGTGGTTTGGCAGCCATTTGAATCAACACATATTTCAATTCTCCAATTACTTTCACATTGTTCTGTCCAGTTGCATAATTCGAGTTCCAGTTTTCTCGGGCATTGCATGAATTCTTTTAGCAACAATGTAAGGCATAACAGTGGACGAGGCACCAGAATATACCGGGCAATTGTATATGTTCATGTTGAAGATTTCGAATGTGATAATGCAAGGTGGAGTCATGGATTTTGATTTCCTTCCTATCATGATTGCACTGACATCTTGAGGCATTCGATTCATTTTTGACAGAGTGGCTTCCATGGCTAATGGTGTTTGTGTTGTACTGGGGGTTCTACCAGGTCTTGACATCGACTTCTTAGTTTGGCTAATCGGATTGGTGGGAGATTTGTAATTCTGTTCATTCATAGCTTTCAAAAAAAGATCTCTTTGCTGCGTTAACTTTAAAAAATCGAAGTATGTGATATTAGCTCGAGATTTCTTAAGATGATCTACAATATTGTAATCAATGTTATAAACAGTGTAGGGTAGAGTAAACATACCGATTTTTCCGTTCTTAGGTGGGAGTTTACCATTTTGAGTTGCCTTCGTTGCATTTGGAGATTTATTATCTTTCTCTCAATAGTTCACAACTAGAATGCCCTTGGAATCAACACTAGGTTTATTCTTCTCAACAAGAAACTTGGGAGTGGATGCCTTCGAAGGGCGAACATCTTTCTTTGTCTGGTCTACAGGCTTCATCACATCTGCAAGTGGCCTTCACTTCGTGTGTGGATTTCATTAGTGTGGATTTCTGCTGTACAATCTTCTTCGTCGTCATCATTCCCATTTGTATAGAAATCCCATAGTACATTGACTTGATATGCATTGTCCAAGGGCTCTTCTACTTGGTACTCTTCCTCATCTTCTTGTTCTGGCTCCAGCTCTACTATAGGTTCTTCTTTGGTAAGAAGCGATTCGATAAGAGCCAGCTCTTCCATATTTAAATTCCCTTTATTGGGTGGAGTAGGCAATGCAAGTTGACCATGACCACCTTCTGTCTTCTTACAATAGAAAGGCTTGAATGGTTTTCTATTGTTATAATCTCTTCCATTCCCACTTGTACTCTCTCCAGAATTCCTTTTTATATTGATGACTGTGTTTGTCAATTTCTTAATGATCCAATGCAAACCTTCCATATATGTGGTGTCCTTTTCCTTGACCTCAGCCACTTTGTTATCACTCCCACTATTCTTCTTGGATGACTAAGAGGCTTTATTTCCTTAAGTCATATGCTGACATGTTGTGAGACTGATCATTTCATTCTCGACTTTTACTGCTTCATCGATAACATCCTGTAAGGTTTGTGCGTTACTCCTTTTGACCCACATCGCAGTAGGGATAGGGAGAGCAGTGATGTAGAATTCCATGAGCACCTCATCAATAGGTCTAACGTTAGCCGAGATTCTGTTGAACAAAGTGTTGAACCGGATGTTAAAATCCTTGACGTTTTCTTTGGTTTCCATTTTTAAACGAGATAGTTCTAAAACTAAGGCCGCAGGTGTTTTGTCATCGCTAAACTTGTCTAAGAAGGCCTGCTAAAAGGCACCCCATGAGGTTATTGATCCTATTCTCAAGTTAAAGTACCATGTGGAAGTTGTACCAATCAGAGTAAAAGGCAACAAGTGACATACCACATCTTCATCGGCTACCCCCAAAATGCGCATGGCTAGGAAGAAAGAGTGAATATGGTTATCAACAGTGTCTCCCCACTCAGGATTGAATTTAGGCAATACTTTTTGCGTTCTTGGGTAAGGCATGCTGCTGCCTAGGCACCGCTATGGCATCCTATGCAAGCCAGGGATGGAGTAATCCCAGAGGAGGTGGGGGTTGATTCCCACCTGGAGGAGGTGGTGGAGGTTGATTCCCACCTGGAGGAGGAACATTAGCCATATTATGGTTGGGGAGGTTCTGGTTGAAGGTTTCTGCTGGGTGTTCTTTGTTAGGATTTCTCAAATCGAGCCAGGGATTGCCTTTAGAGAGGGGATCCTCAAGAATTTATTCCCAAGGAGTGTCGATACTTTGCAAGGACTCTAGCACAATATCTTAAAGAGAAGGGGTTGCAGAAGTCTCTTCGTTGATGGAACAGATCCTTGGCTTTCTTTTAGTTGTCAAAGGTAAAGAATGAAAGATGGGGCGCTAAGATAAGGAACGAGTGTAAGCACGAGTAAGTACTTTGACTGGTTGTTCATGAGTGATAGGATACTCCCATAGTCTCTCTTCCTTGAGTGACCTAAACATGGGACTTAGAGTGACATCTGTTTCTTCAAAATGAGGTTCTTCCAAATGTGTGGAAGGATCTTTTCAACCTTTATGATCCATACATTAATATTTCTGAACCCATGCACAAAATTTATAGATGAAAACCTGAAAAGTTGTGAACCAACAAAGGGGAACCAACCCGATCGCAGACCCTGATTAGATCTCCTTTCGTTTGGAATGGCTAGTTCCAATAGGTTTCAAAGGATCCCGTAAACTATTATAGGTGTTGAAAGATTGCTCCCCAGAGGAAGACTTCCATTAAATCAACAAAAGAAACAACTAACCTATATGTATCAAATCCTATCTATACTGATTCTACCTACTTATGTTAGTCCTAACTATTCTAATCTATCCCGCAGGAGCATAATAAAGAGATTAAAAATCATATATAGATTCCAAGTCCAAATGAATCAATTACTGAGTTCATCAATGAACAAGGTTGTATTTAAGCTTAATTGCAATCTAATTATTCATACAAGAATACACATTCATGTTTCTACAAATAAAACTGGCAACTGATGTTTAATATAGCTGCGAATCGGAGACCACTCATGAGTTAACCATGATAACGATTTATATTCAAATAACCAGGACTAGTCATAATTTGTATGTTATCACTATGCACAAAAACAAAACACATATATCCCCATGCCAGTCACAACACCCTGATTCTAAACATAAAATAAAAAAGGAAAATGAATCTAAGAAAAGGCTTTTTCTTGACCGAAACAATCTTCTTTATTAGCATAATAAAATCGACCCCTCTTCTGCCAAAAAAAAGTCCTTTTCCTCTATCCAGAGGTGATACTTATGGAGAAAGAGAACTGGCCGTCAGTTTCTCCCGACCTTCAGCTTTCCATCTTCCTTTCCATATTCAAATTAAAATATACAAAGTGTAACAGTTAATGAAATAGCGAAAACGATGAAGCCATTGCTACTGGAGCATTCTATTTCCTGAAGAAAAATGAACAAATGTCGGTAGAAAGAGGAATGACCGCATGCCATCCCTTTGCACACGTATTGACTTAACATTATTCCTTTTCATTCCCTTAAGGCAAATGCAGACAGTGCACTCTTTTTTCAACATCTAGCTTGATTTAAGGTGTATCTGGAGGTAATAATAACTTAATGGATCTACGCTATCAGGAGTACCTTTACTTAGTATAGAGCGTGCCTCCATTATACAATGTGGTGGTTCCATATCCCTTTGCATCTCAAAGAATTATATAGAGTTTAGCTATATGTTGTCCATGTGTATTTACCTCTCTATGACTGTGATTGCATTTTTTCGAATCAACCGAGCATTCAGGCCAGCGATGAACACTGACTTCGTACTCATGCAGAGTTTCTTCGATGTGTTCATACGTTTCTTTGACAGATTGTAAGGTAGAGTGATGTGCGGTTGTTTCCATCCATCGAGCCTTATCTAACTTACACAGATCCAACAGATGAAGGCGTTTTTCTAGGATCCATAGAACACTGTATATATGAAACAAATCTCTGAGCCCGCATCTCCTTTTCTTGGATAGGTAATTCAGGATGTAAGATCCTTTTACAAGTTAGCAGTTGCAATTGAAAGCTCTGTTACAAGAGTGGAAGGGCTGGAGGGAGGATAAGTAACAAGAGATCACTGTAGTCTGTTGCGTAGCTCCCCACTGTGTATGCCTTCCCTGTTGCTTGTCATAAATTCCTCTATTTCAGCTAGGTCTCACTTGCATATTTTCCCCGTAGCCATTCCTGATGCTTATGCATTAGCTCGTCAACCTCACTTTTCTTCTCTTGGTCCTTGCCTGCATGAATGATCAACATTAGCTATGATTATGAGAGATATGATAGAAACGCCTAAAACAAACCTTACCTTCATAAAAACTTTCATAAAGAGACAGACTTTGTAACTGGGGGTTATATGAGTCCTTCCGGCTCTAAATCTCAAGAGAGCGCGATGATTTTTTGGGGACTGATGATTAAAAATAGATTGCAAGCATAATTAATAAACCATTGAACCATTCAACTTTGAGGACATAATTCCATCTGACAAGTATAGTTATCATTCGGAGAGACGAAAGATCAAACTTCTCAAGGGACTCATTCAAAGTTGCCCCCAAAGCAGGTTTTAATAGGGTGGTGGTTGTGGCCACAACAAAAACTCTAAAAGTGTTGTTCCCTTGAGGGAACAACAAATGTTCCCTGGAGGGAACAACAGTTGTTCCCTGGAGGGAACAACAAAAAACACTCCAAAAAGGTGTTGTTCCCTTTAGGGAACAACCGCTGTTCCCTTTAGGGAAGAGCAGCTGTTCCCTGGAGGGAATAGCAAAACACTCGAAAAAATGTTGTTGTGGTGGTGGTTGTGGCCACAACAGTTCCTTAGACATTTGTGATTTTTCTTTTTTCCTTATAAGTTTATATTTGTAGAACTCATTGATCATAGTCTTGACTCCTAGGAAAAGCTTATGAGATTGTTCATATCCTGCAACATGATGCCTAAGTCATCTTGAATTTCTAAGAGGCATCCTTTCCCCAATTACAAAAGAGTGTATTCACTGATATGTTGTTGCCATTCTAATTTTTTTTTCCCATCATCATTCAATCTGAATTAATGCATCAACTCTTACCAATCGAGAGCTCCAATGTGATAACAAGGTATCTAAGTGAAACATTATATTATAGATTTAAGTTAGTTATTTAATATGGAGTAGTTTCAAAACAAGAGTCCTCAGAAGGTGTTGGGGAGGAAGAATGTTAAGGAATCTTTCACAGAAAAAATATATAACACTTTACAGGTGAGGATTTGAGGCTAAGGAGAAGAAAAAATAAATTGTTGGAGAGAGAGAAATCACAAAGCAGAATGAGGATTAAATTATTCTTGTTGCACACATCCCTATGCAATCATTTGAAGGAGTCATATAATTGCACAATCCCCAAAGAAGTTGGGAACATTTTTTGAGGCTATATATTCCATATAGGGGTGAACACGTATAGATTTTGGATCACATATGTTGCACGCAGATAGAGGCTATTGAGTTGTTGTTTTATTGAGTAGCACAATTTCCAAGGAGGTCGTACAGCTAAGGGAGAAATCTGAGTTGAATTTTGTGCACAATTTCCGAGATTTATGAAGTAGTACAAGTTCATTGATTGTTATAATAAATTTTTAGAATTCCTCTCTTTGGGTTGAGATAATAAAATCACTTGTTTGCTCATTTTCGGGTTTTCCCCTTCAAGGTTTCCAAGGTAAAATATTTGTGTCAATTTTTTGTGAATCTTTTTCAGTTTTCGTTTGCATTTTTAAAGTTAGTAAGCTTAGTGTATTTTTGTTCATAAAAATCATATATGGTCTTAAGAAAACTAACAGTGTGTGGAAGTACGTGCTCAATGCTAATATCATCAACACTTTCCACATATCCTCCTATGTGGAGAATTTTTTATTATTTTGATTCCCATTATAATGAACCTTTTGTCATTTGGATAATGATGTGAGGGTTTACACCTCTTTTTCCTATTGTTCTTATGTGAACCTTTCATATAATAAGCCAATTTTTTGCTAGGTTAACATAACCTCACATTCATGACAAATGCTTAGGGATGGCACTTGTGGCCTTCCAAGGTAATTTTATTCCATGAAAATTAGAAAAATTAGGCTAATTTGTGGCAATGGATACTAGTCCATATTGCCTTCCATTCTCATGCACTTGCCATGTTTGATCGATGCTACCTTGACTCCATTTCCCAAGATGTGATTGGGCACTTGGTATTGGGGATTTTACCTTCATATTTATTTCCTACATCACCCATTAATCCAATGTACTACTATCACCCATTTCATTAAGGCTTACAGTGGTTGTCTTATTGATTATTTTCTAGACCAATATGTGATTGTTTAAATCATAGTAGCATGATTAGGTTGTATTGGCCTTCCGTGTATAGTTATTTGCATGAATTTTGAAATACATTGAATAATTTGGCATAGTTCAGATATGATTCAATTAACATTACAGGTCTTCCACGAACTCGGAGGCAACCATGACAGTGGTGATGAAAAATCTTTGGACATTAAGAGATAATGAGTAATTGAATGAGGTCATTGATATAAGCACAAGTTGCTACAAACACAAAAGAGTTGTAGTTGGCATTCTTAAGAATCTTGTCTAGATACCACCACTCTATGCACATCTTAGGAACCTGCATACTATTGAATATGTCGTACCTGGGAGGCAAAGAGGTGGGGTTGTACCATCGAATATATCGTACCTGGGAGGCAAAGAAGTGGGGTTGTAACTTGTAAGAGGCTAGGAGCCTCTACTTTCTAGCAAGAGTGCACTCCACTAAACATGTTAACCCCAATACTACCCCAAGGGTTGGCGAGAATGATCACTTTGCATCTTTACTTTCACACTGGAGGGAAATAGAGATCCGACATGATCCTTCATGGAGAAATAACACCCTCCACTATTTCCTAGCACCTAATATTGAATCTGTTTCCAGGAAGGAACTTCTGAATGATTTCAATGGCTTTGAGGATTGTAGTGAAAGCTTCTCTAAGTGGGAGGTATTTTAAAGGGGAAAAGAGAAGAATAATATAGGCCACATAGGAGGATGCATTTTGTACGGAGGAAGTTGGTTGGCTGGGTTCTCTCTTTCTTTTTAAGACAGACA
Organism: Pinus taeda; assembly: GCA_000404065.3. Taxonomy (NCBI): domain Eukaryota; kingdom Viridiplantae; phylum Streptophyta; class Pinopsida; order Pinales; family Pinaceae; genus Pinus; species Pinus taeda. The sequence continues at coordinate 47,960 of APFE030349024.1, forward strand.
GTGTGGCAACAAGAGGGAATCATACGATGTGGGGAATTGGCATGGTTGGAATGGGGTGGGTGGGTTTGATTAATTGAATGGAAATTGAAGTGGATTGGATTTAATAGAAAACATAGGAGGAAGAGGGGTCTGAGTGCCAACTTCCATACACCACCACCTAGACAATGGGGATGGCAATGTACAACTTAAAAATATTCCAAATAATGACAAAGATGAAGAGTTTAGCGATGTCAGTGATGAATATGGACATGCAATTACATTAATATATTGAGACCATGAGCCTAAACTTCTAATTTATGATTTCAAAGGTATCTAATTGATATCATGTTGCTTCATTTGTACTTTTGTGTCAAAAAATTGTGTTAAACTTTTTTTACACTAATAATTCTCCTAGGATTAGTGAGGGAATCAAGATGATGAGATCATATATGTCACATTGTTATGTGGTATGTTATGTTTCAAATTGATTTTCAATGGAAAAAGAATATTAGTTTAAAATTTTGAATGATTTATGCATATTTTTTTATTTTTTATTTTAAATTTGAGGTATGCATGTTTTCACATCTATAAAGATGTCTGCTTTAGCATTTTAACCACCTTGGATTTTTTGTTGTTACATATTTTCTCCAATGTTCCACCGAGACATGTCCCCCATGTTTCTCATGCTATGCGTGGGGTGTAAGGACCTGATTATGACTATATATACATTTTTTATTTATTGAAACAACAAATACGACCAGAAAAGAAATGCATTGAGATTTCCAATTTATTTTATCACACACATTACTGACACTCATTTTTGGAAACCTAACATAACATTTACACACTTTTAATTAAGATCAACTAGTAATGAAATACATATGTACCGTTCACCAGAAGGTGAGACTCCACTTGCTCTGTTGTTACTGGTATTCTCTTGTTGCCGGTCACTTCTGCGAGTGAATGATGACACACTTGATCCGAATGCGAAGACCCACCGGTTAACCTCCCAACCTACTCCTTGGGTACTCTTCTTCCCTGCGGACCCCCGAGCTGCAATGGGGTTGTACAATGAAGGAAAGTTCTAGCTGGAAAATGAGAGCACACCTTGGCTCAAGAGTCCCCTCTCTAAAAAAATCCTCTATCTCACCAAAATCACTATAGCTTCGTAATCATTGCTCTGACATCATATCATCCATCCAACCATAGAGTTCCAAAAGTCCCCTCTCCCATGGCTTGCCCCTTCTTTTATAAGAGTCCTCATAGATGACGCTTGGCATGTCATGCATAATTATAATATATATATATATAAATTTAATAGCTTGATTATTCACCTACCCATGTGTCACTCTTTCATCAAAGGGGTCACCCAAAATTTATTACTTAACTTTTTATTAAAACTAATATTTTCCTTACTCTCACAAAATTCCTATTTTCTTTCTTCTGAGTTTCTCTTTATTTCCCCTTTTATTCTTAAATTGTGTTTATTACTGGAGTGAGTTGAGGTGTTCAAGATTTTATCCCCCAATAACTTCCTATTAACTCAGGTGATCTCTTAGAGGGATATTCTTATGTTTGGTTGAATGACATGGAGCTTTTCTACATTTCTCTAAATTTAATTTATTTCTTATTTTAATTCCCACCTTCCTCTTTTCTTAATTAAGTTTAATTGGTTTAGGGTTAATCTTATCCTTACAATATGTTTGTCTTTCCCCTTTTACTGATTAAACCACCTAAATTGTACCTAGTATTTTCTAACATGGGAAGGGTAGAGTTTTTTAGGTAACTCTGAATTTTATTTCTCCCTATGATTCTCCTTACTCCAAGTTTTATTTTTGATTTAATTGCCTTGGTTTCTAATCATCATTTACCCTTGATGTAACTTTACCTAGTTTTCATTCCTTACTTATATTTATTTATTATTATATACTTTTAATGATTCCAAGGGTGCCAAGCTTGGTTGTGCCATTCAAGAACTTCCCTAGAAGTTCCAAGGGTGCCACACCACTTGCCCTTCAAGCATCCAGTGACTACGAGGGGAAAGTATAGTGCAACGTCATAGAACACTATCATCTCTTATGTTGCCTGCTATAGTGAGACTAATGGTGTTGAGGATCAAGGAATCCGCCTTGATGCGCGCCCCCCAGTAAACTTCTCATGAGCGACCCAACTTTGGGACCTACCCTCATGGCATCGTGATCTTCAAGGCGAAGGTGTTTCAACCCTTCCAGTCCAAGTCACGACGAGAGTGCTAGTGGGTGGGATCAGGGACTCTGTCCCACCCCTCCCATGTAGTTCCATCCACCTGTACAACCCCATCACCCATATGTGGGTCATTCGGTCAAGCAACTAATCTGTGCCTGCAACGATCAGAATATAGTTAAACATATATGGCAGACTTCAAGATCGACTTAGACTTTAAAAGGTAAAATAATATGAATTTTCATCAAACCAGGTGTCATCGACATGTCATATGCAAGTGCCTCTGATGGTTTCCTGCCATACTCAATAATCATCAGTAACAAGGTTTCTCAATGTTAGTCATTATCATAATAGCATCATTATCAATTCCTGGTCATTCACCTCATTGTCCATTGTAAGTCTGAACTAAAGAAAGTAGGTAACATAGGGGACACAGCCCTCATGGCTATCATCATTAATCATCAATGGAAACATACATATTCATTAAGCTATCAACATTGTAACATCATAGAAATATACCTATCCATCAAATTTATCATCATTATGCTTTTAGTAGAGCGCATACATATTCTTTACTACCCACATCATACATTCAAATAGAGAACAAACTTAACTATTTTAAATGTTGCAATCATCGGAACACTGATAGATAAGATACATAACCATTCATGCTATCATAATATCAATGGAAAGCATTCATAAACATCACAACCATGAATATCACAAATAATAGAGTCATGTGTCCGGATCCTCAACCTGAGGTCCTCAAAGAATAAAGTGTCTAAGATAATGTAATATTAAGGTCAGGAAACTAGAGTGGGCACTACATACACCCCCTCTTAACAATGGACTTCGTCCGGAAGTCCTCGAAACATAAAGGAAAACGACGACACATATCCTAGGAATCCTTCCTGAAACTCTTGCTAACCTTCTGGTAACAGGTATCTTTGATTTTTAAATTAAGCCCATTTTTTTCTAATGAATGAAAATCAATTAACAAAATCGTTTTCATCTTCTGGATTAAGTAATTTTCTCAACTAATTTACTTATTTATTTATTATTATTATTTTTATCATTTTTACCTAATTAGTTCTATTAGGCACTCACGAAACATTGTCATAAAATCTAATGCTTCTCATTTTCATTCCTTTAACCTCTTGAATATTCAAGAGTGTCCTTCAAGTATAGTTGCTTCTAACATGAGCTTGAGATGTAATGCCCAACAATTGTCCTTGTTGTTGTTGTTGTTTTTTTAATACCAAGCTTAGTAATTCCTTTATTAATAATCTGCCCCAAATTATCTTTTAAAATGCATTTGTGGCAGGTTTCCGAAGAGAAAACCATAAACCAAAAGTATCGATTGAAAAAGTGTATGCATAATGATCGTATAGCAGCTTCAGGAAAATAACAACCATTGACTTCTAACCATTTTCATTTTCTTCAATGTTTGAGAAGTTCTTTTTCTGCTACAGTAAACTTCTTATTTTATAACAGCAACAAGATACATATATGTTTTAGAATTAGAATTTACATGTTTTTCTATCATGTATGGCATTCCCTTTTGCTTCTAGATTTTCTTTATTGGCCTAAATAGGCTCAAACTAGTAGAAAACCAAACTTCTTTGCAGGATTCTTTCTAATAACACGAGTTAACATGCTTATTGTATTCTGCATTCTTATTCCACAGCAATTTGCCAATTCTAGGCCATTGTTTGCAGGGTAAAGAGGATAAAGTGAACAGATGGGAAAAACCACCATACATCCGTCATTATTAATCTTGCCAAAAAAAAAGCTGGTTCCCTTCCTTTGGTATGCATACTAATTTGGAAATTTACTAAATATGAGAAGTAATATCATGAGTTGACTTCCCAGTTTTCCATGAATGCTATCTTATTTATAGTTGTAATTATGGGTTGAAAATAATAGGCAAACCAACAATAATGCACACTAGATACACTTTTAATAGTTCAGATGACAATTATGATGATAACATTGCAACTCAATACCAGATTGAGTTGCCTCAGAAATGCACTAATCATATGGAAATGCTTGCTTTTATAAGAAGATGAAGTTTGAATACCAATATAATTTATTGCAATGAATACGACTTCTCCAGTTATTTCCATTACAATTGTTTTTGGCTAATATTGGTACATGGACAGATCAATTCTAAAAAAATACTACTTTCAGTAACAAAACATTAAATACTAATTTTCTCATGAATTTTAAAAACTGATCATATGATTTCATATATCTTCATTTAGAAGAGAACATTAAACTAAATGTGAACATGAATTTATATATGTTCATTTACCAAAGAGCATTAAAGTGAGATTTTACCTAACAAAATTCTACATTTAAAACTTCAAAAGTCAAATACATGCTTTAAAGTTATTACTCATAGCTCTGGTCTTTTCAATCCGGTTGATATGGTTCCTCTCATTCTCCTATATAGTATCCAAATCTGAGAACATTATTAAAATGCTAATCGAGTAGGAGACTACTGGTATGTAATATCACACCTAGAACTACTTCAGCACTGTTGATTGATTAATTAATGTCAACACAGTTAATGTGCAGTAAAATGATAACTTAATACTGTATATGAAGGTTGAAAAACACAATCTTGACTTCATTAAAATGAATCAGCGTTGTTTGACAGGATGATCTATAGGTAGATCTACACGTCAAGGACGCGCATTTTAAAACTTGATCAAGCACAATTGTGGAAGATTAAATGCCTTTATTGATTTTGACTCTCATTTTCCTCTTTTGGTGCCCCTAAATCATAGTTCACTGCCTGGGTCTTCAAACTTCCGTCTGTCCTCCTGTCTTAATACTTCCATATATTGTTATATTGTTCTGTATCCAACAATTACTTTCAGCTGCCATCATTTCCTCCGACACATTCTTGTAATGTTCTATCTGAACTTTTGAAGGAATTTAAGCATAATAGCAAACATTTTAATACAACAGAAGAGGTAAATAAAAATTAAAACTCAATTCTCAGATTTGTGATGCCACAATATGCGCCTAAGCCCTTTTAAGCATAGGTGGTCACTGATCCCGAGGCATAGATTTTGATACAAGGTTACAATTCTTAAGGTTTTTGTATCTAGTCCCACCATGGTGTATGTTTTCTTCGTATCTGGCAGCTACTCTATATTAAAAGGAAATATTCTACCATGTTGTAAATTCATATTTTGGTAGCAAGCTTGTTGTCTAACTTTCTCATTAGTTTGAGTTGTGACAAAAGGAGATTGCGAAAAGCTCTTTGCTGCTCTAGCATTTACTCTATTTAATCTTGTTTTGAAAACAACTGAAGCTAATGGTTTTGATGTTTGACATTGCAGAACTCGTGGGATTATCTTTGTCATATGGCCTGTCCCTCAATTCAATGTTATTCTGGGTAGTCTGGATCTCTTGCCTAGTGGAGAATAAGATGGTTTCCATTTAGAGAATCAGAAAATTTACAAATATCCCATGTGAAGCAGCGTCGAGAAATCCATACTATGTGCCATCTCCTAACTAGCCCCATAATGGGAATATTGAGTTGAGAGAGTTATAGGTTCGCTACCGTTCAAACACTCCTCGGACCTCTAGTTCTGAAGGGCATCAGTCTGAATATTAAAGGTGGGGAGAAGATTGGTGTGGTAGGTCGTACCGGAAGTGGGAAATCAACCCTGATTCAAGCTTTGTCTAGGCTTGTTAAGCCCGCTGGAGGAAAAAAATTCATCGATGAAGTTGATATAACCAAATTGGGCCTTCATGATCTGCGATCTCATCTTGGCATCATACCACAAGAAACTGTTCTTTTCGAGGGAAGTGTTAGAAGTAACATCGATCCTCTTGGGCATTATTTTGATGATGAAATTTGGAAGTGGTCGACAATGGAGACAATTGGAGTTTCGGGCAAGGAAACTTCTTTGTTTGGGCAGGATTATGTTGATACGCAGTCGTATCCTCTTTCTAGATTAAGCAACAGCTTCAGTAGATGTGCAAACAGACGGTGTGATCTAGAAGATCATATGTGAAGACTTTACTGCTCGCACCATAATCAGCATTGCTCACAGAATACCCACAGTCATGGACTATGACAATGTTTTGGTTGTTGATGCAGGAATTTCTAAGGAGTTTGACAACCCATCTAAGCTACTAGAACAACCATCATTATTCAGAGCATTAGTTCAGGAATATGCTACTCGATCATCAGATAAATGAAACTCCCAAACTCACGTTCTAGGAGCAAGTAAAACCGTTGGTAGTATTCCTTATCCTGGTGGAACCTCCATTCCATTTAGATCTGGTCAAATTCTTCATCAGCAACCTCTTTCGGCTCAAATACCTTACCAACAGTCATACCCTCCTTATGGTTCACAGCAAACTCAAAACCCACCTCTTAATCAACAAGAATGATCCCAAATGTAGCTTAGTCCTAATCCCTCATTTGGGTTGTCTGGTCAGTTTCAGTCTACTTCTGGAACTTATCCTTTAGGAGTTGGTAATCCTTTGCAATAAGGCTCATATAAACAACAAGGAACCTATCAACAACAAGGACCTTACATGCAAGAAGGACCTTATGTGTAGCAAGGGTTTTATCAACAACCATTGCAGCAACAAGGTCAACCATTGCATCAACAAGGTCAACCGTTGCATCAGCAAGGTCAACCGTTGCATCAACAATCTTATGCTCAATACTCCTCACAAGCTACCTATCCTACTTATGGTTTTTAATGGCCTTTGTCAGGTAAATATCAAACCTATCATGGTCAAAACCCACCTCAACGGGGACAGACTCAACCTTTGTATGGTCAAAATTCCTCCCAGTGGGGGAAATATCAAAATCCCTATGTTCAAAATCCACCACTATGGGGGAAAAATCAATACCAACAAGGTTGGAATCCTCAATCTAGGTCTTATCAAAGGCCTTTTATGCCTTTTAATCCTCAATTTCTATTTTTAGCTACATTAGAGTTACCAAATGTGTCAAGGATTACAAATGACGCAATACTCCATTCACCATATTGGCCTCCAGTTCCTACCAAAATTCCTAGTGGTTTTCCAAAATTCGAAGGGAAGTCTGGAGAAGACCCCCAAACTCATGTCATGAGCTACGGTGTTTGTCCAACTCTTGCATCGACGATTCCATTAGACATGTCTTTTCCAACACACTCTAACAGGTGTTGCTGCCAAATGGTACATCGAGTTACCTCGAGGTGCCTTTCAAGATTTCAATACCTTGGCTATGGATTTTCTCACTCACTTTCAGCTACCAATTCGATATGAAACTGGGACCCATCTCCTAACGTATTTGAAATAGATGACTACTACTCACCTCTCCGGTCACATCCATGAATGGAGACGTCAGTGTCATCTTATTAAGTTTAATATCCCTGATGATATTGAACCAAATCAAATCACCAAATACATAGCTCTGGGTGGCTGTGTGACTAAAGAACAAGCTATCACACGTGCTCAGTATTTGGATTTGGTATATTCACAGTCTGGCACACTCTATGATCTCTTACTCGATGCCCCGCGACCTTCAACTAATATGGCATCTTCTCAACCTGTGGAGACACCACCTGTTGATGGTATTATTGGGTCAGTAGCTCAGTCTTCTAGTACTGCTTCTCCGGCTTCTACAAAGCATAATCTATTCCCGCTACTACGCCTTCTCCTCCTTCGAATACTTCCAAAAATATTGGTAAAAATTATCAGGTGAATGTTGTCCAATCTACCATAGCAGACAAAGCCTTGAAAGGGAAAAAGGGGTAAAGGTAAGGCTAAATCTGATACCCCTAAACAAGACTCTCCTAAACCATCTGCTGATGATACATCGAAGCGCAAGCTGAAATATTCTTGTTTTATATGTGACAAAGATCATTATACCAAATATTGTCCCCATCGTGCTGAGGTTAGTCGTCTTCTCAAAGGCACCTTAGGGACACTAAGCATGTTGAAAGAACCCTTTCCATCACACCAGACTCAATTGGTAGACCAATCTCAATCCCCTACATCTAGAGGCTCTCAATTTTTTATGAGTGGCACGAGACCTATCCCTGTTGCTACTCGATCAAAATATTATCAGACTCCTACCAAACCGCTTGTGGAAAATAATGCCACTAATATGCCTTTTACTCCACTCCATCAAATTCTGGTTCTCTTCATATTGAATGACCTAGTAATGATTCCATTATCTGACCACCTCCCAAAGTTGTTCTACGGAAGTCATCGTATAATCCGAATGCACGAGCTTCTCAACATTATAACATTGTGGAAGATTTAGCTCAAGCACCTTTGACGATGTCAGCTTTCGAATTCCTCCAAACTTGTCCATCGCAAAGGGAAGCATTACTATCCACCATAGGAGGGATTGATCCTACATATTCAAACCTGATTACTTTTGATCTCGAAAACCATGTTCCTCATCTCTCGCATCAAATTTCCTTTCTTATACTAGTTGTTATCAAAGGGAAGACTCTTCATCGGACTATTATTGATGAGAGTGCTTCTACTTGCGTCATGTCCCTTTCATGTTGGAAAGTTATTGGCTCTCCACCTCTCAACCAGTCCCCTAATACCTTGGAATATTTCGATGGTAGAGGTTCCCATCCATATGGTATTCTCAAAGACTTTCCAATTCAATTGGAAGGGAAAATTGTTAACCTGGAGGTAGAAGTTGTCAATGCTAATCTGAATTACAATCTTCTACTTGCTCGTAGCTGGACCCATGCAATTTTTTGCGTGGATTCTACCCTATTTCATGTGCTTCATTTTCCTCATCAAGGGAAAATAGTCACTATCGATCAACTTGCCTTTTTCTCTTCCAACTCCTCAAATGGTAATGTGCCATATGTTGGGAATACCGATATCCCTTATGAGAGTGTTGGGGCGGTTGTTTTAAAAGACTCTTCCTTTTTGGGAACTTTTTCACTTCCACCTTTGAACATCGCTTTAGTTAACATGGTCTTGACTTGTCACAATCCTTGGCTCATTCCTCATCCTGATCATATTGACAGTTTTGGCGATGTTATGCCACTTAGCCCCATAGAGAAAGCATATCAGGCTATCGTTTCAGCTTTTTTGGCTACTTTTGATATTCATGATCATTTCAATATGGGTCTAGAAGCGTATTCGCAATCTCCCTGGATCGGTTCTTGGGATTCTCCAAAACCTTTGAATGAGAAATTTCCAACTGATGAAAGTATCACAGTAATCATTTCACTCGAGGAAACTCCATGGAATGATGCCCATCATTGTTCCTCCTTTCTCCCAAGCCTTGGTAAGATTTCTCCTTGTTTAGAAACCCTTATTTCAGGTGTACTAACTCGTCCACTTCAAACACCAACTTGGTTCATGAAGTGTTGCCCAAAGGAAACATGGGAAACATTTCAGTTGCAATGCCCTTCGACATCTCTTTTAAACTAGGGATAGTCAAAAATATCCATATCGAGGTTTCTTGTTCTCTGGATGAGATCAAGATTTATACCACCCTCTTCAAAGAATTTTGTGTTGTCTTTGCTTGGTCATTCGAAGAAATGCCTGGCATAGATCCAAGTATAGTAGTGCACAAGATACCTACTTATCCTAATGCAAATCTTGTTTGTCAATGTCTTCACCCCGTGCACCCTAGAAAGTCAGCCGCTATAAAGGGATACGTTGAAAAACTTCTTAAAGCTGATTTCATTTATCATATTCCATTGACATAGTGGGTCTGAAATATTGTTGCTGTGACTAATAAACAAGGGACTATCCGAGTTTGTGTTGACTATCGTGATATCAATCGGGCATGTCCTAAAGATAATTATTCGACTCCCTTTATAGATCATATCATTAACGAATGTGTCCAGAGTGAGATTTTTTTCCTTTATGGATGAGTTTTCTGGATACAACCAGATTAACATTCTTGCCCCCCCCCCCTGATCAACACAAAACTACTTTTGTTTGTCCTTGGGGAACCTTTGCTTCCAAAAAATTCCTTTTTGGTCTGAAGAATGTTTGCACTACCTTCCAATGAGCGATGTCTTACCACTTTCACGATATTAAGCATATCATTCAACCATATCTCAACAACTTACTAACACATTTTGCTAAGTGTCAAGACCATCCTGATCACCTTCGAGCAACCTTTCTTTGTTCTCGACACTACAATATTTGATTGAATCCACATAAGTGTGTCTTTTGCATCAAATATGTTCATCTCTTAGGAATTTTCGTATCCAAGGAAGGCATCCAAATTGATCCACTTAAGGTGGAGGCCATTATGAATTCCCCCCCTTCATATTATTTACATTAGTTCCATATTTTATAAGGGAAAGCGAATTTCCTTCGTTGTTTTGTCCCAAATTACGTTGAACTTGCCAAGGGATTTACTTGCTTTTTAAAGAAAGGGATCCCATTCATTTGGGATGAAGTTTCTAAAAAATCCTTTGATGCATTGAATAATTCCCTCGTTAGTGCTCCTTCACTGCATCCCCCAAATTATCACAGCGGTTATTTCTTGTACTTGGCCACCGCCGATAGTACTATTGCTATGGTACTTGTTTAGGATGATGATGATCGAAATGAACACATGATTTATTACTTGATTCAAAATATTTTTGATGTTGAAACTCGATATTCCCATGTCGAGCAATTGGCTTTTGCAGTCGTTCACGTTGTTCAACGTTTTTGCCACTATATTCTCTTACATAAGACCACTGTGATTTCCGATTGCAACCACGTGACATACATTCTGACTTGTCAGTTGCTGGGGGGAATTTATTCTAAATGGATTCTTATCCTACAAGAATTTGATTTGGAATTTTCTAAAGCTAAATCGAAGAAATCATTGGTTTTCGCCGAGTTTATTTGCGACCTTCCTTCTGCAACCACGTCTACTGCATTTGACGAGCTGATTCTTGACGAAACTCTCTTCCTCATCAGTACTGTCGACCAGTGGTATGGGGATATCCTTATCTATCTCCAGACCCAAATTTTTTGACTGGAATTATCCAACTTTGAATGTCGTCACATCCGACATCAGTCCCAACTTTATCGAATTATTGGGGGTACTTTATACCATGCTGGTGTCTATTCCATCCTTCGTCGATGTTTAACACTTGAGGAAGCTGAGAGACTCTTAAATGAATGTCACTCTGGGGCCTATGTCGATCACATGTCAGGATATGCTAGGGCTCAAAAAAACCTCCACACTAGTTATTTATGACCTTCGATCTTCAAAGATTGCATTTTAGCAGTCCAAAAATGCCATGCCTACCAAATTTATAACTGCAAACAACACACCCCACCCGCCCCCTTGCACCCAGTTTTTACCATTGGACCCTTTGCAAAATGGGGTATTGACTTCATTACATGTAACCCTCACTCGTCCAAAGGGCATGGTTATATCATCGTGGCCATCGATTATTTCACTAAATGGGCTAAGGCGATGCCTACATATGATGTTCACGATAAAACTGCGACTCAATTCCTTTTTAATCACATCATAGCTCGATTTGGTGTACCTCAAACCATCTTCACCGACCATGGCTCTCATTTTCAAAATTATATGATGACAAAGCTTACTGCTCAGTTGGGTTTGTGTCATGATAGCTCAACTCCTTACTATCCACAGGCCAACAACCAAGTTGAGGCAGTGAACAAAGTCTTGGTTACAATGCTTCAACGAATTGTTCGGATGCATAAACGAAATTGGAACCTTATGATATTTTTAGCTTTATGGGCATACCGAGCTGCAATTAAGACAACAACTGGATTCACACCCTTTCAGTTGGTGTATGGTCTAGAGGCAACCCTTCCGACTAAATGCGAGATTCCTTCATTAAAACTAGTTTTTGAATTACTCCTAGACACTTCGCCGGAGGATGAACGATTACTTTACCTGGAAAGGCTTGATGACACTCGTCATATTGTTGCATTAGTTATTGAAGCTCAAAAGAAACGAGTTAAAGCACAATATGATAAAATTGTTACTCCCTGTGTTTTTGTTGAAGGTGACTTGGTCTTGTTATACGATCAAGCCAATGATAAATTGGGAGCTGGGAAATTCGAACTAATGTGGCATGGGGCTTACATTGTTAAATGAGTATTACAGAAAGGTGCCTATGAGTTGGTTGATTATGAAGGAAATCAATTGGATGAGCCCCGAAATGGGCTTTACCTTAAAAAGTATTATGTGTGATTTCATGTAAAAACTTTGTACATTAGTGTGATTAATTAGTGTGCAGTTGGTTTTGGTGTGTTTTCTTTCTTTTGCAAATGTATTTTCCTATGCTTACCGCTTGTTCTACTTGGTTTGCAGATGTCATCGAACATTTATGTTGGTTTTGCTTATGGTCCTTCTCGTAGTAAACATAATCTATCTTCCGTTGCATGGGAAATCTATGACCCTAACAATGAGTTAGTAAATTTACAAGGCATATGTTTAGGTCGTACCACTAATAACATTTCCAATTATAGTGCTGTTATCAAGCTTTTGTCAGAAGCCATTGCTCTTGGAATTAGAGAGTTAGTCATTAATCTCAGTTCACAACTCATTGTACTACAACTTAACAGACAATATTCAGTTAGAAACCCTCAGGTTTTGAGAATGTATTTGCGAGTTTGTCTCTTGGAACAAGACTTTGATTATATCACTTATCAACATATATTTCGAGACGTTTGAACACATTAATAGATACATTGGCTAATTACGTTCTAGATAGGCATTTTCATCATATGTAAATACAAAAACATATAATAGAAACATTAGATAAGCATAAAGGGAAACATGTATATATACATATACACACATATATATATATAGATATAGATATATATAAGTTTGCAAAATGTCTGTTACATCAAAATATCAAAATCTGTGTTATGAGACACATGGGTTCTCGAGCCTACATAAGTGCAGAAAAATGAAAAGTAGAGACAGTTAGTTGCTAATGTGGTGCTCATGGTAGCACGAAACAACTCTAATGACGTGGTTCAGCAACTGACGTAGTCTGGCAAACACCCCTACAATATTCCTCTAATATCGCAGTGGCACCTCATCAATAGACGTGTATTCTGGAATGCCTCTTGTTAAGGTTTCTAGGTTGCGTTCCACCTCTACGATCGGGTCAACTCCCTCCTCATAGGGGGCATCCTCTATCTGTGGTACCACTCGCCTGTCTATCGGAGAAACCCCTAGAGGTCTCTCTGGTCCAACATTTCCAAAAATCACAAGTATCAAATCTTAGTACACATGAAAAAAAAAACTTCAAAAACTTTAAAAATTAGTTTTTACCTGCATCAATCCACTGTGTAACAGGTGGAGGTGGAAGGTCGAGATCTCCCCGAAAATCCATGTCGCGTACGCCTTATCATCTACCATGATTAGCCGTTGTCGCATCCATCCAAAAAATGTTGGAGGAAATGACATTTGCTAACCACCTCCATGTCAAGGCATCATCTAACCCCGCCTCAATAACCGTGGATCCTTGGGCGCTGGTGCATCCACTTTTATCCACTGATATATGAAGAATGGTACACATTCCAAGAAGAATTTCACCAAGATATATAGCCGAACTGTTTCATCTTCCCTGTCTTACATTTCGTGAGTTGGCTCTTCATGTTGACCAACAATCCTTCACACTAGTTAAAAATTGTGGGACTTAGACAATTAATGGCATACTGGAAATGGGACTTTGTTTCTTCATGCAAATCCTAAGCCCCATCAATTCGGGCCATGGTATGGAGAGTATGGAGAATTGTTCTTAGCGGGATAATGGTGATAGTCTTTATGCCTATCTTCCCTCTTTGAGTTTTTCGAGTGCATGAACAATGTCTCGTGATCAGCATATATGTACTCTCCCCTCTAGTACGAGAACCAGGCAGCTGAATCCATTGTCCCCTTCTGGACAAACCTGTAATGAAATAGATTTCTGTGATATCTATCTCAAGTTCTCGGTCCCAAATCATAAACAGTTGGTGATATACATCCCACCAACCAAATAAATGATGCAGTAACTTGATTTGGGTTCTAATCCCAGGAATCAGGAAGGATTTTAGTAACCTGCATGCTCGAAGGGTAGCTATGCAATTTGGGTCTTGGGCTGCCTGATGATCTTCTTCCTCATGTCGTCTCTCCTTCCATTTGATCACCATTTTTCGTTGATTAACCTATGGAACATCTATAAACCAAGTTTTCATGAGCATCTATGGAAACAAATTCCAGAAACAATCATTAAATATATAGGATTTTTCGAAATTTTTGTACCTCTATGCCAGTGCAACTGTTTCTGTATTTTTCCGTGCTTCCAACGCACTGACACAGTTGAACATAGGGTGAACAATGTGGGTCTGATGGGTAAAACCTGCGTTGACTGCCCTCGACACAAATTTTTTCCAAGCCCTCCTCACTGACTATCCTATGGATGAAAACACATAAAATCATAATCAAAATGAAGAGAAGAGGTAGATCTCTTACCTGTAGCAAGTAGATCAAAGAAAGGTGTCGTAAATTGGTCGCACTCCTCGCCTGAAGATCAGGGAAAATAGAGTGAAAAGTTCTCTCTAATTTACAAAATGTGAAATGGTTGAAGATTTTTTACCAAATTAGGGCACATTTTACTTATATTTTAATATTTTTCCTCGAAATGGGTAATGTATGTTTCAGTTGTGCGACGATAGGTCATGGATACCTGGTGACAGTGATTAATTTTGATTGAATCAAAGAGTTTAATTTTACCATTTTTTTGGACTCGTAAAAAATAAACAAAAAAGGAACCCCTTGGAGTCATATTTAAGCTCTTTTTTGACTCTCGAATATGAAAATATTGTCGAGTACTTGTCATTTTGAACTCGTTAAATTAAATGAAATAATGTCTGCTCAATATAAGTTTACCCTTTTTCGAACTGAGATATACTATTGTACGAAAAAGGAATACCTTAGTCGAACATGGCTAAGAGGTTCTCTTAGATATTTAATTTGTACCTTTTCAGATTCAAGAGACTATTTACGAAAGCAAACCTTTGGAGTTTTCTTTTTCGCCTCTTTTTCAAACTCTCTGAACATGAAAAATATGTAGAGTTACCCCTCCGCCGAACTCATGAAACTTAAATGACACAGGACTTGTCACCATGACAAGACCGAGTTACTCCTTCCTAAGGCTCGTTAAACTTACTAGGATGAATTCATCTGAAGGATGGACTAATACGACAAGCATATGCTCTCCCCTTTAATCTTACGATAAAAATAATGGTGTACTCACTAGAAATAGTGGGGGAAAATGAAAGTGAACACCTCTTGTATTTTTTGTAAGGGCATCATGTCTCTCTTGAACATGACACTTATCTGTTACTTGTGTCAGGTTTAGGTTATCCTCATCTCATCACTTGCCTTCCTGGGTTTTGGGAATCCATTTTGCCTCTCATCTAATTATATTGCATTGTCATCATGACCTTTGATCCTATGATGAGACGAATGCTACCAAACTCCAGAGTCGTGTCGTTGATATGTTCAAGAGAAGTTTCATCTACAATTTTTTACCAGTTATACATTATCTGACCTTTCTGCCACAATCCTGAATAAAACTTACCAACTCTACTACATCTTTTGTTTTTTGTCGATGATGTGGGATACATTATGGCCCTCCTTCGACAAATCACTTCTTGTCAACTTCAACTCATTATTTAGGAAGATAATCTAGAAACTCCCTTCTAGTACCTTGGAGCTTGCATGCCTCAATGACAAGTTCTTTGCATTCGATGATAGGTTTAAATCATTGGTCTTTGATCGAATGATTCTGCTGATGTTCGACTTTAGCTTCATTATTCACAGTCGTGGATTGGTTGTTGTACCTTGAGAACCATTGTCATTGTTCGTGGCTTCTCTTGTGCATGTTAACAGTTTACATCATTGACTGGTAACCAGGTGGTTTTCTATCATGTTCAACTTTGACACATCTATTCACATGGTAGAATTCGTACATTGGTCGGATTGAGACAAAGATGAAGACCCTGGATTTCATCTGATAAATCTAGGTTGTGTGGAGTTATGAGTTATTCATGATTGTACACATGATTCCTTATATATGGATGGATGTGACCATACCATGGGTCCATACATATGATCCTTTCTATTCGGATGGTTGCTTCCATGTCACGGATCCATTCACATGATCCCTTTTATTTGGATGGTTGTGTCCATGTCATTGACTCATGTATTTTTAGATGCATATTCAGAGATGTATCATTAGGTATATTTATATCAGAGATGTCAACTATGTATATTGTATCATGCTTAATATGCAGGTCTCCTAGCAGTGTATTTCTGAGTCCTTCCCTTGACTTGTAAATCATTTCACCCATCAATCTTTGTTCTACCTTCATGCTTTAGGGGGCATATGTTACACAATATTTTGTCACACTTCTCGTCCCATATCCAGAAGTGTCAAAATGACGAAAATTGTCAAAGTGTACTCACCATAAAACACATACAGAAACATCCTTGAAGAATAGAAGAAGAGTTTCCTTGAAAGAATTCTCAAGAAATTTGCTTCAAACCCTAGTTTTCAGGATCACCATGCTTTGCACCACTGTTGGCATGTGCTGATGGCTTGTTGCAGCATGTTGACCTAGCGCTGCCAGCGCAACTTTTGATATGAAAACCCACGCTGAACCTCTTCTAGCAGTCTTTCCTAAAGTGGAGGAGAAGCTTTTCCTGCTAGAATCTTCGAGAACAACGAGTTGGATGTTGTTGGATAGAGATATGGTCGAGCTCTCCCATTTTGAGTCCTTGATCCTATCTTTAGGGATCTTCCCCTTGAGATGTGGACCTTCCTCCCTCTTTTGTGGACCCCTAACTCCCTCTCCCTTCCTATAAATCAAATTCCTTCCATCCCCAAATGGTTGGTCATTGCTTGTCTGCATTCCTATGTAAAATTATGCCCAAATGGGGCCCATCTAACTAAGGAAGGAGTGCTTGAATGGTCTTGGCTTGGACTTGGAAATCCACTACAAAGGAGGTCTCCAACATCAAGGCAATGGTTGTATGCTTCCCTTTTCAATTCATTAATAAATACATGTGGTGTTTACTTTCCATAAGCGTATAAATCTTTATTCATTTAGCATGATTCTCCTTGATCTGCCATGTAGTTTAGGTTTGAATTGTACTATGTATGCTCTTATATATCTTGCTGTCTTTTGATCTCTCTTGCAGGTATTCAAACGAAAGGAATAGCGAGGAGCGAGCCTGGAAGCTAAGGAATCAAGATAATCATCAAAGGTTGAGTGCTTAGCATCAAAGTGAGATAGATTTATCTCTATCACTTTGATTTTTTCAACATAAACTAGGAAAGGCTGCACTAGTCATGTCCGCGGAAGGGATTTATCTTGACAACACCTAAGTGGATTGAAGAAAACGTAGGGACAGTCACCAATGTAGG
>APFE030349033.1:0-10665 GCA_000404065.3 Pinus taeda
AAACATTGTAATTTATTTTGAAGAGAGAATACTATCCATTGTAGTTAAACTTGATGTTTCATATATAAATCTCTCTATTCCATAAAACACATTAGATGCTAAATATCATTTTAATGATTAACTTAGTCTTCATTTGATATGCTTGTAAATATTTTAAATTTCAAGATGACTTGAACTTAGTCTTCTTTTGATATACTTTTAAATATTTTAAATTCAAGATGAGTTAGTGATATGATTATAAATATTTTGTTGATCGTATGCCTCAGAATTTTTGGAGTGGCGATGGTGGGCGGGCTGCGCAGCCAGGGTTTCTGCGTATCAGCGTTTGTGACAGGTCTGGAACACCACAAACTCAAACTGGCAACATTGTTTCGAAAGGGGGAACTGCTGTCGGACTGGATGGGAGCAGAGGGATCCAGTGGGACCCCATCGTTTAAGCAGGTTATCCTGCAAAAACAGCAACAAAACATGAAAGAAGGAGTCAGAATAGAGGGATTGAACAACACGATGCAGAACAGCAGGAAAAAAAAAGGATAAGACACCAATGATGTTTGACAAGACAGAAAATACCACAGAAGACAGGAATACAGAGAAGTAGAACCATGCAGGAACTCAAGACAAAACAGATGCAAAGCCTCAGCCCTTAGAAAATGAGGACGAAGGACCGAAAGAAGACAAAGAGCCAAAAAACAAAAGCAAGGTCCAACCGAAGAAGGAGGGGGAGTCTAGCACGAACCCCAACAGAACCCCGGTGAACAGCAGTGCATGTAAGCCAAAGAAAAAAGACAGCCTACGGGTGACAATCACTGACCCTGAAATCCAGGCCTATAGGGAGCACATGGATGAACATGCTTTGTAAATTTATGGGAATCTGGCCATCTGAGAGGACTCTGTGCCAATGGATAAGACAGCAATGGAAGCCGAAAGGAGATGTGCAGTTACATGTGGGGGCCAAAGGATTCTTCACAGTAGTCTTTACAACTCTAGAAGATAAAGACAGAGTGTTCGAAGGTGGCCCTTATTTCCTTACAGCAACAGGCTTATATATGAGACCTTGGAAGCCGAACTTCGTCCCAGAAAAGGAATCCTTCACTCAAGTTCCGGTTTGGATCAGACTCTTCTCTCTCCCGATAGATTATTGGGGATTGAATGCCTTAAAGCAAATAGGGGATAAGCTAGGAACGTTTGTCAAAGCATCGGAGGCAACCATGCAGAAAATATATACCACCTATGCTAGAATCTGTGTGGAGCTGGATGTGTTAGGAGCACTACATGAAGGTTTGTCGCTGGAGTACAGGGGTGAGGAATACTTTCAAGCTTTAGACTATGAGAAAATACCTTTCAGATGTCGGAAATGCCATGAGCATGGACATCTGGTAAGGGACTGTCCATTAAACAGAAAGGAGGCAGAAGAAGACAAAACACAGAACAACAAAGACAAGAACAACTTTACCAAACCAAAGAACAGGCAGCGTGCCAATAGAAGAAGGAATACTAAACGAAACACAGGAAAAAACCACTTCAGTCACCCCTTTGAGATCCTAGACCTGGAGACCGATTCGGAGGAAAAGAAGAACACACCTAATGGGGAGGCAGGGCAAGAAGGACAGGAAAAACTTACAGGGGAAGGTACTGAGGAAGGAGCTTTCAATGGTGAAATCCACATGCAGGATAGAACAACAGAAACGGACGAAGAAACAAAGATGTTAACTAGTGAAGCAGGGAGTGAGGATTTGGAGCTCGAAGATACCTTAGCCATGGAAGGCATGGACCTCACGACGCTCGTAGAAGTATGGAGAACCAAAGGGATTGAAGCAGTACCGGAGGAAGAAATCAGGAAGGTCAATGACCTCTTCATAGCATGGCAGAAGGCAGTAATAGAGAAACAAAAGAACAAGTTAGGCATAATCAAAGGAAGCATCCCACACTACAAAGCAATACTGGGAAAAACCTCTGGCTCGAGGCACAAACGCCGTAGAGGCCGCAGGTCAAGCGGAGAACACTTGCAGGAGCTTGGGGAGATGTTGATCAACGCAGGTAAGATAAAGTAGCTAAGTGATTATCCATCCTCCCCAAAAATTGTTTAAATATGAAGATTGTATCTTGGAACGCAAGAGGGATAAACGGCCAAGTCAAACAAAGGCTGTTGAAGAGGCAGATGCAAAAAACAACCCGGATATGTTGTTTCTGCAAGAGACCAAATGCAACAGAGCTCTCATAGAAAAGCTACGAATTAAGTTAGGAAGAAATTTTGAAGTCTTAAAGATCGAAAGCAAAGGGCGAGAAGGAGGCTTAGCAACCATCTGGGACACAAGGAGATACCAGATCCTCACAGCTGAAGCAAGCAAGAACTACTTAGCACTGGTAGTGCAACCTACAGGTAATTCTACATCTTTCCTATGCATCAATGTCTATAGTCCTCATAAATTAGAAGACAAGACAAGTTTCCTAGCATCTTTAACCAATTTTATAGAAAGGCACCCTGATGCTAAGTTCATTTTGGGGGGAGATTTCAACATGATCACCTCCCTCGTGGAGAAAAAAGGAGGCCTCAGGAAACTAAACAGGGATGGGGAGGTCTTCATAAGTTTCATTGATAATGCAAGATTGGCAGATGTTTACCCTAAAAATGGTAAGTTTACTTGGAACAACCAAAGGGGGGGCAAAAGGTTAATATCCTCCAGATTGGATTGTTTCTTAGTCTCGGAGAGCTTAATATTAGATGGAACGGTAGTTGAGTCGAACATCCTCCCAAGTGGAGGGTCGAACCACTGGCCGATCTCTCTAGCTGTTGAGCTTCAAGGTACCCCCAGGAACAAACCCTTCAGGTTAAAAAAGTTCTGGATAGAACACCCTAACTTCCTTACTATGGTGGAAAAATGGTGGTCAGATCCTTTAGCTGAAGAAGGGTCCAAAATTTTCAATCTGCAAAAGAAACTAAAAAACATCAAAATGAGATTAAAGGACTGGAATAAAATAGTTTTTGGAAATATATTTCAGGAGAAAGCTATCATCGAAGACAAGCTCGAACAAATTCACAAGGATGGGGTGGCAGGGTGCAGAAATGAGGAAACCTGTGAAGAAGAAAAATACCTTACTCAACAAGGGCACAATAGATGTAAGCAGGAAGAATCCTTATGGAAGCAGAAATCAAGAGTCCTTTGGTTGAAGGAAGGGGAGGAAAATACCAAATTTTTCCACAGATCAGCCATGGACTACAGAAGTGCCAATAAAATCCTAGAACTAAAAAATAGTGAGGGTGAACTCCTTAGGAACCACAATGAGATATCAGCCTCACTAACGGATCACTTTAGCCTCATAGCGCAAGAACCAGAGATCAACAGAGAGGCAACCATCAAAGAAATAACTAATGCCATACCCAAATTAATCACAGAGGAGCAGAACTGGGCCCTAAGAAGAACAATCACTATGGAAGAGGTCGAGGAGGTAGTTAGGAGTATGCCCAGCGACAAAGCTCCTGGTCCGGATGGGTTCACCATTAACTTCTATAAAGCCTGCTGGAACATTGTAAAGCAAGACATATGGGAGATCGTGGAAGACTCAAGATGATCCAAAATGATCCTAAAATCTCTAAACTCAACCTTCATTTCTCTTGTACCCAAAGTGGAGGAAGCTAATACACCAGAAAAGTTCAGACCCATAGCCCTCTGCAATGTCATCTACAAGATCATATCAAAAGTCATAGCCAACAGGCTGAAGGTGATCCTTCCTGGCATCATCTAGCAAGAACAGTTTGGCTACGTGGAAGGAAGGCAGATTCTAGACAATATTTTTCTTGCCCAGGAGATGATTCACTCTCTTCATTCGCGGAAAGAAGCAGGAATGCTCATGCAGTTAGATCTTTCCAAAGCTTATGACAAGGTAAGTTGGTCTTACCTGGAAGCAGTTTTAGAGGCTTTTGGTTTTAGTAAACAATGGATCAAATGGGTTTTAGCCCTCATTAAATCTCCTAGATACTCTATCCTTGTGAATGGAGCCCCCTCTGTTCCCTTCAGCCCTTCCAGAGGCATCAGACAAGGGGACCCTCTATCCCCTTTCTTGTTTGTCATTCTAATGGAGGGCCTAAGCAGATTAATTGCAAAGAAAAAAGGAGAAGGTCAAATTAGAGGTCTGCAACCTATCAGATCCAGTCCAACCACTACTCATCAACAGTTTGTGGATGATACCATGTTACATGGTACCCCTACAATAAAATAAGCTTTGGCTTATAGAGACATTCTTAATCTTTTTAGCAAAGCTTCGGGAATGGAGATAAATTTTTCCAAATCCACCATATTCTTCTTCAACACGCATCAGGCTATCCAATCTCATCTATCTAGGCTACTGGGGTTTAAAATTGGCTCCTTACCTTCAAGATATCTTGGCACCCCCCTGACTCTCAAACTGTGGCAAAAGGTTCACTGGGAGAAAGTCCTAGCCAATATGGAGAGGAAATGCAGACATTGGACTAACAGGGCTCTGAATTTTGCAGGTAGATTAATTCTAACAAAAGCGGCCTTGCAGGCTATCCCTCAGTATATGCTTTCAATTTTGCCTGCTCCGAAAGGAATCCTAGATCAAATGAGAAGCATCCAGCGCTCCTTCTTATGGAGTGGAAACAGTGAAAAGAAGAAATGGTCGCTGATTGCCTGGCAGAAACTGTGTAAACCTAAGGATAGGGGGGGTCTGAACTTGGTTGATCCCTCAGTGGTTAACAAAATCTATGGAGCCAAAATATGGTGGAAGTGGATCTCGGACACGAGCCTACCTTGGGCCATTCTGTGGAAGGAAAAGTACATGCCAAATAGCTCCAATCTAGAACTAATAAGAATGCAGGACACCCCCAACGGATCACCAATATGGAATCATGCCCAAGCCAATAGAAGTATTGTCCAGGACTATAGCTTCTGGGAGATAACAAATGGAACTCAAGCACTCTTCTCGGAGGATGCCTGGCAGCAGTCCC
Organism: Pinus taeda; assembly: GCA_000404065.3. Lineage (NCBI taxonomy): Eukaryota > Viridiplantae > Streptophyta > Pinopsida > Pinales > Pinaceae > Pinus > Pinus taeda. The sequence goes on from APFE030349033.1 coordinate 4,967, forward strand.
CGAAACTGGATACCCCTCAACTCCAACCATTGAAGCAACACACTCAAAATGAGGGCAAATTCAGACTCAACCAATACTAGAACCCAACCAGTGAAGACCCGGAGTGGAGGGAATGGACTATATTCAACTCTACCCACAACGAAGACATTCAGGATACCATTCAAGATTTAAATCAACAAATCCTCAAAAGAAAAATTCGAATGGCTACTGAAAATGATAAGCTTAGATGGGGACCGAAAGGCAACGGTGATTTCTCCCTAAAAGAAGCAAGGAGCATCATAGAGAGGGAAGAACAGCCTGATACTATGCCCTGGACCGATAAAGTTTGGGACAGTCTTCAATGGCCGAAAATTAGAACTTTTCTATGGCTTCTTATGCAGAAGAAAACTCTAACATGGGAAAACTTATTGAAAAAAGGGTTCAGGGGACCTTCTAGATGTCCTATGTGCCTGAAGGAGGCGGAAACAATGAATCGTCTTTTTAATTCCTGTGATTGGGCGTCCCAGCTTTGGCACTGGATGGAAGAAATTCTGGAAGCGTCTGATCGGAACAGGGACTCCATTCAGGAGACCATCATCAACTGGAGGAGAAACTTTTCTAGAATTCGAAGAGTGGATAGTACATGGAAATGCAGCCCAGGCTTTATAGCATGGACAATATGGAAAGAGAGAAATCGAAGAATATTCACGGAGGAAGTCAGAAACATAGAATTTGCAAAAGATTCTATAACAATTAACATCAGACAGCTAATACAGGCAAAATGCAAAGCAGATTCGAATGAAAAACCCATGGATCAAGACTTACGCATATTAAAGAGGTTTCAATTGGAGGCCTCCAGCAATCAACCAACATGGGGAAATAGAGCACAACCCTCATCGCAAATTCATAGATAGCAACGCCCACCAGAGGGCGGCCTAAAATTGAATTTTGACGGGGCTTCGAGGGGCAACCCAGGCATAGCAGGTATTGGAGGCGCCATTCGGAATCAAGATGGAGACATAATCCATATTTATTGCAGGGCGCTGGGAGAATGCACAAACAATGAAGCAGAGTTTGCTGCGCTTGAGAAAGGATTAAAGATTCTAAGAACCATTAGATGAGGAAATGTCATAGTGGAGGGGGATTCTTCCTTGGCCATCTCGGCGGCTAAACGCCTTCAAGCAGGCACAAAATCCAGTAAGGCCACCAAACATTGGAGGTTGGCTAAGGCAACTGAAAGTATAGCAGAGATGATAGTAGAAATGAGAGGCATAGTTTTCCAATCAGTAAGAAGAAAGGCGAATGGGTTGGCAGACTTTTTGGCAAACCACCGTGCTGACAACCTGAACATAATCACGAACAACTATTGGCAGGAGGTAGACTGCCCAATCCTCAAGGTGACATGTGCACAACTGGCAGAGAAGGATTCAAACCAAGCCGATCCAACCTAGCTGGTGACGGCTTCGGGTTACGGTACCGGAATTTTGATGAAACCGGTAAAAGCAGTAATAATCACCAAAGCAACAGAATGACAGGACTTCTCGGGAGGTGTATCTCCTGGCGGCGGCAGGCCAGCGAAACGATTGATCATTACAGATCGAGCCACAGCACTTATAGCATCAGCAATATCAAAATCAAGACACTTGGAAGGGATCCGTATAGAAAGACATCAATAACATTTATGTTGATTACAAAAGAGGCGGGGTGGATCGAGGCACAACGTATGAAGAACCGATATGCAGGCAAACAGGATATGTCAGATACAACTATCAACCATAGCAACCGATCAAACGTACAGAACACCTGGCATAATGCTAAATGGATTATGAGCAGCCACTGTCAATCTAATTCGACCTGCAACGGCCTTGCTTGTTTGAACCTCAATCAAATTTATTGCAATAGTACTCCCACCTACAGCGGGATTAAGGCTAAACTCAGGAGGGTTCACAAACGAAAACACTATAAAGCAGAGGGTATTTTCCTTGTTTTCTCCACAGCTTCTCATATTAGTGTCGAGCACGCATCCATGAACAGTAATTGCATTAGCAGGGAGGAGCATAGAGAGACAAATATGGACGTGGGAGGATGTCGCTGTGCTGCTGCAAATCAGGACCTCCTAGAGGCGAAGAGAGGCTATGAGACCCGTGCAGCAACTAAGAACAAGTGCAAGGTTGCTGAATTGGAGGCTAAGGTTAAGCAGGCGGAAGAAGGGTGCACGGAGGAGGAGATTACACAGGAGGTGGATTGGTTGAAGGATCCGGGAACCCCCTCGAAAAGGGCTACTCAGTTTGTTAGAACAAAGGCAGAGAGTTGGCGAACCAAGATGCTCATCGCCAAAGCTCTGGAATCAATCGAGAAGGAGAAGCAGCACATCGTGACTGAAGTGAACCTCACGGAGGCTCAGATGGCAAAAGTAATTGACTACAACAACTTGCTTGATGGCCGAATCACCACTGTGCATGAATCCATTCAAACAGTGAACAAGAAGCTCACTCTGCTCATTAGGCTTCTGAGAGATACTGTCAACCCAACTCCGGGCACTCCGCAGCCAGCCACAACTAAGGTGCAGGAGAACGAATCTTTGGTAGCCGTGCAAGCAAGGATGGACAGTCACATGGGGCAGATGGGTCTCGACACCATCAGTCAAATGGACAAGTTTATCTAGGGCAGTCCCTTTTGTTGTTTACTCTGGCTTTATCTATGTTTCGGCCTAAGTCTGTCTATGTTAATGTCATGAAATGTAATGTCTCGGTAGTCTCGGTTTATAGGAACAAGCTTAGCTCGAGCCACCTGCGAGGTGTGCTTTTTGCAGTTTCTTTTTCTGAACTCTCTCAGCGGGTGATTGGTTATGGCTCATTGTTCAACCCTACTTTCGATCCTTTGTTATATAATATAAACTTCTGACTTACAAAAAAGGATTATAAATATTTTGTTTTTTCACATGTATTTTTGTGCTTTTATTTTTCCTCTTTATTCCCTATTTTTATAGCTCAGTATTTTTATGGCTGAGAAAAGAGTTATTTTTATGGCTGAGAAAAGAGTTAGCAGTGACCTGTCATGGCTATCATTATATATGTGAGTAAGTTACCGGTAACAGGAGGAAGAAAATCAGCCTGGAATACCCACTATGCTTCGCTTTGCTACTTTTCAACCTTTCAACAAACTATGGATTCCCATATATCCATAATGGATAACAACTCAATGTCTGGTGGGGTATGGTCTGCTGGTAATGTCAGGTAGGTAATGAATATATTCCGTGCTCAGGTTGATATGGATCACTTCTCATCTCCGTTCTCTCGCCTAAGGAGGAGCACCTATGAAAATGGACAAGGTCAACGTCTTTATGCGATAACGATATGGTACATTGGATTGGGTTATTCCCAGGAATATATATTTTTCTTATTTTTAGTGGTAGCTATAGGTTGTTCATGAGGAGGTTAAGGTTATATGATTTTAGCCTAATTAGATTATATGATTTTAGGCTATTATTGTTAAGGTTATAGCCGTGGTTATGACCATGGCCAGGTTGTGCAATAGCTTTAGCAATTATGGTTCCGGAGGAGGTATCATACCCTGTAACCTGGGAATTTTTGACCGTTGCAATCCTGGCCTACCGCGTAGAAGATTTCACTTGTAGAACCTGGCCATGAATAGACTATGTATCTTATTCTTATCCTCTTATCTCATTTTTAGGTTAAAATTATATAAGGCATAGAAAATATTAGAAAATGTTTACAACCACATATTTCTCTGGTTCTATTATTTAGTATAGAATGCTAAATATTGGTAATTATAACATTGAACATCAAGTTTAGTATCCTTTGGAATGCTTGGAAACTGACACTCAGTAAAAGTCTGGCAATAATGGTCGTTATTGTATTTACTAGTTACGAATTAAAAACTGTCTAGATATTAATAAATGTGTTATATTTACCGGGTGGAAGTGAATGTTGGAGATGAGTCATTCTTCTCTGGTAATTAGGAGTCAGGTAAATTTTTCTTAAAGTTAGAAGGTAAATTTTGAATTGTTTCTTCTATGCCAGAAACATTGACAACATCACGAAGCGACAGATGGCCTATCGGTGGCGCTGAATTGGTATCCCGTTCTAGTGGCATTCTATCTCATTTTAATATTTTTTTTTCATTAAAAAAATGTGAAGATACATAATCAGAAATGCAGATAATCACCAGAAGAAAGAGATATACCAACGTTAACATCTTAAAATAAGTAAGAACTCCCAGAACGGGAATACCGATCATTTTCTTTTACCTTGACAAAAGATTCTTAAACTTCTTTATATATTGTTATTAAATGTCATGCATCGAAGGAAATTCAATAAGATGCACATCATTTATATTTATAAATTGAAAGTTTAAATATATGAATGGCAAGTTTCAAAGTTTAAATATTTTCATCCATAATGCTATAAGCATTATAAATATATTTACAAGCAAAAATAATCTTTTAGTAAAGTAAATATTGATGAAAAAAAATTAATGCTAAAGTTGATAAAAACAAAAATCTTATCTTACTCAAAAGACATTAATAACTTTGTTCTAAGAAGTTTAAGAAGTTTTAAAATGAAAAGTGAGGAACATAACATTTCTTATCTATCTTTATTTTGGAAGTTTAATGGTCTACAAATTCTTTCACATATTTTTATGTGGAATGTTCAAGATATTTCTATAGTCAAAACTAGTATTATATGTGAACATTGTCTTTCTCTCAAACTAAGGTATATAAATTTGTTAAATATATTATTTTCAAAACTTTATTTTATCAAAGATATTAATAATCTTCTTATAAGAAGTCCTAAAATGAAAAATAATGAGTACAACCCACTATTTCCCTTTTCACTCTTGAAGATCACTTCTCTAAAAAAATTATTTCAGATATTCTTCATCTTGAATGTTCAATATCCTTCCTCAGTCAAGCAACTAACACTATATGTGAACAGTCTCCCTCAAACTAAAATATATAAATTTGTTAAATATAGCATGTTTAATATTAGGAACATTAAATTGTATTGCAAATTTCCGTAAATTATTGAAAATAAGATTAGTAATTTAAGAAATAATTTATTTTTAATAGAGTTTTTTTAGTATGATTATAATTGGGATGTTTTGGTTTAAAAAAATCATAATTTTTATTTTTTATTTTTTTTCTTTTATGTTTTGTACTTGTAAGGTTACATGGTGGTCATGTTCAAGAATAACACCCAAACAAGGCGGGGAAATTAATTGGTGGCATAGCATCTAAGAGTACCTTAACAACAAACTGGATGACTAAAGTTACATGATGGTCATGTTCAAGAATAACACTCAAACAAGGCCGGAAAATTAATTGGTGACATAGCATCCTTAACAACACACTCGATGACGGTCTATGACGGTTTATCCCGTGGACAAGGCCATAACTTCTTCAATATTAATAAGTTTTTATTTTATGATCCTACTATAGAAACTACATCATTATTCTATTTTTATGGAATTTGGCTTATTGCAATCTTGTTCTAAAATATTGACAAAAGTGTTTGTGAAGAATTTTAATGAGCAATTTGAGGCCCCAAATTGAAGTGGGTATAACTTCTATAATACTTATTAGAATCATTATTAGAACTGAAATTATAAAATACCATGACCACTATACTTCTTATAGAAATGGTCTTGCTAAATTTTGATTAATAAATTGAACATTAATCACAACATAAAAAAATTTC
>APFE030349052.1:0-18950 GCA_000404065.3 Pinus taeda
TTTATAATTTTTATCAAGTTAAAATCTAATTTAAAAGTGACTTTAAGTGATAAAGTTACTAAGTCTAATTTTAAAGTGACTTTTATAAAGTCAATGAAAAATTAGAAAGGAAAAAGTAACTTTGGAAATAAACGACTAAGTGGGTCTTTATTAAAGTGGGTGAATTAAAAAATAGAAAGTGAGATTTAAATGTGCATTTAATCTCAGTCATTGATCTAAATCTATTTCATCCATTGGATTTAGAGATCACCCAAAAGTCACTTGGATCACCCAAAAGTCACTTGGAGTTATATTAAGGGAGGAAAAGGAGGAAAAAATCACATTCGATTCAATTCTTTCATAAGCAGATTAAGAGAAGGAGAGAAAGAGAGCAAGGGAGATTTCTGGACAGTGAGTTGCGGAGTTTCAGCAGTGGAGTAACAACAGCAAAGTTTCAACAGGGCAGTTTTTCAGCAAGGCTGAGATAAGTTGTAAAAGTTTGCTTGCTGATTTTTGTTGAATATTTTCTTGCTGTAAAAAGGCTTTTTTCAGAAATAAAGCAGAGCTCTCAAACTGGTTTTCCCCAAGAGTTGTAGGGGGTTTTTCCAGGGTCACATTGACCAAAAATATCAGTGTTTTAATGTGTTTTAATGGTTGTTTATTACTGTTGATTTTTTTTTCTGCAATTTCCAGCATTCTATAAATTTTCAAGAATTTGTGTTTTCAGCAAATTTATTTTTTCCAGCTTGTTGAATGTATGGTTATAGGAAATGGTATTTAACTACATAGGAGAAATAAGGAGAAACTGAAAACCAGTGTGGGAATTTTTTTTTTTTACATATTTTTAATACATATAAAAAAATGCATTTTTACTCCACAATATAGTTTCCTTTTCAAACTCATAAAAGCTTTTTATATGAAATATTATGAGGATAATCTCCCTATTTACTCATATCCATATTAGGAGGACTTAGAGGTTATAATGGGATAGATCCATTTGTGCACCTTAATGATTATAGTGAATTAGGGGTAGCTTCATGCACTATTGCATATCATGCTTATAGTTCTCCATTCTACTAATTACAAACTGAATAAAAATCTAATAAATAAAATTTATTTTTAAATTCAAAGTCATTTTGAGATGTTAAATATTAAAAATAATACCTTATTATTCTCATTCATTTAAAAAAAATACTTTTATGACAATGTGTTTGTACTTGTAGATTTTTTTAATAGTTTGATATATATTTTTTAAATTTTATATTAATTCATGTGTATTCCACATGCCTAGCAAGAAATAGCAGCCTTATAATTTAAAAGACTATATAAAAATAAAAATAAACATGAGATTTGTAAGTATGTTTCATATCAGGAATGGAAGGAAAGTGTAGCTCATATGTTGATATTTTACGTTTATACTAGGTGGATGTACAAATAAATGGGAGGCTTCATAGTGAAATGGAATGATGGTAATATGAGCCCACTAGCTAATGCTTCCTATAGTGTCAATATGGTTCCCAATGTAGATATACTTCTTTCTAGTTACAAAGTAAAGCCTTAAAGGATGTAATAAATTAAGCTCATCCATCTGCCCATTAGAAGGTCAAGGGAATGGGGTTATTTCAATGGCGCCATCCAAGGAGGCCTTCTTGGATATGGAGAAAGGGAACCCTTTTCCTATTTTATATTCATTTCATTATGTTTAAAAATAGATTGAGAGGTTATTTCATTGGGTTCAAAACAAGATTCACAAGTTATTCTAATATTTTTTGTGTGTGCTTATAACACTAAAACTATTTATATATTTAGCTTTATAGGAATAACTTCTAAATTTAGTAACTTTCGATGATTCTCTTATTCCATGTATCAAGAATCAAATATATTACAAAAGCACTTTTTTATTCCATGTATACAAGGAATTTAACATGTAAGTTGACTCCTTATCCAAAGGACTCCATATAGAGGTTGCAAAATAGACACTAAAAAAAAAGAATCTATTACAAAATCCGTCAAATACGTTGTTTGAATACTACGATAAGATTAATATAATGGTATTGAGAGATGTTTATGGTATTTGTAAAACCATACTAGAAAAGGATTTACACTTGAAGAGTAGAAATGATTATTATTTTTATAAGCATATAAGATTCAAAGAAGGCATGATATCTTTTCTACTTATAATTGTATTTTGTTCACATTCCAAGAGGACGTTTGAGTCATGGAGGAAAATGAGCATATTTGTTTATTGATAGTTGTGAAAGTATTAATAGTTTATAGCCTTGAACACAGTTTTAGATTTTAAGTATCTATTTATTACATAGTATAGAATGCATATGCACATATATAAATATGATTTTTTTACGAATATAATTAATAATTTTTTAATGGTAAAAATAAAAATAAAAATTGTAAACACCAATTTATATAAGTTTTTTTATTAATTAGTAGTATTTATTTAGGATTGACCATTTTTTCTTGTAAAGCTTATCATAGCTCAATTATCAAACAATAATAAGGAAATAAGGAAATTCATCATTCCTTCGTGAATGTAGGATAACACCCCTTGAAACTTAATACTTTAATTTTCTATTTTTAATATAGTCGAAATCTATATTAAACTTTAAAAAATAAATATATTTATATTAAATTGTAGAAAGACATTTTTTTATACAACCTCATATGTAGATGTCAAATAAAATGTAAAATTTATTATATTTCCAACTATGAAAAGATTAAAAATAATGAATTCAACACATATAAATATAATAAAAAAACTATAAATATTTTTTATACAACTTTTAATTGGAAGAAAAAACCTATATTACTTATTAATTACACACAAAATTTTTAATTTATTAAATATATTTTCTTCATTACATTCCATGGTGGTTAATAAATTACATACTCCCTATAACACCCCACTCCATTATCATTATCTTCACATATCTTTAAACATATTATAATATATTTATTAATTAAATGTTGTTTTATTATTATATTTATAATTAATCAAATACATTTACATTCGTTATGTTGGTTAAAAAAATCATAAATTTTAAAATTAATTTGTAAATTCATTACTATATATAATTTAAATTAATATATTATGCAAAACATATGTAAATCCCTTAATCGATATTTGTTGTACTTGGGAACAAATACGACGTGAGAATATTATTTTTCTTTTATTTTACCACAATTCTCTTTTCTCTCAATGTTATCATCTGTTTTGTCAAATAAAGGCTTAAAACGAATTGACTTAAAATGAGAAATAATGCACAGTGCGTTGCAAGAGAGGATAACCATTGAAGCCTTGTTATGATGTACCATATCTTATTAGTGTGGATTTTCTCTCCATGTTACCATTTTTTCTTAAAAAGGTTAAAAAGAATGGCCATAAAATGAGAAATAATGCACAGTATGCTACATGACAGGATTACAAATGAAGTCTTTCTAGGATGTACCATATCTTATTATTGTGGAGAATGTATGTATCTATATATATGTTACAAAATAATTATTTTAATAATTTTAGTATATATATAAATTGTGAAAAATAAAGAGAAAAGAAATATTTATATATAATAAAATAATGTATTTTTAGTTTCTCATGTAATTTGGAAAAGCAATTAAAAGATGTTATAGTTTTTTATATTTTGGTTTTTTTAAGCTATACATTTTGTCAAAAATATATTGTCACTGATGGCGAGATAAAGAAGATGATGGGAGATTTTTAGAATATGTTGTCAATGTCAAAGGTGTTGCTAAAAAAAGCAGGATGTTGGACTAATACTTTTTTCATTAGGTCGTAGGTGTCAGAGGTGTCAATGGTGGTGTATCTAGATCAAAGATAGTGAAGTGGAAAAAGAGGGAGGTTCCCAGTATAAAACTCACCTTTGCAACGATTCCTTGGATGGCGTCAAAGTTGTATGAAAAAGGGAACAACTGGGATGATGTACGAATGGGTGAAGGTGGACATTCCACACAATCGCAACAAAGGCTCTCATTGGTAAAATTTCTATAATAGTGGTCCCTAGACCCATGTCACTCTCTAAGGCCTTTCTCGGAAGTGCTAACACATGTGCAATGGAGGGGCATCCGATATGATGTAAGGGTAGTCATATGTGGCAAAGTTGTTGCATAGGACCAATAGAAAGGAAGTCGGGAAGTCACAACAATTGATGTCGTAAGAATCTTGAAGCTAGTGGGTGTTGCGTTGACAATCTTAACAAAGAAATTGTTGCAAAACAAGGGCCCAAGAACCCCTCTTGCATCTGTACTCACTATAGCATGGATATATAAAATGAAGATATGTGTGAGTATTTCATTGGTTTGAGATAACATCAACATGATTTCAGACATAGGGACACATGACATGAATTTTCAACATTTTCAACTATTGACATGTGATATTTGGGATTAGCTAAATCCATGTAAATATTGTAAATAGAAAATAAGGAGAATTATAAGATGAAGAGACATTGGGAGATGAAACCCAAGAATCTCGCCATCCATGCATATATCTATCATCAATCATAATGCAATACAATTCGAGTTGAGGAGTTACCTCCTCGTCTGAAATGGTATTAGAGCCAACCATTTTTTTTGGCTTCCTTTCTGCCCTTGTAACTCCCTCCTCACTCTATTCTACTTATTTTGGAGATCTACCTCTATTCTTCATATTTTTGCATAACTGGCAACTCTGTCTTCCATTCGACCATACCTATCCAAAGTGATCCAAAGGAACAAACTCAACATATGACATACCAAGTTTATGGAGGAGCCCACGATAGCCATTATATGTGCACTACGCTTCCTTCCTCTCACCTTCATTCGCTTCCCTCCTCACACCTCTAAGCCCATAGCTGCGAAATCTCAGTGCTTTTGAGAGACTCATCATACTTCCATTTGCACGCCTCCCTCAACCAATGTGCTCTATAACTCCTTTCCATCATGCCTATTACACAATGGGTTGTCACAACATCGAGGACTGCCATGGTATTATAAAATTTGTCAAGTGCAAAGTCTAGCTCAATCATACCCCAACCACCCTTTTACGAAGCATTGAAGCTCGTGCTGATTGGGTTTTTAAATTGGGTTCTTGTTCCCTAAGAAGATTAATTTTCTCGGTAACAATGGCTGGCCTTCCAGACTCTTCTAACTATGATGGGGTTATAAATTCACTACTACAGGTATACCTCGCAGCCATGTTTCTAAATCTATTAAATTTTCTCAATGGGTTATCCAAAATCACTTGTCGAGGTTCTAAATGAAGTTATTTTATTGCTTCAATTTTCCAAGTTCCGTAGACACAAGTTCAAGGTGTGAAATTGTTGTATGGTGAATGTGATGGTTGGTATAGAGTGCAAATGTGTCTTGTTATATGTTGGATGGTTGATATATAATACATGAACTTTGAAGACTGTATGCTCCTTTATGTGTTGAGTTTTGTAAGGAAAATATTGTATATGTATAATATAAGTGATGATGCTTTGGATACATAGCCACTAAATTTTATCACAAATACATGATTTTTTTTGTGCAACCATTGAATTTTTTTGAGGTAAAATCTGTTTTTTATAATGCATTCACTAATTTCTATTGTGGGAGTGGTTATTACTAGTACGTAGAACTATCTTGAGTGGTCCTAGAAGATAAAACACAACCTCATTTTTAATGAGTTGTGGAAAGGTGTTTGTGAAGGAGAAGGAGACAATCACCGTGCAACGCCCACTTTAGATAAGGAGCTTACCGTTTGGGAAATAAAAAATAACAAGGCCTATGCTTTTATTGCAGCATTAGGAAATGAAGAAGTGAGTCACCATATTTATCCATTTTCAAATGCTTTTGAAGCCATAAATAAGTTGAAGGAATTGTGTGTCTCACACTTTGAACTTGAAGTTGTTCAATTGATGATTAAGTTTATAATGATCTAGTCTAAATCAATTAATATAAAAAAACTAATAAAATGATAAAGGATTAAATAACATAATGAAGGGGGGAAAGTAAGGATAGTGAGGTGTGAAAGCTTGAGAGGTGAAAATTTTAATTTAAATGAAGATGGGAGGAACTTAAGAGTCAATATGACTAATACACACACACACACACACACACATATAGACACACGCACATGAGGAAAATATATGAGAATAAGAGATCGAAATTCCTAAAAAGGATAAACATCAAAATAATTAGCAACTGTAAGGGACAAATCAAAGATAAATCGCAGGGGGGCTTGAAGAGAATTATTGGAGCCCAAGTGTAAAGTTAGGTTAATTATGAAAATTTATTGTAAATATAAATGTACATGTGAAATGACATCAAATGTAAATGCAAAAGGAAAGTATGAACTAATATGAAACATAAATGCCATGACATGTGCATTTCTAATGGAACGAAAGTTATATACATATATTTTTATTAAAATATTATGAAAATCCCTCCTAGGTTTAGGGTTAGTAGTTTTTGTTGAAACATATGTGTAATTATATTTGGGGAGAGGTATCTCAAGTTTGAATGGGAGATAATGTTTTTTGGGTTGCACGTGAGGAGTTTCTTGGGAGGTTGTGCAGCCTCCCTACCACCACGGCAGGGGGGATCCATATTCTAATGTATATGTCTATTTAGATTTAATGAGAAGAATCCATATTCCAAAGCCATGTTCTTATTTGAAGTAGTTTTTTGTGCATTGCAACAACTTGTGGGTTAGTTTGTTTTACGATTTTGTGTTGCAACAACATGATTTTCAGGCACAAAATTGTGAAATATGATGTGTCAGTAACTTTGTTGTTTGTAGATATTGTACATTCAATTTTTGCAATTGTGTGTCATTTATTTTGTTGTCCATAAATGATCTTAAGTTGAGGTCGACAAGAGAATCTTTATCTCTTCTATTTGAAACAATTTTGTGTTTTAAATTATAGCAAATTTATGGGCTTATTTCTAGTTTAGTGTGTTTATTTGTAGCAATAATCCTTATTCATTTGGAGTTGTTTGTGTCATACTCTACAACAACTATGATTTTGCAGTGCTTGGTTTTATTTATGTTGGTCGCATAATGTATTTGTTTCCTCTGCTGACGGTGTCACAACTATCTTTGTTTCTATTGCATTTTGTGTCACAACTATCTGTATTTGTGCTGTTGTCTCTATTTCCATCGTTGTCCATGTCGCAACTGTTTGTTTTTTGTCGTTGTATGTGTAGTATTTGTCTATGTAGAAACTATCTATATTTCTACAATTTTAGAAAGGTAAATAAATAAATAGAGTGAATTATAATAACTCATTATTAACACATATCATATATATATATGGGGTTATATATTTCATTAAATATTCTAGTTTGAAGGCAAGAACTTGTACATCTTGAACCAAAATTTCTTTCGCAAATACCCAAAAACTCTAAGAAGGATGGACATAGTTGGTGTCTACATACAACTACTTTGAATTGACTTTCTTCATACAACACTTATAAAACACCTAAAAGCACTATATATTTGCATAACATGACGAAGACAACTAAGTGATAAATGTCCCACTGCATTTCCTCTAAAACCAGATTGGCTTGTTTTTTGTTTGTTTTGCTAAGGATGGGAGGACTAACCTACGATATCCCCTAGGGAAATCTCTTCTTACAATGTTGAGTTCACATGTCATTATGGTAAGGAATCCTTGGATGCACCATTGTGAGCCTCATCAATATTTTCCTCCAATGTTAGTATTAATGTTGCTCCAATGCTCTATATAATTTGTTGAGCCAATTCTACTTGATTTGAAACCTTTGACTATGCCATTAGTGTTGCATTGAACCAAAAAAGCTAATAGATCAATGAAATATAAAACCATTATGGAAATGTTGTTGTTTGGATAAAAATACATTGAAGGCAAGGAAGCCACACATTTATTTTGCTTCTTGGATGGAGTAACACAGGATTCATAGATTCTAACTGGTTTACTAACCTCTCAAACTCTCCTCAATTTTTCCTCTCGTTGAGGATACATGATGAACACCATCCAAGTCGCCACACGGACTCATCCCTACATGTAAAGTTGTGGCCTCCACAACACAAAGGGAGTTATATTTATTAATATAATTTCAAAATAATCCCTAAAAGGAAGAAACGATGAGACTCGTCACATTATTTTACAATTAATCTCAATTAATAATTGAAGAAATATGGTTCTTATTATACTCCTCATGGAATTGATTGGGAAAATTGAGATTAGTAAAATCAAGATTGGGAAAATCGAGATTGGGAAAACTGAGATTGGGAAAATCGACTAAGTATGTGCGCACGTGACGTGTTGGCAGGCTGACGTGTGATGTGGATGACTTGGCGGGCCAGTGTGTGGAAAAAATGAGTTGGTGGGCCGACACATTACTTGGCATTTTCATGGGCAGATTTGTATGGTTGAACGACCCAACTTAACCATGGAGGACACATATATATATGAGTGGTGACTTAGTGGAGGAAGGATCATCGAAGTTCAAGTGAGCAAGTGTGGAACAACACTTGGGCGAGCAAAGGAAAAGCAATAGAAGGACAAGAAAGGTGCAGGAAGACTAACAGCTGTAGTACTGAGCCGATACAGGAAGGAAAGAAGCCACAAGAGTTCGAGCAAACTGTTTTGGGTAGGTCTGCATGGTGGGCGGACAATTCTGCGGTTGGGCTAGCTGAACGGTGGGCACTCTTCCCCAACAGATGAGTTGTGAAAGGTGACTTGAGGTGGTGGGCGCTCTTGTTCGCAGACGAGTGCAGAAGGTTTGCAGTGCAAACGAGCTACGGAGAGCGCAAGTGCAATGAGCTATGGAGGGCATCGAGTTGCGACAAGCTATGACGGATGACCTAATGTGGTGGGGTGGGAACCTTTGCTTGAGGGGGAGTTGTAATAAGTTGTGGAGGGCTACCCAACCGGACAAGGTGGGCACCTCTACCTAGTGACGAGTAGCACAACCCGACGAACAAGGGAAGTCCTCAGTGATGAAAGTGGGTGTTGCTGAATGGAAGGGAGACCCGACCTAGTGAGATGACTGACCCAACATGAGTAGGCTGAGTTGTTGAAAATTGGAAAGCTTTATCAAGGTGAAAATTGGGGTTTCTAAGCAAAGGTTGAACTTGTAATTGTATTGGTAAAATATTGAATTATCATTATTGGGAAGACACTGATGTGGGAGTTGCCCCTCCCAATAAAAGAAAGTATTTCCTCTATGCATATTTATATGATGATAATGACAAATATTAATTCCATTGTGTAAAATGATGAATGCTTAGTAAAATTTAAGAAAAATAACTAAGTGTTGAATGTTAGGTGTATCATGTACTCATAAGTATTGGTTAAATGAAAGTGGGTAGTGGTGCTGCAACTGCCTATGTGTGGTTGGAAGATCACCCCCGGGGAGGGGGCCTGACAGGTGTTATCAGATCTTCATTCAGATGAATCGAGATTTGCAAAAGGAAGTGATACAACTGCACTTCATGAGAGTTGGTATCAAGAAGCATTGAACAGTGAAGTGGATACTTCATGATAGTTAATATATGTTGCTAGCAATTAGTATTGGGGTTTAAAGCTTGATGACTGTTTAGGGTAAAGAAGGTATTGGATACTTTCCTAAGGGATGAAGATGGTCGAAAGATCATTTCAAAAAATTGAAGACATGACATATTTTTGGAAAGATGAGATGGATAAATGTTATGAAGGTCTTGAGCAAGAGTGGTAACTCTTGATACACATGGGGGACAAGATAATGGATATGGGGAAGGACTTGGGTAATCTTCATGGAAGGACTATTGAACTCGATGAACTTGATGAAAAGATATGACATGGTGATCGAAGAGTCCAAGAACTCATGGATGAATGAGTTTGACTAAGGAAGAAAAGCACCATGTTGCAGGAAAATGTCAAGGGACTTGAGGACGACATTGAGAGGGACTTTCTTGCTAGAAAGCCCATTGTGATAGAACAGGATGACCTCAATTACATTGACAAACTTGGGGACTATCACCAAGACATGAAAGAATATGTTCGAAAGATTGGGTCACTTCGAATGGAAGAAGTCAATGTGTGCCAAGTAGGTGCAATTAAGGAGAAAGCGATGGAGGAGAAACTTGATGAAGCTCAACGTAAGCAGGATCAAATTGATTAGATGAACCAAATAGGGAGTTGAGGTACCTCGGGAAGGAAGTTAGGTCAAAATATAATTCAAAAGACTCTTCCGAGGTCCAGTTATTGAAGAAGGTTGCAGAGATAAGATGCAAGATCAAGCCTAGAGAGGATGGAAATGACTTTAGGCTGAGTTTTGTGTAGGAAACCATACATGGCAAGAAGTTTGCTACATTGGTGGACACAGGGGCCACTCATAGCTTCCTTACTAGGAAAGAAATGACATCTTTTGGGAAGAAAGCTAAAGTGGGGAGAGAGTTGATTACTTTCAAAGCATTGGACTCTACCATGAAAGATATGATAGGTAATTTGAAGGACACTCAGCTAAGAGTGGGTTCACAGTCCCGACAGTTGGACTTGACGGTGAGAGACTTGGATGGTCATAATATGGTGCTAGGGTAAGATTTCTGAAAATTACACAATTCATACCGATGGTGGACCAATATATTCTCTTAATTACAACTGGAGGTCAAACTATGGTGGTTCCGATGAATACAAGGAGTTTCTTGGGATATAGAATAATATTTTGTTCAATGTCTTTGTATCCAAAGGATCCGAATGCAAAGCATGATTATGTGGAAAAGGGGACTTGGATGTATGACTCAAACAATGAAGGAAATGAAGATAGCTACTTTGTTGTGAGAGCTAGAAGGAAAGATGAAGGTGGAAAGGTAGTTTCACACATCTTGAGACACTTAAGAGATGCATCTTCTACGGAGCGTCTTCACCATGGAGTTATTGATGAAGGAATTTCGAGCACTTCTTCTAAGACAATGGTTGGGGAAGATTATGCAGATAGAGATCTTACTGGAATAGTGGATTTTTGCACAAATACTTGAGGACGTAGTATGAATTAGATACATATGTGGATGAGACTCAAGGAGGAAACTTCCCAACTCTTCCTTCTAGATAGACCTTGGAGGATAGGTGTGTGCAGGTCCTTGATATCTAGGAGGACTACACCACCCTCACAAGGGGCCTTGGAGATTAGGTTTCTTTTATTGACAGGTAGATGATGCTTGGATGAATGCAATTGTATGACAACACATTGGCATTAGCATCATGGACAACATGTTGCAAAGGGGATGATGGACTATGTCATGGGCCTAAGCATGACTTATTTTGCACCTCGAGATGGATTCTTGATCGAGTTGGGATTGTGACAGGATATTGAGAAACAACCAATGGTGACCTGAGGAGGTTTTTTCTCATGGGTTGAGTGCTATAGTTGAATTAACTACCCAACTAGTTCGATGACATGAGGGCATGCAGTGCACCGAGTTTGTGTCAAATAGACGTGTTGGTTATGACTGAGATGTTGTGTTGGATGGAGTATTATGCAGTGATTCACATGATGACGATAAATGATGAGGTCAGACATGATATATGTTGCAGCAATGGCATGTAGTTGAGTTGGAGGGACCAACCTTCCACAATGGGGCAACATGTGGAGATTGTGACAAATGTGGATTGATGATCATATATTGAAGAGACTTCCTTTCCATGGAGACCGGAGCCTTGATGTTTTATGCAAAGACATAGAAAAGGTAGGCAACATGTACATTTTGGAGATGTCGGAGCTAGCGACCCTTTGCAACGATGTATGATGGTGTTTTTGAGAATGACAACCGTTTAAAGTGGGGGATTATGTCATGACCATGAACCGAGGTGTAGTTTTCTTCATACATTGATTATTTTTTGTGTTTTATTTCTTGTATTATATCATTCATTCCTTAAATTTTTTTCATGAATGTTATCATTCTACCTTTTAAATGGTATCTATTGTTAAACATTGTAGATAATTAAATTTTATGTTCCATAAGCATTGTATATAATTCTTATTTATGTTGTGTTTATCTTTCTTCTGTTTAGCTTTCTAAATATTCAATGTATTGATAGATGCCCTTAAAAGTAATTTTTCTTGGCCTCCCGATGTTAGAGTTACACAGATAAATATGGGAAGAAGTACTTATAACTGTAAAAAATAGAATATAGCAAGGAGAAGAGAATAGGTAGAGGAGCTAATGCATATAAATAGATAAATATTTGATTTGTAACCCACTTTAAAAAAAAAATTGTTATTAGTATTTTTTAAATATTGCATATCAAACTCCATATTAAGAATGAAATACATTACACATCCCTCTCACATTAAAAAGTAAAAATGTATGGAAAAGCTTGATTTAAATTACTTTATTCTTCTCAATGTAGAAGTTATGTTATTTAATAGGAATATTGAAAAATTTTGCTTATGCCCAACAATAGGATTTTTTTTGTAAATATTTTTTTTTAAATATTACATCTTCACTAAACATAGAATGAATTACACAAAAGGATATCAACAATAATAATTTTGCATGCTATGTGTAAGATTTATATTAAATAGCTAGGAAATTCTATATAGCTCTCCAAAAAAATAAATTTATTGCTTTTAACTTTCAATTACTTTATCTCTTAATAAATTTGATGTAAAATTAAAATATACATTGAATAATTTTATTTCCAATATTTTTTCATCATTATTATTTTTAATTTATTAATACGTAATATCTTCTAATATTTTTATCATTACCATTTTTTATTGTTTATTGTAAATATAATGTTATTATTAAAAAATACATTGAATAATTTTGTTTCCAATATTTTTTCATCATCATTATTATTTATTTTTTCATCATTATTAATTTTAATTTATTATGGTAAATATGTTTCAATATTTTTTATCAATACTAATTTTAATTTGTTAGTGTTCATATGATGTTATTATTATTAAATGTAACATTAGTGAACCTTTCAATTTTATCCATGTGTCTCCATAGATTCTTGAGTTTGATTAACATCGTTACTGCGCAGCTATAGATTAACATTCATCGAGAAGGGTAGTTGCCACTGTGAGAACATATGGATCACTACATCTTGCTATTGTAAATTATGAGATGATTCAAGGAGATGAATGTTGAATCTGCATTGAGAAGAAGGGTTTACATTAATTATCAGAATCACCCGTCTGCAGCCCACCCCACCCACTAGATATTCACACTAGTGAAACTAACGAGACTGCATACATTGTCCTCAACAAACAATCATCTTTTTGTATATAAATTATTTAAATAAATTATCGTATATTAAACTGTGAAATCAACATCTGAAAAACAATGCAATGTTTACATTTTAAGGAATTACAAGGACCCGCAGATTCATTTATGGCCTGTTTGCGGACAGGATGGGATGCCCGAAAGCACAATGACAATGGGAACTCACACAATTTGAGAGCTCATCTTTCTTAACGGAAGGTTTCCGGGCAGATTCGAGTGTTGATTCAACATGTTTGACAGATTTGAACAGTCGATGCATTACTACCATCCTCTAATCACCACAACCTAACTGATCATTAGGTTATCTCATCATCATCATCAACTGGCATTCTTCGTCGATTAAACAGCTTCGGGCCCAAAACTGGAAACGGGTATGCTGGCAGACTTTCTGGAAACTGGTATGCTGGCAGATTTTCTATTGACACAGATGCAGGAATTTCATATGACCACACATAATTATGCTCAGGAATTTCATCAGAATTCAACCTCGATTGGTCCACTGATGGGGGGTTGTTCGCATCTTCGTGATTACCATTATCGGGAGGGTTTACTGGGGTTCGATTAAGCATGAGCTTCGGGCCCATTCCCGGAAATGGGCGGGATGGCAGATTTTGATGTGAAGAAGAGGCGGGAATTTGATATGAGCCCAGGTAACTATTCTTTTGGCAAATTGAATAAGAGGCGGGAATTTTGATATGAGCCCAGGTAACTATTCCATTGTTGGTCTGTTGTTGCCCCCGTCGTGGTGATTGGCATATTCAAATGCTATCGGTTGCTCCACTCCTCCTCCTGTAAATCCAACCTGTTCAACAAAATAAGAAAAAGAATTGCCGCAGCTTCTCCCCTTCAAATCAGATGACAGACCAATAGGATTCTCGTGATTTGGCAAGGGAGGAATAGGTTGGAATTTCATGTCGTAACGGGAGGAGGAGGAATAGGTTGGAATTGCTCTGTTCTTGCCACCGTCGTGATTGGCATATTCAAATGGTATCTGTTGCTCCACTCCTGCTGCAACAATTGGATTAATCTGCAATGTACATTCTTCTGTAAACGTAACCTGTTCAACAAAATAAGAATAAGAATTGCAGCTTCTCCATGACAGAACTGTATGACCAATAGGATTCTCGCGATTTGTCAAGAGAGGAATAGGTTGGAATAGACCGGAGGAGGCATAGAAAAATGGATGCTGCAGTGCTTCCTTAGGTATGGGCCTTCTCTTCCAATCCCACGACAACAAACTGTTTATGAGATCAATGGCCGCGGCACTTGCTGTCGGTAGAAGAGACGACAATTGTTTAGTGGAATCAATATTCCCAAACTCTTCTGGAAAGCTGTAACCCTTTAAGTCGGCAAGCAGTAACCCCTCACGCCAACTTCGGGTATCAGGAGAACCAATGACAGAGCAAATGCTATGCAGCTGATGTAGCGCGTTAGAGCCTGTAAATATTGGATAATCAGTGAACAGCTCCGCCATGATAACGCCCACTGCCCGAATGTCATTGGACAAACCATATTCAGTGGATCCAAGCAAAAGTTCGGGTGCTCGATATGGGCGTGTCCCAACATATGATTCCAGTGGCTTATTATTCCATATTCTAGTAGCCAGCCCGAAATCAGCAATTTTAATAGACGTACCTCCCCTCACTAATAAATTCTGTGGTTTCAGGTCCCTGTGACAATATCTTTCATAAGACATGCTTTGAAGCCCTTTCAAAATCTGGAAGCAAAAGCTTCGCACCTCGTCCTCGGAGAACGAACGACCTGTCCTTCTTCTCTGGAGCTCTGACAGATCGCAGTCCATCAGCTCAAGCACCGCGTACAACGTGGTGCCCTCCAATATGATATCATGCAGGTAAAGTATGTTGGGATTAAACATCAAATCCGCTAAACAATTCACCTCTGCGCAATCCTCATATCTGGAGAAGTTTCCGTTCAGTTTCTTGATGGCCCAAAATTCGCCAGTAACCTTATCAACTGCCTTCTAAACGGTACCATGACTTCCTTTTCCCAACTCCTCAACAATAACATAACGATCCATAGCACTCACTCTGAGATTAGAAAACAGTAACAACAGTCGCCTTCTGTTCTCTACACTCTGAAATTAGAAAACATTAACAGTGGTCTTGTCTGGCCTTCTCTTCTCTCCACGCCTCGCCACGCCAAATATTAGACTGAGGTTCCAACTTTGCTCACAGTGTTCACCTTCGCCTTATCTGGTGCTACCGATTCTATTAAAGTTTAGATCAATTTGGGAATGACATATGATAAGATAAAAAGAAGAAGGGATCATGGGCTTTTCTAAGGCTTTGGGACGATGTGTCAAGTATTAAATCGTGAATATCATAGGATCGGTGTTTTACCCCATACTTTGAGGATTTTTCTTGGGTGGTCAACTTAAAGAAAGTTTAATATAATAAAGATGATAAAAGTATTTTTAAAAATATTTATTTTTAAGAGAATTTAATAATTATACATGGTGAGAAAGGTGGTCTTATACTTTTCCTCGGTTTATGTGGGTGAAATAGTGGGCTTTTGTGCTCTTTTCTAAGACTCCTAGACTAGAGATAAAGTATTAAATTAATATTTTGAGCTTAATCTATTTATTTACTCACATCCACATCCACATTAAGAGCAATTTGGTGTACCTAGTAATTATAATGTGTTTTTGGACATCTTAGTGCATTTAGAGGTTATAATAGGTTAGAGTCATCTTAGTGCACCTTAATGGTTATAGCTAACTAGAGGTAGCTTCATGCACCTATTGCATATGGTCGTTATATTTCTCCATTATGCTAATAATAAGGTAAATAAAATATAATTTTAAATTCAAAGCAATTTTGATATCTTCAACATTAATGATGATGGCTTATCATTTTCATTCATTTCAACAAATTTACTTTTATGACAATGTATTTGGACCTTTTAGTTCTTTTTTTAATATTTTGATATTTTTCTTTTCAATTTTATATATAATTGATTTGTATTTTATATATCCACCAATAAATAGCAAGTTTCTAATCTAAGAAACTATGTAATTTTTCAAACTACATTTTTTAAAACTAAATCTACCACTTAATTTAGTAAGATATATAAAATGCCAAAAACAACTTTTGAATATTTTAAAGAATTTTGAAGAGAAAAAAGGAATTATCTATCTATATCTATATATATATATAGATAGATAGATAGATAGTTTTAGTCCCAAGTGTAGTTCACTTTGTCAAGCAATTAAAACATGTTATATTTTTTTATTTTTTTATTTTTTTCTTTAAAACTATAAATTTTGTTACAAATATGTTATCATTGATAGAAAAGGCAAAGAAGATGATGGTAGCCACTATCTAAGGCGTTGTTGGCATAACAAGGATGTTGGACAAGTATTGACAAAGATGTTTCCATTAGGTCATTGATGTCACATATTTCAATGGTGATTTATCTAGATCAAAGGTAGTGAAATGGAAAAAAAAGAGAAGATTGCAAGAAGAATTGAGATGAGCACATGTATGGAAAAGGAAATTAATTGTGGAGGCAGAGAGAATTTGGAGCCATTTCTAGAATAATATATGTGTCCTCCATGGTTAAGGTGGGTCGGTCGACCACAAAAATTCACCCTTTAAAATGCCAAGTAATGCATGAGCCCACCAACTCGTTTGTTCTGCATGTCGGCACGCCAAGTCATCCGCTCCGCACTTCAGCCCGCCAACTCATCACGTGCACCCATACTTAGTCGATTTCCCAATCTTACTTTTCGACTCTTCGAGTAACTTGTTGGAGCTTCACAACTTTTCGTCACACAACTCCTCATTGCACACTCGTCACGGTGTGTTTAACCGAATGCACCGGCTTATCATCGTAAACTCGACTCATCACAAATAACTGAAGTTTGTCTCCCACCCCCGCTCGTTGCACATTTGAGCATGCCTCAACTTGTGGTCATTATAGGGACAGAGGTGGTGTATCTTGACATACTTATCATTTAAACTACCATGTGGGGCCACCCTCTAACTTGCACCCCGATCGAGGGCATTTATTAATCGCATTAAATCCCATTGACCTATCTAATTGACCTTATCTTCTCTTGCCAATATTCTAGATATAGATTTGACTCTTCTCTAAATTAATAAGGCCTTGGGTCTTACATTATATGTTTTTTCATGAAATTTATTTATATCATTAATTATAAATAGGTATTAAAATAAATACTGCAAAATACATCTCTAAAAATTTATGAGTTATATTATCTTTTTCCCCGGTAGAGAAATGAATATTCAATATGATTGGGGCCTAGGGGTTTCTTAAAATAATCATGCTGAATATTTAGCTTTTTGGCAAGGTTTGGATTTGGATCTCTCCTAGGGAATTCATCACCTAATTGTCTTTTTGGATTCAATGATTCTTATTTAGCATGTGAGTAGAGAAAAAGGGAATTCTAAGCAGATATTAGCCCGTATTCGACATCCAATCAAGCGTTTATTGGTTAAATTTGCTGACTTGATTGAACTCATCCATGTCAAGAGAAACCTCAACACAGTGGAAACTTCTATAGACAATCAAGGATTATTATTAGAACAAGGTTTTTTTAAGGTTGATGAATAGGACATGATTGAGAAATCAACTCCATGAGGAGTATAATAAGAACTATATTTCCTCAATTATTAATTGAAATTAATTGTACAATAATGTGATGAGTATCATCATTTCTTCCTTTTAGGGATTATTATGTAATTATATTAATCAATATAACTTCATTTGTGTTGTGGAGGCCAAAGCTTTACATGGAGGGATGAGTCTGTGTGGCCACTTGGATGGTGTTCATCATGTCTCGTCAGTGAGAGGAAAAGTTGAGGAGAGTTTTAGAGGTTAATAAATCAGTTAGAATCTATGAATCCTGCGCTACTCCATCCAAGAAGCAAAACACATGTGTGGCTTCCTTGCCTTCAATGTATTTTTATCCAAACAACAACATTTCCATAGTGGTTCATATTTCATTGATCTATTAGTGTTTTTGGTTCAATGCAACACTAATGGAAAAGACAAAGGTTTCAAATCAAGTAGAACTGACTTAACATATTATATAAAGCATTGGAGCAACACTAATACTAACAATGGAGGAAAATATTGATGAGGCTCACAATGGTGCATCCAACAACACAAACACAAACACAGATAGTTGTGACACAAAATACAAAAGAAACAGAGATAGTTGTGACACCGTCAGCGAAGGAAACAAATAGATTATGCCACCAACATAAATAAAACCAAACACTGCAAAATCACAGTTGTTGGAGAGTATGACAAAAACAACTGCAAATGAATAAGGATTATTGCTACAAATAAACACACTAAACTAGAAATAAGCACATAACTTTGTTGTAATTTAAAACATAAAGTTGTTTCCAATAAAAAAAAAAAAATTCTCTTGTCGACCTCAACTTAAGACCATTTATGCTCAACCAAATAAATGACACACAGTTGTAGAAATTGAACGTACAATATCTACAAAAAACAAACTAAAACTGACACATTATATTTCACAAATTGTTGTGCCTAAAAAACATGTTGTTGCAACACAAAATTGTAAAACAAACTAACCCACAAGTTGTTGCAATGCACAAAACCTATTGCAAATAAGAACATGGCTCTAGAATATGGATTCTTCTCATTAATTATAAATAGACATTTACATCAGAATATGGATCCCCCATGCCATGGTGGC
>APFE030349053.1:0-15877 GCA_000404065.3 Pinus taeda
TGGTGCAGTCTTTTTACTAGTACGCAGGCTGCAACCTGCAGAGAGCTACAACTCTCTCTCGTTCTCCAGTTTCTCCTGGAAGGGAGCAACAACCCCCTTTAGCTTTTGCACTAGCCAAGATACTAGTACGTAGGTGCTAGCTTACAGAAGGCTACAACCTTCTCTTTCTTCCAGGGACCACTTTTCATCAATTTTCAAACTGGATCCATGAACATCAAACAATCATCAAGAATCAACCAATCTCCTTTTCAAGATCTGAAACAAGTAGATACTTCTCTGACAGCTGTACATAGAACACTATACTAGAAACCACACAGCAGAAACAGAACCCAAAACACAACAGCAATAAGCAGAAACAGCTAGATCACAACTTAATGCATATACGCATTTTCAACAGTCTACAACTTGCGTGCATACGCATCTGCGTATGGAACAACCTGCGTATACGCGCCTTTACTTCTCTTAAACTACGTGTATACGCGCCGTCGCTTTACCGAACCTGCGTACAGATCTATAAAGGAAAATACACTCTTCCAGATATTCAAACACTAATTAACCCAGATTATAGATCAGATAAACGCCACATCAAGCAGATCAAAAACATACAGAGGTACTATCATTTAGGCTTAAAGATTATGACCCATGAATAGACCTTATCCTTCCTTTTGTGCTAAGGTTCCTCCTTCCTCCAGATCCAGATCTGCGTCACCATCCAATATACCAGCTCTAGCACTTTTAGGATCTTCAATAATAATTCTAGATGGTGATTGTCACAAGATCTCCTCCTCTTTTATAGCCCTAGGCTGCCACCAAATACCATGGTCCAAAACCATAACATTTTCAATACCATTGAACCAAAAACAATTGGATCGACACAATTTATGAGACGCCATGGTCCAAAAACAATTAGGTTCAAGTTCCAAGACTAACTGCCATGGACCAAAAGAATGATCACCAACATATACGCACTTTTGTAAAGTATAACCCGCGTGTATACGCGCCTTTGTCTAGATGTACATGCGTATATGTCTTTTTTTACTTTCTGAGTGCTTGAACTGAGATCTGTTACCAAAGAAGATTGCCATCAAGGACAACACCTGTGCCATAGCTCCAAACCTGTGCCATAATGCCAACAGAAGGATGATTAAAAGAACTAAATTCAGTAGTAGAAGGATATAAGTGGATCCCAGTTCCAAAATTTAATGGAGTATTGGATGGAAGATCCTCCACTATCTCTTCTATGGCAATCAGTCTAGTTGGAAGAGATAGACCGTTAGGTTCATAAAATATTTCTGGAGCCGAAGAAGGTATAGCTTCTACAGTGACAGATACTGGACGGGTGACACCTTTTGAATTCTGGAACTCAACTTCCAGATGTTCAGGTAAGTGAAATTTAGTTTCTGGATCAACCCTAGATGGAGTTGTTTTAGGTATAGAGGTGTCTACCGTTACACTAGGATTAGTTCTAATGTCCTCTTGTAACTGCAGAACTTCTTCTGTAAAGGCAGATGTACCAGAAATGATCAGAGTAACTGTAGTCTCTGAAGATTTTGAAACACAAGTTTCAAATAAATCAGGTGAATTCAACTGAGCTAAACGAGTCCATTTTGCTTAGAATGGTTTCGTTTCCTGAGTCAAAGACGGTTGACTCACTAGTCTCTGTGAACGATGGGGTTTTGATTAACTTTCTTCCACAATTGCAGATTACTTGATCAACTCAAAATTAAGGGGAAAATGATGTTGTTTTGAATTAAATAAATTTTAATGACACTTTGACACAACTTTGCTTTTTCAATTTTTACGAGTCGAGAAAAAGCTAAAGATGACTCTAGTCCCCTTCAATTTTTAATGAGCCTGAAGTGAGAAGTGCTCAAATGGACCTTTTATTTTAAGAAGTCGAAAAGGAACGAAAGTGACTACTCTGGAAATCTAGACAAAGGGATTACCAAACCAATCACAAAACTGCAATATACAACTTGGTGCTAAATTAAAGAGAAACTACCAAGGACTTATGTACAACAGTCAATCTTCCCGTATGCTGTGTTCAGTGCATTACGATTGATAGGAAGGTAGACATGGCTTCCTGTGGATAAAGGATATCAGCCTATTATGGTCTCTCAATATATACTCGACGGTATGGGGAGCACAAGTCTGTGCTAGCGCTTGCCATATCAAAGAGGAGGAATTAGCCAACCTTCGATGAAAACGATAGTTACTAGATTTTACAACGCCGGAACACGTCTCTAGCCTAGACTTCTAGATGTGTTGCATTAGGTTCCAAAGCGTTGTTAAGTTCATTGAGATTTATTTTAGAGTTGATCTTGCTTAGAAGTTTGTCTTTCAAGGTTCACCGCGTGATGTAGATGTAAAATTCCTAGATATGCAATCTAAAATGATAAAAAATCGTTGTTTTCTTTTAGCAATGAAAATCCTAGCTACTAAGGAAAGAAGATTATGATTATTTCAACAGAGAGCAAAGAGCGCACACTAAATGCACTTTTCCTAAATCATTTTTCGCACACAGTTTAAATGCAAATGCAAATGCGTGTATTTGTTTTTTGTCCCCTTTAATGTGAAGAATGCCAAAAAGGGAAGACTAAGTATACATATGAAATATTTTCTTCAAAGCGACATTTTGACAATTTCTTTCAAAATGAAAGGAAGACTAAACGACACTTTTCAATTTTGAATAGAAAACTGCTTTCGACACTTCAAATATTAACAATTCGAATCAAATACAATGATAAAAGTATAATTGACTATCTAGAGGAGGAAGACTGTACAACACTCTTCTTTTTGACTCAAAATGACAATTACAACACTTTTTGCATCAAAATGATAGTTCGATTAAGCTACTTTTTGATGAAGGATCGTAAATAAAAATTTACTAATCCTAATCAATGGAGGCCAAACAATGTAAAGTAAGGAGGCTTCAACAATGAGATAATAGTCATAAGCAGCAAAACAACTAAATAGAGTTGAAAACAAGGAGGAAAAACCCAAATTTCAAAGAAAGAAATAATATTACTCATTCATCACACATGTGCTTCTCAGAAATAGGGCTGCATCTCACCTGCTACAAATGGGAGGTGTGATACATACTGGTTTCTAGTTACAGACAATGCAATGGGCCAGGGAGCGAAACTGTGGTGGTTTTTTGCTTAGATTTGCAACTGAGTTCAGTGATTTAGGCTTAGCTACTATGAACAATAAAGAAAAAAGTACAGGGGTGTGATCTTAGGAGGTCATTGAGCTACCACAAGGGCTTTTAGAATGCTTGTAAGTCAGATGTTCAGTTCATTAACCAACTTGGAGATTGACTGAAGCAACATTCATCTACTTTGCAATTGCATAGAAAGAGCAGTTTGAAGGTTATGTGGCTAACTTTAGGCTCCATCTGTAGTTTATAAAGCAAACAA
This sequence comes from Pinus taeda, assembly GCA_000404065.3. Classification (NCBI taxonomy): domain Eukaryota; kingdom Viridiplantae; phylum Streptophyta; class Pinopsida; order Pinales; family Pinaceae; genus Pinus; species Pinus taeda. The sequence goes on from APFE030349053.1 coordinate 3,420, forward strand.
CAATAACAAACAAAAAAACTATCCGCTCCCCAGTGGAGTCGCCATTTTTTTCTGGGAAAACTAGTGTGTTTTTGATCTGCTAGTCCCACTAAGATTAGTAGCTATCTTAGAAACAAACAACCAAAGCAATTTGTGATTTCCTTTATGTATGATAGATAAGGGAGAAGCAAATGGGGACCAACTTGGATCTTCCACTTGGCTCCTTTCTTGATTTCTCTCTCCCTTGATAGAGCTTGCAACTCCTCTCCTACTTGTCCCACTTTAGAGAATACATGTAGAGACAAAGTAACAAAACACCATCAAAGCATCTCAATCTATAATATCATAAACAATGAAAAATTAGAAATACATTGAACATACAATTGCATTTACAAATAACAAGATTCACAAATACATGATTGTATGGAGGAAAACTCAAAGAGCTTTATTAAAATAGAAGGGAGAATTACAACCCAGCAGTCTGATCCAGCATCATCCTCCCAGCATCGAAGCCCTCTTCACCTCATGAAAAGAAAGATCACCCAACAATACAATGTTTCTTCTGAAAGATAAGACAACAACACTTCCTTACAAATTACAAAATTCCAGCCTCTAGATCTCTCAGATGAGGGATCCATTTATAGATGTCTTGTAAGAGTGTGAGTCAACTCTAGTTTTTTGATTAGTGCCATTCCACTAATAATTCTTGGTTCCACTTGGAGATTTCATTGATCTCTTACTTATCCCTGGGCGAATTCAGAGAGGCAAGTGTCATTGGAGAAGTTTCTAGAAGATTCCATGAGCATCCACTTAGCAAATTGTCTCAGCCATTTGTCCATTCTCAATCATCACACCCTATAGAGGGCCTCTTTAGTATGCATCATACCTGGCTAGTGTAGGAGCTAGTATGCATCGCACCTTGACAGTGGAGCAGTCAGTATGGTCCAGTTTTGGCCAGTTCTGAGTGGTTTTTCAGGTGGAACTTCTAGGAAATGATGTAATCAGTTGACCATGATCCTTTAGGGTATGAAACAACACTTTTAGGGGTTAAGGAGTCCTTGTTTTGTCAACATATGTGATTGGGGTTGAAGTGCCCAAATATGTCTATAATAGTAGAATTATCCTGCAGCCTTGGTCTTAGAATCAATGTTTCACGCTGGTCGACTGGTGCCTCCGCCTATGTGGCATCCTAATCCATTGGATTGTCCCTTAGCGATCTAACCATCATATTACAATTTAGTGTCATTACCTCATGCAATCGATTCTGCCATCGCTCAATCTCTTCATCTAAATCTGATGTGCGAGAACTGTCACGGTCCCATGAGATTCGTCTGTCCAGAGTCAGATTCACTCGGTCCTGATCATACGTGGTGATCTAGTAAATACAATCCAGTTCATTGTCGCTATCCTCGCTGTGAACGGGCTTGGTGTAACGTGCTCCTTTGGCTAGGTCTAGCAGAATGACTACGAGGAGATATTTTTTTTTGAATATCATTTTTCATTTCTTTAGTTTGATGACTCCATTCATACCGATTGCCCATTCTATCCCTAATATTCCAGGATATGGGTTAATATCATCCACAATCTCTATGACCTAAAAATTAGTTAGTATGCTTACACCATCGATGTCTACTGTAACTCCCTGCAGTCTACCCATAGGCAAGATCTTCTGTTGGTTTTCCATCCGCAGCTGGATAGGGGACCGTTGTATGGCGGGCCTGCCTATGAGCTCCCAGGTTTGTTTAGGTAGAACATTTGCATCTGACCCCAAGTCTAGAACAACTTGGTCCATCTCATAGTCCCCAATCTAGGCAGTCAACCACATTTCCCACCCTGTTCGCAATACATGCTTGCCCAACTTCCATACCATTCAAGGTTCGTCTGATCCTGCACACCTAGTTATTACCTCTTCCAATCCCTTCACTTCTTTTGTACCTTGAAGTAGCTTCATGCATGTTTCTAAGAAGGTAGTTATCATAGAAGTATCCCTCTCTGTCTCTGTTTGATCTGTGCAACCCAAAGTGGAAGCTTTCGCGAAGTTTTTCTTGGCCTCCATAAATGTTTCCTTTGCACGCTCCAAATCAAACTCTGGTTGTTTTGCTGGAGCCTTGCGAACCCATGCATCCTCCTCTAGTCACTTCCGTTTATCTTCTCCCATAGATGCACCACTTCTAAGCATCATATTCACGTTAGGGTCTTCGACGTGTGGTTCAGCCTTCATCATTTGGACGTTCTAAGTGGGGGTAGCCAGAAGCACTCCTTTTTCCCACATCTAAGAAATTAGTGTGGGGAAATCGACTGCTTCATGGTTGAATTGGTAATAGTACATGCAACAGGTTCTGGTTGGGTTCATGCAATCACATGCATAGTGCTCTGGTCCTCCACAATTATAGTAGATCAATTGTCCTCATCCATGTCCGGGTCCCATTCCCCCTCGGCCCTGTCTGTGTCCTTGGAATCCACCCGTGTTACTGCAACGGCAGGATCTTTCCCACACGCTTCCATCTAAATCCTATACATAGGTTTTCGATCCATCAAAATCTCATAACGTCGATAGTTTCTTTCATCGTGGCCCACCGTCCTACAAAAGTTGCAAAATAACTGCCAGGGGGGGTCCTGTCTCAGATTTTGTAATAGATGACAGTTGTCCATGGCATGCTTTCCTCCCTCCTGGCATATAGTCCACCAAAGTGCAGGCACCGTGTTTGTCCCTGCTTGTATATCTGGTTGTAATGGTATTGGTCCCCCTGCCATCACATAGTTGGCAAAGACCAGACAATGTTCCTTATTGTGGCCCTGGCCCTTACATTTGATACACCACTACTTCTTCATGCCCTTCTAGCCACGAAACCTATCCATGTTTCAAACTTCATATCTCTAAGGATAGGTTTTGCAATTGCACGTGGATTGCTGAACTCCCAACCCCGAATCCTATATTAGGGTTTCATGCAATCTCATCACAGTCTCTAATGCTTCAACTTGGGTTGAGATCTTTTGCTGTGACAGCATTGTCCTTAGATGTGGTGTTAAGGATGCCACAAACCACGCGCGATGCTATGTATATGTCAATGTCATGTTAGCCTCGTGGATTTTGCTCTTTAATCTCTAATCCAGATCCCATGAGGTTTCATCCCGGTAACATCACTATCTCTTTGAACCCAATGATTGACTAGGTCTCTGATTTTGGCTAGCAAAATTCTTTGTTCAAGGCATCCTGGATCGCCATTATTCTCACATTCATATGATCACTTGAGTACTTTATATACCACATCAATGCGCGGTCCTGCAACACACTCACCAGGGTAGCCTTTTTGATGTTATGATCCGTTATGCCTTGGGCTTCCCATACAACCTTTACCACAAACCAAAACTAACCTGGTTCCTAATTTCCTGCACCCTTAAATACCGACAACTTGATGACACTCGCCATACCAACCTTCAGTGGTGGCGGAGGTGGAGGTGGAGTGGGCAGAGATGGATTTGGTGTCAGCGAAGTAGGTGATGGCATAGAAGGAGGTGGTATCAGTGGAAAGCGCTTCTTAATCAACCGGACCACGCTTCTTGGGGAGAACCTTGTGAGCTCCTCCTCACTCTCCCGCGAAATAGAAATTAGCGGATTGTTCAATAATCCTTTGGTTCCCTGGTAGCCTCTTCCACTCCGCGTTACACCAGACATCAATAAATACACATAATCTATTTTTCACACAACAACATCTTAATCCAAGTGTTCAACGATTTAATATACTTACCCCGTGGTCCGTGGAGAAAGATCCTTTCTGCTTCATTGTAGCTCATGGTTGTGTCTATCACAAACTTGGTAATAAACCCTCCTATTACCCGATCCAACTAGTGATCTACTGCGTGTGCGATTTTGTCTTCGGCTACCTCTAGCCTACGCACCAATTATGGAGTCCACAAAATAGGTTGATCTAGTCTACACCTTCCCACACTATCGGCTAACCTTGCGATCCACTTGTACAACTCTATCGGGAATGTCACGAAGAATATTTTGTGGATATCAGTGTATATGTAACGATCCAACCACCCTCCTCCGATATCCATAGGTTTTTGTTTTCCTGAGCCACGAACTTGTGAAGCTTCTAATCCAGCCAATCTTCAAGCTCTTTCTTTGTAATATTCTAGTGTTTCGAACTCAAACATCCCTTAGGCAGATCCCGATCCTGGCAACAGAACCATTTGTTGGCTCATATGGGCCTGACCTAGGTTCGGAAGAGTTATTTAGCCAAATAAATCCCGCAGCTACCGGCCCTTTCGGCAATAGGTCACGAAGCACGGACTAAGGTATCACTCGAGGTAGTAGGGGAGGGTGCTGGAACAAGGATTCTGCACCCTTGGGATGTCTTGACGTGGTATAGAAGGTTCACACCTTGTTTTGTGGCTTCGCACCACTCTGCTTCGTGCAAATCCAGACCCAGGAACTCCTTAATACTTTATTAATGCGTTGTTTTTGATTATATCTACTTCCTAAGGTATTTAAGCAAACATTTAACAGAAATAACCAGTTCGCAAACTTAGAAAAGATACAGATTTACATAAATTCATACCATAGGCAAACGCGCATAGATCAAACAGTTATATTAACCCAAAATTAGCTAGATGCGTAATAATTCAGATTTAACATAGAATTTCAGAGTCAACTTATCTTTATTCACATCTTTCACCAATACATCCATATCTGCCATGCGCACTCAATTGTAGGGGTCCATGCACACAATTGTGGACTCTACTAGGCCTCTGCGCACACAATTGCAGAGCCTCTATCTACCTACCAACACCCTTGACTAGGACTTACAGACACTTCAAGACTTTTCTTCTCAAAGACCCATTACATTTCAGATTCAAAGTACATCTCCAAAGTTGCCTTCTACCCATAGAGCCTCACTCTATTTATACATTCCAATAGTCCATGGACCATGGACAAGCCAACTTACTTCCTATTATTCTATATTATTTCTTGGGCGGACAACCCTTTGACTCAACTTATTTACAATTCACACTCTTCGCACTTCGTGAAGTCTTTTCCATACCTTTCCCAAAATTGTGGGCTTTGAGCCCCAAAAATGTTCTGCGGGCCCTCTTCTACCCAAAAAATCTGCGAAAAATAGATCCCTATTTTCTAAGGATGTTTTCCACTTTTTTCATTTTTCTTTTTTGGGAAAAATCTACCATGCATTTCTCAAAGGGAATGTGGAGTTCTGGAAAGGACTGGGCAACTCACTGGCTCATGCACTGAGCAACTTCCGAGGGAGAAACTTCTGCAAAATTTCCAGGTTGAGTGGCTCTGAGATTCCTCTTACCTCTACATAGTTTCCTAGCTAAATGCTAGCTATTAGGTGGCTCTACGCAGTTTTGGAGCTGAAGGCTCACTGATAGCTTGGATTGTGCATTTCCCGAGAGAAAGGTTGGTTTCCCTAAAGGATTGCATAGTTCACTAAGGCAAGCATGGAATCGGGTTGAAACCAAGTCAAGGGATCTACTTGTGGGTTATGCAATAAAGAAACTAATAAAATACAAGCAAAAATGTAAAGGATGAAGCTTAATCAAAGCACAAGTACGTAGGTTAGTGCAATATGAGTTGTTGTGATTTAGGAGGGAGGCTCCAAAACAAAGTGATGGGCCTGTAAATTAGAGATATATTAAGGCCCATGCCTCTAAATTAGACATGAGTTAAGGCCCATGTGACCATCCTTCAACACATTAAACCTCTCTTTTTTGCATTAGATAATGTAATTTTGACTTTAATACGTTCATTAGGAAGGTTACGGATAATTGCATATTTCTGCCTATTATTATTTATTTTTGTGGAATATTGTGAGACTATTGGGTAGATTATGGAGATTTGGAGGAGGAGATAATATAGGGACCTGCTTCCTACTATAGGAGGATCAATATTAAATAATAAATCAACAAGATATTCTAGAATTATGGCACATATTGTGGAGCTCCAATGATTGATAAAATATAGGAATGTGTTCCCTGCCATTTAATGCAGATTCGTAGTATTGGGAGCCAGATCCACTAATTAAGGGATTTTGGTGGGGAAAGCTTCTTCCGTTCATGGAGAATGATTAATAATCATTATTTATAATTACCAAGTCACATTTTCCTCTAGGGGGTTGATTTTTATTAGTCTTCTTGTGGAGAGAACTTGTATTTTTTTAGCTCCACTATCATTTCTTTGAGGGATGTAATTGTATTGATGGAAATAATGAAGATTAGTGCCATGTTAAAATTCTAAATCTTGGTATCCTCCATAGGACTTTGATTTTCCTTGGGCTTGGCAATCCCAGGAGACTCAGAGTCCTTTTGTTTGATTTATTTTTCTTCTTTTCATTTCTTATTAACATGCATATCTTGTTCTTATCCTTTTTCTATTTCTGCATTTAGTATTAATGATTTCTTGTTGTAAGATTGGGTTAAATGGTTGAAGTAATTTATTTTGAAGGATCACAAGGATCATTTCATCATTGGAAAAAATTTGGAAGGTCATAGTAATCATTGAGTTACTTGGATTAGTTTTCTTATTCCCAAGTCTATATTTCTCGAAGTGTTTTGTGGAAAATAACAATAAATTTCTGCTATTTTTTATAGAATTCTAACAAGCTTCACTTGAGTTGATTCCACTTGCATTAGATCCCAAATACATTCTAGTTTATCAAAAAAATTACCCCATTTTGTTTTCACTTGATTAGGATAGTCATTTTATAGATTTACTAGATCACTAGTTCATGAATTTCTAGATTTTAGACTAGTAGCTTTCTGATATTTTTTTAGCGTGGGTTAACATAGGTCTTCTTGAGTGATTCCACCTGGAATGGAGGCCTAAGACATCCTAGTCAATACCAAAAATTTTCCCATCCAATTTGGATTTGATTTGCTTGTTTATTTGGTGAATTATAGTTTTCTTTTATGAATCTGTTGTTTCATATAATACTCTTCTAGCATGTATATACTTACCTAGATTTTCTCAAGAAGCTTGTTTTGCATAATATAATGATGATTTTTTTTACTGATACGTCCAATGAACTCTGTTAATGGATCTAAACTCTTTGAAATGTAACACTTGAAATTTAATTCATGATATTTAATTTATGCAATTAGAATCGATTTCTTTCCTTCTACTTTCTTTCTTGCAATAGGTTACGATTTCCATTTTGAGCATTTCATTTTCTGCAATTAGTTTAGGATTTGATTTCACTACATGCAGTCCATTACATCATGATGGAAAATGAAGGACACATTTATTGTTGAACGTATAGTGCCGATACCTTTTAATTTTGAATGAACCCCGGGTTGATAATTAAAGTTGGTAGCCTTGGGAGTTGCAACATTATTGTTTCAATACCAAGGCTTGTCATTTTTTGGTGTCATTGTCAGAGAGGTGTCAAAGTATGAATTTTTTTCTTCTAGTTGATTCATTTATTTTTACTTTTGAAAAAAAAAAGATATACATTAGGCATATTTCATTTAAAAAATAGAAAAGTGCATTGCATTAGTGTTTTCATTCGATCATAAAAACGAGAAAATCTCCAACACCAACCCACCACCCCATTTTATGTGCATTAAGAGCCACATCACCATCCACTTTTGCAAGTATAAGAAGAAGAGATGGAAAATAATGTAGAAGAAATCGATGAGATTATCACCAATGAGGAAGATCCTCTCAGATTTCCCACTCAAGGTATTGATGGTAGTGTGTGCATGAAGAACATCTCTCCATATTTTCTTCCCCAATTTCATGGCCTAAGGTCAAAGGATCTAGGAACATTTCTCTTTGAATTTGAAATAATTTGTAGATATTATGGTTACTTATTAAACACTCAAAAATTGAGATTGTTTCCAGCAACATTGAAGGATAGAGCTCTTAAATGGTTCATGAGTTTAGGAACTAATTTAATAAGATCATGGAATGATATGCAAAAGCTATTTCTAGAAAAATATAAAGGCCATGATCTTAGTGAAGAAATATTTAGAATGAATCAAAAGATGATGAGAGCCTTGAGGATCTATTAGAGAGGTTCATGTATAACATTAAGAGGGAAAAACTACATCATGTAGGATCTGACACAGTAAAAACCCTCTTAATTATAACAAATGATCTCCTTGATATCATGAGTATATGAGATGTATACCAATTATCATTTGAAGAAATTTTTGAAACATGCAAACACATATCAAGAGGAAGGGCAAGAGTAATTAAATCAACATCAATATTGGTATGTCAAGCTAAACTTGGAAATTTGTTTGATGAATTTAAAACACAAATTCTTATAAATCTAACCAAACAAGTAGAAATTCTAAGAATGAAAGATGAGGAAAAAGAAGATGTTGATATTTTTGTTGTCCACATAGAATCACATGCTATTAAATATTTCCCCTCATTACCAAGATTGAAGGAAGTTTACCAAAAGGACAATGGATCAATTCAATTTCCAATGTAACTATGTTATGTAGCTCCAAGAGGACCATGGCAGCCTATTCAACCTGATATGATACAAGAGCCTAATTCACAATTTCAAGATTATGCACATCCATCTCAAAGTAATTGGAACACACCCTTTGCTTGGAAACCTTGGCCATCTCAACCCAAAAACCAATCTTGGCAACAAGGTTGGAAAGGAACTTATGGGAGCCATCCATAATATCCTCCATACACAATTCCATGTTATCCCTACCATTCACCTCCACGATGACCATAACCCCAACCACATCCATCTCCAATATCCACTCCCACTCAACTACATGTAAAACCATTTCCAAACCCACACAATGAAGTAGCTCAGCCTACTTACAATGATGAGGTATAACACTTCCAAATATATCTTATTGATCTCAATGCTATTCATCTTAGTTCGAGAAGAATATTACAAAAAAGTGATTCTATTGATGCCATTAAAGAACAACATGCAGATAACAAAGATTCAAAAGGGAAGACCAAAAAATCATGGGATGCACTCGATGAAGAGCAAACATCAAAATCAGAGACTGAGAAAGCTCCCTCATGGTTACCATCAAATCCTCCATGTATTCAAGAGGACAATCAACAAAAAAAATGAATATTTGAAGGTAATGGTAGAAGAAGACATGAAGAATGATCTAGATAAGCAAGAAAACCAAGGGCATCAAAGTTATATTGAGGTTTGGCTCTAGAAAATCAATAAGATAGAGAAACAATCTCTTCTTCAAATGTGCTTGATATCATCAAACTCAAAGCATTTGGTCTCTCAAATTCAGGTACATGTCAAAGCATAAATTTTAAGTCTACACATTAGTTTGTCTGTCATCTTGATGTGCACATGGCTCCATTGGAAGTATTCTTATACTTGAAAGAGATTTTATGTTTCAATGGCAGTAGGCTATAAAAAATAAAAATAAAATGAAGAATAAGAGAAAAAATAAAAATCTCATGTGAAAACCTCCTTTTAGGTGCTTGAGATTGGATCATTGATTGAAAACCTCCATGATGTGGTCAATGAGTTGGAAAAAAATAAAAAAATGATAAAAAGAAAAGATCCTAGGTGAAAACCTCCTTTGAGGCGCCTATGCAAACATACTAGTTGAAAATATCATTGAGGCGCCTAGTAATCCTAGAAGAAAAGAAAAATAAAAAATTGATCCATGTATCTCTCTATCATGAATGCAGGTGCTCTCTAACCTCCGCAATCAACAAAAACAAGTTAGCCACCAAACAAAAAGTTGATCACAAACCCAGTCAAAAGAAGTCTAATTTTGACTTTCTCCTCCTTTGCACAAATCCTCCAACAGGACTAAGGCCATGTCAATTCATCACCCTCATCTATTTCCACCATCCACCCATCATTCCCAAGATTTTCCCATTCATTTTCCTTCTTATCTTAAAATACTATAGGAAGGCTCTATTTTACTACAGGAAACAAAAATACATAGAGCAGGAAATTATTTATGTCATATCTTGTAAAACCATGCATCCCTTTGCCATGTTATTTTAGGTGGAGATGCATATGGATGATGGTAACATTCTCAAGCAATTTTAGCAAATTATAGTGCACATTTTTCAAGAAATTTGCCGCCATCACCTACATCCATTTTTTAATTTTATCGATATTCATGCATCCATTGATCCATTAATGAAAAAGGTATTATCGATTATGTGTGAGGTTGCTTATGTTACTTAGTGCAACGGATCAAAAATATTGCAAATAACATAAACACTTAAACAATTAGAAAACACATTCAAACACATCAACACAACCAAATTCAATAAAGGAATTCACCAGACTTCCTGGCTATTTCTCCCAGTCCTTTCACTTCCAATGCTGACCTCTCAATTATGTCTTCAAATTGTCGTTACAGGTGTGAGCTTAGAAACAGAGTCTCAAACACAAAAATGGATCCCACCACTGTGTTCACCTCAAGTTTTCAAGTCAAAAAGAGTATACACTCGACTGTACTTGGCCACTATGACCTCCAAACCCCCTAGAACAGTTCAAACCCACACTTTGTCAGCTTTTTTTGGTGATATGGTATTAATATACCATGTTTAGTTACAAACTGCAATAAATGTGGAATAATACATTTACATTAAAAACAAAGCATAAACCAAAGGACTGGTGGGCATGGAGTTGACCCCAACCATCCAGCGTTTTCCAGGCACAGATCCCAATACCATACGATTCGATGGCTAACATGTCGTCCGCTCTCGAACGAACTCCACCATTGATCTGTCCTACTTGATTCGACAGTTGTTCCACAATCCGTGCTCCAACTAGCACTTCAGTTAATTCCCCAAAATCACGCGAGAAAAGCTCTTTCGGGATGTTATGTGTCGACTGCTAAGTGAAATCACGTAGATTTCTGAAAACCATTTTCAGCCTTTAAGGTGTGCGAGAAACCGTTTACTACTTCTCTGTCGAAACTCAAAGAAGTTTAACTTCTTTTGAATAACCTCATCGTGTCTATTTTTTAGGATAACCTACTTGGATGTCTCGATGTGATATGCGTCGATCTCCTTTGACTAGATGATCTCCACTTTCATTTGCTGATCCAATCACCTATGGTATGAACCAATCACAGATTGCCACATCACCTTCTGTGCTGACATCATCCATAACCTATGACTTATTCCTGGGTCCTATTGATGTAGGCATTGAATTTTGACCTAAATATTTAATTGGCTCTAATTTCTTCATCTAGACTCAAATTTATGTGTCGTTTGCACCATTGGTTTCGTATTAATGAGCACTTGAATTTGAGCCTACCTTCAACTACATTTGAAGACTTTTGATCTCGAGGTAAAATTGAATCTGTTTTGGATCACTCCTCCCCACTAGAAGCTTTTGTTCCACCAAAAGTTGGTTTTAGCTATCAAGTAAGTGAGGATAAAGTTCCTTCACTTTTCCAATCTCTATCCATCAAGCTTTACTTAGATTTGTACCTTTGAGTCCAACTCAAAGATACTCAACATTTCCCCGTCGCGAAGTTCTTATCCTCCTGTCTAGAACTGTGTCCTCTTGTAACTCATTGAGATACTCGGGCAACAGATCTTCAATGGAAGGTAGCTAACCTTGCTCTTCCAGATATTCAATCAATGAGGGCTCATACAACTGCAGTTTTTCAACATTTATGACAGAATAGATTTGCATGTAACCTGATAGATCTAGCTGGAAAGCAATTTCACCAATTTTATCAAGTATTTTGAAAGGACCATATCTAATTGGTTTCAACTTTTTACCTTCCCCTTGTAGTCTTTCTTTGCTGATATACCACAAACTTGGACACCAACTTCAAAACTATGCTCAAGTTGATGCTTGTCATGTCAGGCCTTATACTTTGCTTGGCTTCTTTCCAACTATTCCTACTTTGCCTAGTGAATTTCGTGGTGTTAGCTTCCTATACCAATAGGGCTTCATTTTTCATGATTGACTGGGGAAGTGCCAAATATGTTCATCCTTTTTATGCTGCAAAGATTCCATATGTTGATGAATTTTCACTATGTATAAGGGGATAAATCTTGCCACAATTGATGATTAGCCAGACAGCTTAATCCTGGCTAGATCATGTTTGAATTGTACTTGTCTTAGAATAGAGAATAAAGGTCTGCACAAACAGTTTAATCTTGGCAGGCTAGTAGTTAGGCAGAGAAGCAAAGGGTCTCAACAACTTAATCTGAGCCCTGGAAGAAATAAGGGTAGACTTAGATAGGAGGGCAGCTAAAAGAAAAGAGAAGAATCAGGGTTTGCCAGTTCAAGTGCACCCAATGAGAATGAAGAAAAAATTCTAGGTATACTAGGTTGGGTAGGCAGTTTTGATGGTATAGAAGCATGGTTTGTGGGCAATTGGCTCCTTGGGAACAAGTGGTCATCTCATAAAATCATAAGGTACCATGGCAAGGTGGCTACAAAACAAATGGAGCATGACTAATTCCCCTCCCCATTTTCCCAAGAAACACTTACTAACATTCCCCCCAAAGGGCAATGAGA